>CM057351.1:51011870-51611870 GCA_030015575.1 Agapanthus africanus | reverse complement strand
TGTTTAATAATTTTCGTGTAGTTTTATGTCACAAGGAACACCGAACGTATGTTAACCGATAGACAGGAACTAAATCATGTTTTCATTTTCATATATGATTAATTATCGATGAGAATATGAAAATTTCATATTTTCATCGAAAATCCTACACTTAGTTTAGGATTTGATTTCAATTAGTTTTACGTTTACGCTTCAAATACAAGATTTTGAAGTTCTAAATTTAAGGTAATTTTTTTTTATAGAAGGGGTTTTCTTAATCGAGTTTAAGATTTTGGATTTAGGAAAAAGGTTAGAGTGGGATTTGACAAGAGTTCAATGTAGAGGAGAATGATGATGAATTAGGGTTTAGCCTTGTTCATATGTGTCTATGTATGTGTGTGTGTCTGTTTGTGTATATCTGAATGTATATATTTGGGGTTAGGGTTAGGGTGGGATTTGACAATAGTTAGTTCTTTATAGAGAAGAATGATGATGAATTAAGATTCGGCCTTTTGTGTGTGCACGCGCGCATGCTAGTGTGTGTGTACATGTGTGTGTGCGCGCTTGTTGTGTGTGTGTGTGTATGTGTCTGTGCATATTGTTACACAATTCATATTTTTAAATTAACTAAATTACTATAAATTTCACTAAAATACCTTTAACTATTGTTATTATTCACTAAAACACCTTCAACTATTGTTGCTTTTCACAAAAATACCCCATTTACCCGAACCCGAACCCTAACACTTAACCCTATCTAACCCTAACCCTAACCTCTATCTCAAACCCTAACCCTAACACTAGCTAACTCGGCCCCCCCAAACCCAAACCCAAACCCTAACACATATCCGGCCCCTACAACAACAACATCAACACCAATAACAATGATAACAACAGCAACAACATGCAGTATCAACAACAATCTAAACAGCAGCAGCAACAACAAAATCAACAAACAAAATTTAATTTTTGGGAAAAAATTAAAAATCTAAAATTTTATCCAAAATTTTAAAATTAAACTACTTTTATACCTATCTGTAGATGATCATGGAGCAGAGACAGCTCGAGCGGCAGCGGTGAGCTTTGACGAGCCCGATCTGGGGCTAGGGCGAAACGGTGACGGTGTCGATCACGGAGCCGAGCAAGATGTCGATGGCTTCGATGGAGCAGGGATCGACTACGGAGGCTTCGAGGGGGCTGGCCTCAACAACGGAGGGTATTGACGATGGCTAGGATGAGGAGGGGAAGAGCGCGGGAGAAAATTGGGTTGAGGGAAATTTTTTGGGGCAGGAAAAATTTTGGGGGCTCGAAGGGATTTGGGTGAGGGAATTGAGATTTATCACGCCAGGGTTGTGTGGCCCTGCATAATTTTGGTTTCATCACAGTCATAGCCGTGACCAAATCTATTAAAACCGTTACTCTACCAATTTCCCATTACTATTGGTCATATTTGTAGTAGTATAGCTAGATAGTGATTAAACTTGAAGCTTTGATGTAGGAGGCTTTTCTAGAAATCCACCAAGCGATTCAAATCCACCAGACTTAATCGAATGCATAAGAATGTACGAATCCACAAACAATAATCAGAATCCACCGAGTTGGTATATAAATAACTCAATTAATTTAATTACTCAATGTTTAAAACCAAGAGGTTGAGTAGGACCTCTGATATTACACTAAGAATACTACTGAACCTTACTATTAACGATATTATTCTATTATTCTATATTTTTTCCTTCTACAGGATGGAAGAAGAAGAAACAAGATATAGAACCGGCCTTACAGACATCAGAAAATCTAATCTCTAATCACTGGAATTATATTAATTTGTTTAATCATAAACAAATTCCAATTTCACTTTGATTGTGTAAAATAATTTGAGTTTTTTATAATGATTAAATTGAAATCCTTATGCTGGTAACATACTTTAAAGTCTACATATATCTTACAAATTACATAAATATTATATTTATTTATAACACCCCATCATAAGTGAAGTAGATATCAAACATGTGCTCAAATTGGATGAAGTATGTTGAAATCATGGCTTCAAAAGATCCCTTAAAAAGACATCCACCAATTGACATGATGAAGGAATATAATGAGTGTATAACTCGTTTTTTCCAATAGGCTATCTAATAAACATTTATCGATCTTAATATGTCTTTTCTTATTATTCTGCGGTTGGATTACAAGCAATACTAATTTTCGTTTTATTATCATGATGGAAGTCCTTTTCAGGTCTCCGCCAGATTTTGTCTTCCGTTGATCTCCCGGTGGATTTTGATGGTGCTCTTTTGTTGTGTGTAGAGAATGGGGAAATAGGAAGTGGGTTCACTTTAGAATTTGTTTTCTCACAATGTTTCTCACTTTGGATCAAACTGTAGAGAGCTTTTTAGCTCAAGGAAGAAGATGAAGAAATAAAATGAGAAGAGATAATGATCAAGTGAGGTAGCTAATCATGGTGAGTGAGTATCATATACTAACTCATGTAGAGACATAACCATGGCTAATCATTATGGTTGGGTTAACAAATATCCATAGTAAAAACAAACTTAGTGGACTTAGTCAATGCATCCACAAGCTTCATGCATTTTTCTAATCCTCCACTAATTTTTTAATTACGATAAATATTAAAACCCAACATAATAAATAGCATGGTGTAAGTCTCATACACCCATGATTGATGTATCAACAACCATGATACAAAAAGAAAACACATTTTAATATATATCATATATACATTAAAGTTGTGCACATGTGAGAAAAACCCCTAAGTGAACAAATGTTAGTTAATGTAAATTAGTATATATCCAATATACAATTATACAATAAATTGTTAAATCAACACTTGATTTAATAATCCGTTCATAACTCATATAACCGACTAACATCCAATATATCGACTTATCGAATCAACACTTGATTCGATAACCCGGCTATATCACATATAACCGACCGATACAAAAAGTTGCGAGAATAGAATACGGTATCACATACACGCATTATTCTCGGTCCCGCACATATCACATATGCGCTCCTATTTCGTTTTGCCTGAGCCAGTAAAACCTCTATGTAGGACTCTAAAGACTCGTCAATACGCCGGCAGTAGGTGATGATCTCATCAAGCACCAACAAGCCGTCAGCGGTACTAGCTGGACGTAACGGCTACCCGGGTATTGAACGATCAGAAGATCAGCAAGCAAGCCCGCTCCAACTCCTGTAAAAGCCTGCCGGTAACACTTCCCGTACAGTCCGGTCTCCTCGTCTGATATGTCGCATATCAAGTCTAGGGGTGGTAAACGTCAGACCCGAATAACCGATAAGTCGTGACGATGTGAGGCTCATAACGGGTTGAGAAACTACTGGTAACACTTACCAGTAAATCTCTTAATCAGCCCTGGCCAGGGACTTCTCTGTTACGGCCAATCGAGTACAGCGCAACATCAACCCCCAATACCGGGAGAGACGAAACCCCTCCTATCGCTCATTGCCTCCATGTGACTCGGGACTGTACCCAAAAACCACCGTTTTGCACGCCCTCTTGGACGTGGTAAGGTGGAAAGCAAAGCACAGTAGGAATCACACAAGACCCTATGACGATCCCGGGTCTACAGACTAACCTGCACAAATGTCACCAGAGAACTACCATCTGACGTGAGGTATAATACCATCTGGGAGATCTCGGCCAGTCCGTCCAGTGTACCCAGTCTCCACTGAGCACCCGTATACCATCTATGATGTCAAATACCAATGGATATGGGATCATCCATCGCCCATCTCATTGGTCGAGAAGCGCATACGCTAGTCTACTCTGGTATATTGATACCCTGTCTCGATACACCTACGATTAGGAACATTAAAGGATGTACTTATGGACTACTCTGTCCCCACTAGTATGATCTGTATCATAGTCCAGGGAGTCGAGTACACATCCTAAGAGCTTTACTAACATGTAACTATAAGACAGTATCAAGAGACAAGTATACATGTTAAAGTAAAGAGCAACCAGATAGCATACTATCATATCGAGCAAGAAAGTCTTATCTATATATGTCCATGCATCCAATATAATATACATCATCTGTACAATACTGGCCTCTAGGGTATACATACAACTAACAATCTCCTACTTGCACTAGGGCCAGCTGCTGTAGTATCGCATACCAAGCATCCCGAAGAGTTTCACAAACTGTATCTGGGAAATGGCCTTCGTGAGTGGATCCGCTGTGTTGTTCTTCGTGTCAACCTTCCCGACCTTGATCTCCCGGCGATCAACTATCTCCCAGATCAGGTGATACCGCCTCAGAATATGCCTGGATCGCTGATGGGACCTGGATTCCATGGCCAAAGCCACCGCTCTATTGCTATCGCAATACAATGGTATTGGTTGCTCAATGGATGGAACCACTCCAAGCTTAGTAATGAACTTCTTGATCCAGACAGCCTCTTTGGCAGCATCGTTGGCAGCGATGTATTTAGCCTCCAACGTCGAGTCTGCCACGGTTTCCTGCTTGGAATTCTTCTAGCTAACCGCCCATCCGTAAAGGGTAAAGACAAATCCCAAGTGCGACTTAGAGTCGTCCTTATCACTCTGGAAGCTCGTATCGGTAAAGGACTCCACTTGGAGTTCTCCGTTACTATACACCAAGAGCATCTCTTTAGTCCTTCGCAAGTACTTGAGAATGCTCTTCACAGCTGTCCAGTGACTCTCTCGTGGATCAGCTTGATACCGACTCACTGCACTTAGTGAGTATGCTACATCGGGTTTGGTACATAGCATCGCGTACATGATAGAGCCTACAGCCGAAGCATAAGGTATCCCTTGCATGCGAGCTCTCTCTAAATCAGTCTTGGGAGACAACTCTTTAGAGAGAGTGAGCCCTGAGATCGTGGGTAAAAACCCACGTTTGGACTCTTCCATACTAAACCTCTTTAGTATGGTGTCAATGTACCTGGATTGGGACAATCCCAATATCCTTTTAGATCTATCTCTATAGATCATAATTCCCAGTATGCAGGAGGCGTCACCTAGATCTTTCATTGAGAATCTTTGTGATAAGAAGATCTTGACCGATTGCAGCATAGGAATGTCATTTCCTATCAAGAGTATGTCGTCCACGTACAATACGAGGAAGACAACCTTACTCTCTGCCACCTTCTTGTAGATACAAGGTTCATCTACGTTTTTGACGAAATCAAACTCTTTGATAACGACGTCAAAGCAGATGTTCCAACTTCGCGATACTTGCTTTAATCCATAAATGGATTTAAGCAGCTTGCACACCTTCCCGCTACTCCCATTATCTACAAAGCCCTCTGGCTGAGTCATGTACACGCACTCTTCTAAATCACCGTTTAGAAAGGCGGTGTTAACATCCATTTGCCAGATTTCGTAGTCATGATATGCAGCAATGGCAAGCATGATCCGGATGGATTTAAGCATAGCCACTGGAGAAAAGGTTTCATCATAGTCCACACCTGGTCTTTGACGAAAACCCTTTGCAACAAGTCTAGCTTTGAAAGTCTCCACTTTCCCATCTACACCAAGTTTTTTCTTGAAGATCCACTTGCTCCCAATGGGTTTTACCCCTTCAGGAGCATCTTCCAAAGTCCATAAATTGTTGGTGTACATGGATTCCATCTCGAACCGCATTGCATCCAGCCATTTCACAGAGTCCCCACTCATGATGGCCTGCTCGAATCTAGTTGGGTTATCATCAACCATGATGCAATCCTCGCTCCCACCATCCATGAGAAAACCGTAGTATCTCTCAGGTGGGTGAGGAACCCTACTAGATCGGCGGAGAGGCTGAGGTTAGTTGGGAACTACCGAATCCTCCGGTTGCACTAAATCTTCAGTTGTAGTTTGTGTATCTGGAACCTCTTCCAGCTCTTCCACATTGCCACTAATTTCTTTTACAAGAAATTGCTTTTCTAAAAAGGTGGCATGCTGAGAAATAAACACCCTTTGTTCCTCACCATGGTAGAAAAAATACCCATATGAGTTCTTTGGATATCCCACAAACTTGCAAAGAACTGACCGTGCCTCAAGTTTGTCCGGATTTTGTCTTTTGACATAGGCCGGACAACCCCATATCTTAACTCGTTTAAGATATGGCCTCTTCCCACTCCATATCTCATATGGTGTGGTAGGTACAGATTTACATGGAACTTGATTCAATAGGTATGCTGCTGTCTCCAACGCATACCCCTAGAAGGAAATAGGTAACTCAGCTGTGCTCATCATAGAGCGCACCATATCTTATAGGGTGCGGTTCCTCCATTCCGATACACCGTTGTGCTGTGGTGTATATGAAGGAGTCAGCTGAGAGAGAATCCTATTCTCTTTTAAGAAGTCCAGGAATTCATTGCTCAAGTATTCACCTCCTCGATTAGATTGAAGGATTTTAATACTTTTCCCGGTTTGTTTCTCGACTTCTTGTTTATATTCTCTAAATTTCTCGAAAGCTTCTGATTTTTGTTTCATCAGGACCACATATCCGAATCTAGAGAGATCGTCAGTGAATGTAATGAAGTACGCAGAACCATTCCTGGCATGTGTAGACATGGGGCCGCATACATCACTATGTACCAGTCCCAAGAGTTCCGTAACTCTCTCTCCGTGTCCTGTAAATGGAGTTTTGGTCATCTTTCCTTTGAGACATGACTGGAAAGTGTCATAAGATGAAAATTCAAACGGATTCAAATATCCATCCTTATGCAACTTAGCTAGTCGTGTCGCATTGATGTGACCCAGTCTACAATGCCACAAGAAGGATTCGTTCATTTCTGAAATCTTCCTCTTGTGTGTGTTTGTTATGCTCAGAACTGTTGATTGATTTAGAACATAAATGCCATTGCACAACGTGCCTGATCCAACCAACGTTTGGTTTAGAAAAATGTTCATAACATTATCCTGTAATACAAAATTATATCCTTCTTTACTTAACAAAGAAACCGATATAATGTTTCATATCAGGTTCGGCATGTAATAGCATTCGTTCAGAATCAATGCATTAACAGTTGGCAATACAAGGTGATATTCCCCGACGGTTTTAGCTGCAACAATTGCACCATTTCCAACCCTTATGTCTTTATCAGCTTCTCCAAGTTCTCTACCTTTCCTAAGCCCATGTAACTGATTACATATATGGGATCCTGACCCGGTATCTAATACCCAGGACGTAGAGCAAATAGAGAAACAGTTCTCTGTAACGAACACACCCAAAGAAAATGCATCAACATGTACTTTCTTCGTTCGGGTGGCATAGGAATCCTGGTATTCCCCTATATCCTGTTCAGTCTTATAACTTTTATATGAAAGAATGGAACCAACGTTCCCCAGCACAGTATAACATGTGGGTTTGGTCAATACATCCATATTATTATCTTTATTAAGGCATGATATGGTCGCTACCTGGAGAAAGAGAGAAGAAAACACTTTAGCGTATGCTCTTGCAAGATCAGATTGGTTATTATTTTATCTAATCAGGATGGCTCCCACTATTTTTATCAAATCTTCCTTCAAACCCTAAAAGGAAAGACTTGCCGGGATTAATTACACCCTACAATTTCGCCAATCTTTCAGCCAGGCCAGTGTCGGTACTTTGAGGGAGGTTCCCCGTGCTTTTGCACGGACCAAATTAAAGTAAACCTCGTTTTCCCAGAGGCGTAACCCCGTTGACACCTTTCTAGACACCTACTTGATCGGCTAATTGTCCTGTGTAAAACTCTCCCGGGAGTAACAATTACTCGCAGTGGGTATCGGGATCCAACTATCTCATAGAAGGTATGCAATCTTATTGCAAATTTCAACACTTGAAATTCCCGATAATATTTTGCCCCAAACGATCTATGACCTTGACAAGGTCAACAAACCATAGATCGTAAGTCAAGTTCAACCCGTCATTTCTTGATAGAATTAAACCCACCCGTACGACCCTTGACAAGGTCAACAAGGCCGTACGACTACCCTAATCCAATCTGCATCATATGCATAAACAGATAAATACTGGTCAGCTGCCGCACACTGCGCATTGACAAGGTCAACAAACGCAGCACGAATACTAACCAGGACTTATCTGAAATGACGGAGGGCTACGACAGGTTTTTCTGAAAACCTATTGCGTAATGAACTTGATATCGTTGTAGAATCGAGTGAATTTTGAAATGGAGGGATTTTGAGGCTTTCAATAGTTTTGCTAAAGAGGTCACTCCCGGTGAAGAGATCTCGGCTCTTTCCTTATGGAATAAGGTGCAGGATATATCATATATATCACTATGCAAAGCAAAACTCCAAAAGCAATAAAAAAAAAACCCGAGTGTTGTAGCATCTGCCAGTTTTGCTAAAGAGGTCACTCCCGGTGAAGGGATCTTGGCTCTTTCCTCATCGAATAAGGTGCAGGATATATCATATATATCACTATGCAAAGCAAAAACTGTAGCTACCCTTTTTGAAAATTTGATTCTACAACATCTTTTAGGTTTCTTTTCTTTCATTAATTACATTAATGAAGTCCCATCATTTAAGTCACCTAAACATCACGGATAAATACGACGCACACTTAAGCCATCCGCATTCGCCTCGATGTCCCCTCGTGCACCGTTAGGTTAGGTAACTAACGGCAGAGCGGGGCAGGGCGAGCGCAGGTATAAAACATAAGTAACGTCTATATAATATATCATATATTCTATATACAGTATTTATCACAACATATCAAATGATCACATCAAAGATATCGCAGCAGAAGAAACATATGAAACATTGGATATACTAGGACGTCCGTATTTTATTTTGAGCCTCTATAAAACACTGATTCCACGGTCGCGATGAATAGCCAAACCCACACCCGTAGACCCCTACGAGAGCGGTAAGCAACCCTTCCAATTCTAGCGTTAGGAGACACGGACTCGACTCCTCGAGTTGGTCTCCCACTGGACTCTAGAACCCGGTTACTTGTGCTCTCCTCCTCGGGTCTATCCTAGTGCGGAAAAGTAAAATAATATACAAATGGTGACATCAACCTCATCCCGGAAGTGTCCCAATAAAAGAATATTACATGCATTTAATTTTACATGAATGAAAATAAAAACGCTCATCTCACATAAAACCCCCGGCTATTCAAAACGTGACGATCCAATATAACATATCCAGCAACACATAACATCACATGTCATCAACGTAAGTAAATATACGCATCTCAATTGTCGTTGACATATAGCAACGAAACCGGCGATAACACATATTACACTTACGGTCCCAGAAAAGAAAGTGTAAAAGTACAACATTTGGAATTCACAATCTCTTTAGACATCTCAAATCAAAAATATCTCATACTTCGCATTTCATGCCTAACAATATGAATTCCACATATTGTATCACATTCCAGATAAATAGACAGTATTAAACTTTCCGATCGAATAATCAAATACCCAAGATTTCTTAATAGCTCAACACTTGAGCGGAGTTCAAAAATTCCAGAATACGTCACAGTAGCAACGGTCTAGCCGTAGAAGGGTCAAGCCAACGCCTCACATGTGGCACGCCGTACTGCCCCAAACCCTAAGGTTCAAAAGGCAGTTCAAGACGGTCACATAATCGAGTTAAGGTTTGTTGTCTTCTAGAGGGTCAATCGCGTTACATGCACGTTTTTACGAAAGATTTAAACTCCAGAAAAATTCAACACTTGAAAGTTTTTCGTGCCGGGAAAAATTGAGTTAATGATATCCGTTTGAACATTTTAATAGTTTCTAAATTATCCGGAAAACAAAACGAAATTAAATATTCCGATCGAATTAACGATTACAAAATGATCCCCAGAATACTCAACACTTGAGTCTGTTTAAAAATACCCAGAAAATAGAACTATCATATAGGAGTATTACCGTGCAAAAACCAAATCAAACACTCACTGTACTGCCTCGGATCCGCGGCACAAGCAGTCTATTGCCGCGGTTCCGCGGCGGTCCGTACAGCTTACGTCACCGTTTTGCACAATAATGCTTAAAATTACCTGCTGAATTTTTAAGGTATTTTTAATTCAGAACAATCACAGTTTTTGAAAAAAGTCCAGAGAGGTGGTCGTTTTGACGTTTCGGGGTTCGTTCGGAGTTTTAACTTCGTATACACGTCGCCTAATGCTCTATCTAGGCTCTGATACCACTCTCGGGTTACTAGGCACTCTAACAAGGGTTAAGAAAGCATCAAACATGCCCGATTAAAATTTTAGCCGTGCCTAACAACCCTAAACAAGATCTTTGCTAGAAAATTAGGGTTTCACATGCAAGTAAATTGCATCTATGACTAAGTGAATACGAAATACAACCTTTGTAGATCGGTCCTTCACTTCTTAAGCTCTTTGTCGTAGTCCCTTCGCTGCGATCATGGTTCTCCCGAGCTCTTGCATGGCTTCACGAGGCGAAAAAGGCGTCCTTACTTGAAGTCTTCGAGGCCGAAGATGATCTACGTCGAGGGAATACCAACTCAAGCTACTACTTCACTAACTAGAGAATTAGTGAAGCAAACACCCTAAACTAAAGTGCAAGTCTAGTAGAGGATGGGGAAATATGAAGTGGGTTCACTTTAGAATTTGTTTTTTCATAATGTTTCTCACTTTGGATCAAACCCTAGAGAGCTTTTTAGCTCAAGGAAGAAGATGAAGAAATAAAATGAGAAGAGATAATGATCAAGTGAGAAAGCTAACCATGGTGAGTGAGTATCATATACTAACTCATGTAGAGACATAACCATGGCTAATCCTTATGGTTGGGTTAACAAATATCCGTAGTAAAAACAAACTTAGTTGACTTAGTCAATGCATCCACAAGCTTCCACAAGCTTCATGCATTTTTCTAATCCTCCACTAATTTTGTAATTACTTTAAATATTAAAACCCAACATAATAAATAGCATGGTGTAAGTCTCATACACCCATGAATGATGTATCAACAACCATGATACAAAAAGAAAACACATTTTAATATATATCATATATACATTAAAGTTGTGCACATGTGAGAAAAACCCTTAAGTGAACAAATGTTAGTTAATGTAAATTAGTATATCCAATATACAATTATTAAAATAAATTATTAAATCAACACTTGACTTAATAATCCGGTCATAACTCATATAACCGACTAACATCCAATGTATCGACTTATCGAATAAACACTTGATTCGATAACCCGGCTATATCACATATAACCGACCGATACAAAAAGTCGCGAGAATAGAATACGGTATCACATACACGCATTATTCTCGGTCCTGCACATATCACATATGCGCTCCTATTTCGTTTTGCCTGAGCCAGTAAAACCTCTATGTAGGACTCTAAAGACTCGTCAATACGCCGACAGTAGGTGATGATCTCATCAAGCACCAACAAGCCGTCAGCGGTACTAGCTGGACGTAACGGCTACCCGGGTATTGAACGATCAGAAGATCAGGAAGCAAGCCCGCTCCAACTCCTGTAAAAGCCTGCCGGTAACACTTCCCGTACAGTCCGGTCTCCTCGTCTGATATGTCGCATATCAACTCTAGGGGTGGTAAACGTCAGACCCGAATAACTGATAAGTCATGCCAATGTGAGGCTCATAACGGGTTGAGAAACTACTGGTAACACTTACCAGTAAATCTCTTAATCAGCCCTGGCCAGGGACTTCCCTGTTACGGCCAATCGAGCACAGCGCAACATCAACCCCCAATACCGGGAGAGACGAAACCACTCCTATCGCTCATTGCCTCCATGTGACTCGGGACTGTACCCAAAAACCACCGTTTTGCATGCCCACTTGGACGTGGTAAGGTGGAAAGCAAAGCACAGTAGGAATCACACAAGACCCTATGACGATCTCGGGTCTACAGACTAACCTGCACAAGTGTCACCAGAGAACTGCCATCTGACGTGAGGTATAATACCACCTGGGAGTTCTCGGCGAGTCCGTCCAGTGTACCCAGTCTCCACTGAGCACCCGTATACCATCTCTGATGTCAAACACCAATGGATATGGGATCATCCATCGCCCATCTCATGGGTCGAGAAGCGTATACGCTATTCTACTCTGGTATATCGATGTCCTGTCTCGATACACCTACGACTAGGAACATTAAAGGATGTACTTATGGACTACTCTGTCCCTACTAGTATGATCTGCATCATAGTCCAGGTAGTCAAGTATACATCCTAAGGGCTTTACTAATATGTAACTATAAGACTGTATCAAGAGACAAGTATACATGTTAAAGTAAAGAGCAACCAGATAGCGTACTATCATATCGAGCAAGAAAGTCCTCTCTATATATGTCCAAGCATCCAATATAATATACATCATCTGTACAATACTGGCCTCTAGGGCATACATACAACTAACAATTCCAAGGATCGGAGCATCATTCCGATGAGCGGAGCTTGGTTCCAGGGATCGGAGCATCATTCCGAAGGGCGGAGCATGATTCCTGGGATCGGAGCATCATTCCGATGAGCGGAGCATCATTCAAATTTGCGGAGCATAATTCCAAGGATCGGAGCATCATTCCGATGAGCGGAGCATGATTCCAGGGATCGGAGTATCATTCCGAAGGGCGGAGCATGATTCTAGGGATCGGAGCATCATGCCGATGAGTGGAGCATCATGCCGATTTGTAGAGCATAATTCCAAGTAGCGGAGCATCATTCGGATGAGCGGAGCATGATTCCAGGGATCGGAGTATCATTCCGAAGGGCGGAGCATGATTCCAGGGATCGGAGCATCATTCCGATGAGCGGAGCATCATTCCAATTTGCGGAGCATAATTCCAAGGATCGGAGCATCATTCCGATGAGCGGAGCATGATTCCAGGGATCGGAGCATCATTCCGAAGGGCGGAGCATGATTCGAGGGATCGGAGCATCATTCCGAAGGGCGGAGCATGATTCCAGGGATCGGAGCGTCATTCCGATGAGCGGAGCATCATTCCAAGGATCGGAGCATCATTCCGAAGAGCGAAGCATGATTCCAGGGGATCGGAGCATAATTCCAGGATTCGGAGCATCATTCCGAAGGGTGGAGCATGATTCCAAGGATCGGAGCATCATTCCGAAGAGCGGAGCATGATTCTAGGATTCGGAGCATCATTCCGAGGATCGGAGCATAATTCCAGGTTTCGGAGCATCATTCTGAAGGGTGGAGCATCATTCCAAGGATCGGAGCATCATTCCGAAGAGCGGAGCATGATTCTAGGAGTCAGAGCATCATTCCGAGGATCGGAGCATAATTCCAGGATTCGGAGCATCATTCCGAAAGGTGGAGCATGATTCCAAGGATCGGAGCATCATTTCGAAGAGCGGAGAATGATTCCAGGATTCGGAGCATCATTCCGAAGATCGGAGCATAATTCCAGGATTCGGAGCATCATTCCGAAAGGTGGAGCATGATTCCAAGGATCGGAGCATCATTCCGAAGAGCGGCAGACATTCTGACCAAAGCATAATTTCGATGCATAGGTTGATTCCCAGGCGAAGTATAATTCTGACAGGGAAGGCAGGTACTCCGAGGCGAAGTATGATTCCAGTACGGGGTACATTCTGAGACGAAGCATGATTTCGACGCAGAGCTTGCTGGTTGACTTGATCCCGAGGCGGAGCATAATTCCGACGAGGAGGTCGTTGGTTGATTCCGAGCCGAAGCATAATTCCGACAGGGAAGGCAGATACTCCGAGACGGAGCTTGATTTCGACGCTAGGTACACTCTGAGATGGAGCATGACTCCGACGCAGAGCTGGTTGGTTGATTTGATTCCGAAGCAGAGCATAATTCCGGCAAGGAGGGTAGATATCCCGAGGCGAAGCATGATTTCGACACGGGGTAAATTCTGGGACGGAGCATGATTCCGCCGTAGAGGTTGTTGGTTTGATTTGATTTGGGTTGACATCAGCATCGCTATACTGGAATATGGTACCAGAAGCGAATCATCATTTGTCATGAGAGGATTTGGGAATCGGTTTTTGCTTGGCATAAGTATCGCTACACTGGAATATGGTACCAGGAGCGAATCATCATTTGCGCTTGCTTATCAGGAAGCGATGACTTAGGAGACAGGTTTTAGGTCCCTATCACCTAAGACTTTTCAATTTTGTGAGCCGTAAGGGTCTCACAAAGCATTTTCTCCCTACGGGTCGTAAGGATCCCGTAGGTGTATTTTCTCCTTAGTACTCGTGGGGACTCCTAAGTGTGTTGCTCCTTTGTGAGTCGTAAGGATCTCACGCGGGAATTTTCTCCTCACAAAGCCGAGAGGACTTTGTGAGTGCATTTCATCTCTTTTTCACCAGTTTGCGCCCTTTCGGGTTTTCATAAACTCGCCAGCAGTCCTGCTGTTTTTACTCACGGAGCCCTTTCGGGTTTTCATCCATGCCCATTTTGCTTGTGGATATACCATTTATTTATTTATTTTTTGGACTTTGAATGTGGTCTCACCGGTAGGACTTGGGAGAGATTATGATCGTTTTACGCCCGTGGATTGTATACGGTTTTGCACGATACATGATTCAGACCGTAGGGCCATAAAAATTTTGGGACTTTGTTGGCGTCTACATCGCTGCACTGGAATATGGTACTAGGAGCGATTCATCATTCGCCACTTGGGAATTTAAGTTTTGGTTGGCGTTTACATCGCTGCACTGGAATATGGTACCAGGAGCGACTCATCATTCGTCACTTGGGAATTGGGATTTGGAATTTGGCTGGCGTCTGCATTGCTGCACTGGAATATGGTACCAGGAGCGACTCATCATTCGCAACTTGGGGATTTAAGTTTTGGTTGGCGTCTGGATCGCTGCACTGGAATATGGTACCAGGAGCGACTCATCATTCGCCACTTGGGGATTGGGAAGCGATGGCTTAGGAGACAGGTTTAGATCCCTATCACCTAAGGCTTTTCAATTTTATGGGCCGTGAGGGTCCCATAAAAGCATTTTCTCCCTACAAGTCATAAGGATCCCGCAGGTGTATTTTCTCCTTAGGAGTCGTGGGGACTCCTTAGTGTGTTTTTCCTTTATGAGTCATAAGGATCCCACAAAGGTTTGTTCTCCTCATGTATCGTGAGGACGCATGAGTGCGTCTTCCCAATGGAGCATAATTCCGAGGGCGGAGACCAGCCGCTGGACTAGTGATTGCAGTAGAGCATGAGTGTGATGAGAATTATTTGAGCCCATGGATTGTATACGGCAGTCAATTTAGGGACTAACCGTAGGGCCGAGAGAATTTTGGAAATTTGAGTTTTTGTTGGCGTCTGCATCGCTGCACTGGAATATGGTACCAGGAACGACTCATCATTCGCCTTCGTTTTGTTCGTTTTTTTTCGTTTTTTTACCGCGATTGCTCTATCATTTCAGCTTTTCTTATCGCGAAGGTCGCGATTGCCCTATCATTTCGGCTATTTATTCGCGGTTGCCCCATCATTTCGGCTTTATTTTCATTTTTATTTTTACTCGCTGATTTTTATTGCAAGTTGCCCCATCATTTCGGCTTTATTTTCATTTTTATTTTTACTCGCTGATTTTTATTGCGAGTTGCCCCATCATTTCGGCTTTTCTTTATTTTTCTTTTATTTACACATTTTTGTTTATTTACATTTTTTTACATTCCCAGTTTAACGACTTAGAGGTCGACTGTTCCCAGTTTAATGACGTGGTGGTCGACTGTTTTCAGAGAAAGGCAGATGTCTGAGAGAATGAGTTTCACGAAGAACTTCGGTCTCCGTTTGTATGAAATTGGCGGTCGCGGCTGGACTGTTTGTTAACACGCCTTTAGACAGTTCTATCTCTCCTGCCTTGTATTGCTTTTCGACCCAATCTTTGAAGACGAAGCAGTCCTCAATAGCATGACCTATCACTCTTTGATAGGGGCAGTATTTGCGGTCGTCAGTCATATTCGCTTCCTGCGGTCTTTTTGACTCTGGCAGTTGTAGACCGTTCTTCAGGGCGTTTCTGAATATTTTTCGGATTTTGTCCCTTCTGAAGGAATAGATCTTATCTAGCTTCTCTTTGAGTGGAGATTCTCCTCCCTCTCCGAACACTGGCTTCTGAGGCTGGTTGGCGCTAGGCCTGCTCATCCCTTGATTTTTTCGGTTAGCCGAAGTGTTGAAAGATTCAGAATCATCGGAGTTTCCGCCTATGCGATTATCGTCCTTTCGGTTTCTCCAGGACCTATTGTTATTTTGGAAATCCAAGGAGGACTCCTGCTTTGAGTGCTCCAGCATCTAAACTTTCCTGGTCAGCTCTTGGAATGTTTTGAGGCCCGCGGTGCATAGAAATGGGGCCATCCAATTGTTGAGATTTCCGACGAGGAGACTGACAGATTGGTCCTGCTTTATCGGCGGTTCGCATTTAACGGAGAGATTGCGCCATCGGTTTATAAAATCCGTACTGCTTTCGTTGTTCTTGGGCTTGGTCCTTACGAGCTCGGCAATGGTGATCTTATCGCTGACGCTCATGAACCTTTGTCGAAACAAAGACTCCATTTGGACGAAAGTAGTAATGGAGCCATCCGGTATGCTCGCGTACCAGTCGAAAGCAACATCGGTCAAGCTATTAACGAACTGGTGGAGGAGAAGCGCATTGTTGCCCCTAGTATTCCCGCATGAGGCTTTGAAGTGGGCGATGTGCTGATTCGCATTTCCCGTCCCATCGAATCTTCCGAATTTGGGGATGACATAGCCGCTAGGAAATTCTACCAGATCATATTGAGCAGGATATGGTCTCCCGCTACTGCTAACATCTTTTTGCGCTTCAGCTTCGGCTACCAGCGTTTTGACTTTGCTGGCAACCAAATCCATGATTTGATCTTGAGTTAACGGGCTACTATCATCAGTAGCCAAGACATTTCCTGAGATAGGTTGCGATTGACTTTCATGCGGTCCTCCCACCTTTGGATTTGAGGGAATAGGCACCGGCTGTCTCGGGACAACGTTTCCCGGTTCATGAGCAGAGCCCTGTGCTTGATTGGACGGCTGAGAGGCAAGTTGGGCCGTAAGTCGTAAGACGAAATTTGTCAAGTCATCGATCTTTGAGTAGAGTTTGGCCATCTCCTTGTCTTTGCTTCTGAGCTGTTTTAGGAGCTCTTGGAGAAGTTGCTGCTCCGCATTCTTAGGCTGGAAAGTTGGCTCATCTTCGCTTTCCGAGCCCGACTCCTCATGGACTGAAGGGTCTTTCCGCCTATCATCCTCATCGAGAAGGTTTTCATCACCCAGCGGGGGCGGCTGTTCTTGGGAAGCGGCAACCACATTCAAGCCAGATTGGATTTGAGATGTGGTGGACCCGTCCTTGCTCTTGCTGCGTGTGCCCACCATGTAGACAGTGTGGACCACATATCCAGCCATTTCCTCATCTTTGGCGGGGTAACCCTGTTCCTCGAACCTCATGAGGTTCAGCCTAGCAGAAGCCCTAGACCTTTTGTTGGCTCTATATCTAAGCCTTTTCTGCCTTAACTTTCCAATTTTAAGGGCTCAGCGAGCATCCATTTCCTGGGAAGCTACCGTGAGTCGATTAGCGGGGAGCTTAGAGAAAACACCCGATTGAGCAGTTGTCAGGGGCACCGCCGGAGCTTGTTCGAGAGGCCCTGTTGCTTTGTTGGTGTTGATGGCCTTGCCCCCAGCTGGGGCCAGAGAGAGTCGTTCAAACACCGATTTGCGTTTGAGTTTGGGCGCCTTCGAGACCACCACATTTGGCCTCTTCTCTTTCGAGACCGGTTTGTCTGTCACCGGGGCTTGTGGAGCTGGAATAGCGCCAACTGGCATGAAAATAATAGAGCCAAATGGTAGCAGCGGCTCCTCCCATTGTTGCCCGAGACTGGCCGGAAGGACCGTCCTGGAGTCTATCTTCATCGTGTAGGAGATGGGAGCTGAGTTCATCTTTGGAGACATTGTTAAAAGGTGATTGCTTGAAAACCTGCATGAAAAAGCATTATTTCAGTATAAATATAGGTATGTATATTGACTGAGTTCGCATGAATGCTTAACCCGAAATATGGGAGGAGAGATTGGTCCCACTGGGCGTGCCAGAATCTGTAGGGTGTTTTTCATCACCCCATCGAGATGGGAATACGCGCGTGCTTATCAGGCGTACTACAGATTCTCCCTGCCTAGGGTAGGCCGGGGTTTATTGATTGTGGGGATCCGAATCTCCTGCAGCCGCGGACTAAGCTGTCGTTAATTACCCCTAGCCTTTGGGGCGAGGGAACCTCCGATTAACGGGTTAAACTGGTCATGCGAACTCAATGTGCAGTGTACGTGTGTTTTGTTGTAGAGTATGTGTGTGTGTGTATTTATATATACATATATATAAAAAAAAGAAAGGGAAAAGGCATCCAAAGGATGCGTAGGGTCGGCGCCTTGAGCGCTGTGCGCTTAGGTGCTTTGCGCTCAGGCGCTAGCGCGCCACGTGTCGGCATATGGGCGCTTTGCGCTTGAGCGCTGGGCATTTGAGTGCAAGCGCGCCACGTGGGCACTTTACGCTTGAGCGCAGGGCATTGGAGCGCAAGCGCACCACGTGTCGGCACGTGGGCGCTTTGCGCTTGAGCGCCGGGCGCTTGAGCGCAAGCACGCCACGTGGGCGTTTTGCGCTTTAACACAGGGCGCTGGAGCGTAAGCGCGCCACGTGTCGGCATGTGGGCGATTTGTGCTTGCGCTGGGTGCTTAAGCACAAGCGCGCCACGTGTCGGCACGTGGGCATTTTGCGCTGGAGCGCAAGCGCTCCACGTGTCGGCACGTGGGCGCTTTGCGCTTGAGCGCTGGGCGCTGGAGCGCCAGCGTGCCACGTGTCGGTACGTGGGTGCTCTGCGCTCGAGCGCTAGCGCGCCACGTGTCGGCACGTGGGCGCTCGGCGCTTAAGCTCTTGGGCGCCGGCGAGGAAAGGGGCTTTTAGTCCCAGAACCAGAAGCTATGCTTCAGAAACGAAATATTTATTATATATATATATATATATATGTATGGAGTTAAACTCCTAGGATGTTTTGAAGCTGATGAAGGGGATTCTTCTTCTTCTTCCTGTTGTTTGGCCGGATCTTGAAGATCAAGAAGTGGGAGATTTTAAAAATCACTCCTTTTTGAGATCTGATGGGAGATCTGAGTTCCCCTTTGTGGGTTTTGTGGTGGAAAACTACTTAGTTTTGGGAAAAGAAAGAGTAAAACTCTTGATTTAATTCAAAAGAAATGAGAAGGTTTAGAACCTTGGAGAAGGAGCAGGAGGCACAAAGAACCCTAGTTTTTGGGGGAATGAAAAGTTATTTTTTTTATTCATCATCATGTTGCCTTTTATAGGCTTACAAATTTCCATATAGCCCTCTGGGCTTTACAAAAATGGCATTTTGCCCATCCCATGGCTCATGTGCCATTTCATTTTTGCACATAAGCCATGGGCTTACAAAATATTGGCTTTATGCCCATTTTGCATACATTCATGTATAAAATAAATTACATAAAAATTATTTATTACATGATTTTGTTGTTGGCATGGGGAGGCTGGCCGCGGGCTCGACTTTGGCATGGGCCCGCTTGACTTGGGCCTGGGGCCCACCTAGCTTGGGGGTTGATCTTGACTTTGACTCGGTCAACCGGGTGCAAATTTTGACCCCAACATGCTCCTGATGGGGATTAAACCTTCAGCTAAAGCAACCAAAGTCCATATTTTGTTGGTGTATAAGGATTCAATCTTAGATCGCTAAGCATCCAGCCATTCTCACAGAGTCCCCACTCCTGATGGCCTGCTCAAAAATAGTTGGGTTATCATCTCATGATGCAATCCTCGCTCCCACTATCACAGAGAAACCGAAGTATCTCTCAGATGGGTGACGAACCCTACTAGATCGGCGGAGAGGCTGAGGTTCGTTGGTTACTATTGAATCCTTTGGTTTTACCAAATCATCTGCTGTAGTTTGTATAGCTGGAACTCTTTCCAGTTCTACCTCATGACCACTAATTTCTTCACAAGAAATTCCCTTTCACAAAGGTGGCATGCTGAGAAACAAAACATGTTTTGTTCCTCGGTTAGGTAGAAGATATTCCCTTGCGAATGCTTGGGATATCCAACAAACTTCCACAGATCTGACATTGCCTCGAGCTTGTCCGGATTTTGCTTTTTAGACATAGGCCGGACAACCCCAAATCTTAACATACTTAAGATATGGGCTCTTCCCATACCATATCACATATGGAGTGGTAGGCATCTGATTTGGTTGGAACCCTATTCAATAGGTATGCAGCTTCTCAAGTGCATAACTCACAAAAGGAAATAGGAATCTCAGTAGTACTCATCATAAAGCACACCATATCACATATGGTGCTATTGCTCCGCTCCGATATACCATCGTGCTATGGTGTATACGGAGGAGTAATGCTGAGAGAGAATCTCATTCTCCTTTAGAATAGTCCAGGAATTTCGTGCTTATGTATTCTCCTCCCTGATCTCATCAAAGGACATAATACTTTTACCCATTTTTGGTTCTCTACTTCTAACTTATATTCTGTGAATATCTCAAAATCTTCGGACTTGTGTTTCAACAGGAACATATGTCTGAATCTTGAGAGATCATCGGAGAATGTAATGAAGTACAAAGAACCGGTCTTGGCATGTGTAGACAGAGGACCTTCATACATCAGCATGTATCAATCCCAAGAGTTCACTAACTCTTTCTCTGTTTCCAATAAACATAGCTATGGTCATCGTATCTTTGTGACATGACCGGCAAGTTTCACAAGATGTAAATTCAAACTAATTTAAATATGCATCTAAATGTAACTTATCTAGTTGGGTTGCATTAATATGACCTAGTCTACAATACCTCAAGAAGGATTCGTTCATTTCTGAACTCTTCCTCTTGTGTGTGTTTTGTATACTAAGAACTGTAGTTTGATTTAGAACATCAATGCTTTTAGATAACGTTCCTGAACCGATCAACTCTTGATATAGGAAATGTTCAAAACATTATCCAACAATACAAAATTATATCCTTCTTTACTAATAAAGAGACTGATATGATGTTGTATATCAGGTTCGATATTTAATAACATTCGTTCAGAATCAATGTATTTACTAATACAGGGTGATAACTACCAACAGACTTGGCTGCAACACTTGCACTATTTCTATCTCATGAAACCTATCACCCGTTCTCAGTTCTCTACCTATCTGTACCCCATGTAACAAATTACATATGTGGGATCACGATCCGGTATCTCATACCCAGGACGTAAAGAGTACTGAGAAATAGTTATCTGTAATGAACACACCCGAAGATGATGTATCAGCATGCACTTTCTTCGTTTGGGCGGCACGGGAATTCTGGTAATTCCCAATTTCCTGCTCTGTCTTATAACAATTATAAGTTGGAGCGGGACCAACATTCCCCAGCGCAGTATAACAAGCGGGTTCGGTCAATTCATCCGTATTATTATCTTGATTAAGGCGTGATATGGTTGCTACCAGGAGAGAGAGAGAAGAAAACACTCAGCGTGCGCTTTTGCAAGATTAGATTGGTTATCTAATATATCTAATCAGGATGTCTCCCACTGTTTTTGTCAAATCTTCCTTCAAACCCTAAAAGGAAAGACTAGCCGGGATTAATTACACGCTACAAGTTCGCCAATTTTTCAGCCAGGCCAGTGCCGGTACTTTGAGGGAGGTTCCCCGTGCTTTCGCACGAACCTAATTAAAGTAAACCTCGTTTTCCCAGGGGTGTAACCCCGTTAACACCTTTCTAGACACCTACTTGATCGACTAATTGTAATATGTAAAACTTTCCCAGGAGTAACTCTTACTCACAGCGGGTATCGGGGATCCAACTATCTCATAGAAGGTATGCAATCTCATTGCAAATTTCAACAGTTGAAATTCCCAATAATATTTTACCCCTAGCAGCTATATGACCTTAACATAGTCAACAAATCATAAGTGCTAGTCAAGTTCAACCCGTCAGTTCCCGATTAAATTAAACCAACCCGCACGACCGTTAACAAAGTCAACAAAGTCGCACGACTACCCTAATCCAATTGCATCATATGCTTATACAGATAAGCACTAATCAGCTACCGCACACTACGCCTTAACATAGTCAACAAACGTAGCACGAATACTAACTAGTACTTATCTGAAATGACGGAGGGCTACGACAGGTTTTTTAAGAAAACCCTTTGCGTAATGAACTTGATATCGTCGTAGAATCGAGTGATTTATAAAAGGAGTGTTTTTTAGGCTTTTCTAGTTTTGCTAAAGAGGTCACTCCTGGTGAAGGGATCGTCGGCTCTTTCCTTATCGAATAAGGTGCAGGATATTTCGCAAATACCACTATGCAAAGCAAAAACTATAGAAGCAATCAAAAGACAAACTGAGTATGTAGCATCTGCCGGTTATTGCTAAAGAGGTCACTCCCTGTGAAGGGATCTCGGCTCTTTCCTTATCGAAAAAGGTGCTGGATGTTCTACAAGGAACACCGCTATGCAAAGCAAGAACTAGAGCTACCTGTTTTTAAGACAAGTTTCTACAACATCTTTAGGTTTCTTTTAGTTTCATTAATCTCATTAATGAAGTCCCATTTTATTACGCTTCACAAGCATCTCATTTGAAACGAAATCTGCAATACAACATATATCTCATATATATAATATAAACATTCGTCTCAGACAGTAATATGATCTCATCACAGAACATTGCAGCAGAAAAACATATATGAAATATTGGATATACTAGGATGTCCGTGTTTTCAATACGAGCCTATATAAAACACGGATTCCAGGGTCGTGATGAATACCAAACCCACATCCCTAGACCCCTACGAGAGCGGCAAGCAACACTGCCAATTCTAGGGTTAGGAGACCCGGTCTCGACTCCTCGAGATGGTCTCCCACTGGACCTAGAACCCGGTTACTTGTGCTCCCCACCTTGGGTCTACCTAATGCGGAAAAGTAAATAATATACAATGGTGACATCATCCTCAGCCCGGAAGTGCCCCAATAAAAGAATATTATATACAAATGAATTTTATATGAATGAAAATGAAAACGCTCATCTCACATAAAAAACCCCGGCTATTCAAAACGCGACGATCCAATATAACATATCACAGTAACACATAATATCTCATATCATCAACGTAAGCAAGTATGCGTATCCCGATTGTCGTTGATGTATAGCAACGAAGCCGGCGATACACTACATACTACGCTTACGGTCACAGAAAAGAAAGTGTAAAACTACAACAGTTAGAATCCGCAACCTCCTTAGACATCGCATGCCTAACCAATGAATTCCTTAGACATCGCATGTCTAATAATTATAAACCCCGCATTTTAGTCTCATTATCGAAAACTCTTTTCAATATCTGGTCGGGCAATTCAACAAGATTCCCGGCATCTTGATCGAATGCTCGTCGCAAACATTAGTAGACGGCCGCACCCCCGGATGCCATCGACGAAGTGCACTAAGGCGGAACACCGGTGCCGTGAGCACCCGAATGGATGCTTTTGGCGACGGGGTTCTCCTACAGTCACTTGGTCGGGGCTATGGGGCGTGGCTGTCTATTAAGTTTACCCGGCGAGTATCCACGTACGCTACGTGATTGCGACGGACTTTGGATCACATCAAAATCCCGTGGCAACCGATCATCTGAGACTAAACTGCTATGTTTATAATATTTAAATTAGTTATACATGTGGATTCCAAATATTGTATCACATTCCAGATAAATAGACAATGTTAAACTTTCCGATCGAATAAACAAACACCCAAGATTTCCCAAATAGCTCAACACTTGAGCGGAGTTCAAAAAGTATCCATCACATGCTACAATACCAATTGTCCAGCCATAGAAGGGTCAAGCCAACGCCTCACATGTGGCAACGCCGTACTGCCCCAAACCCTAAGGTTTAGAGGCTGTTCAAGACGGTCACATAATTGAGTTAAGCTTTGTTGTCTTCTAGAGGGTCCACCGCGTTACTTGCATGATTTTCCGGAAGTTTCAAACTCGAGAAAAAATCCAACTTTTGAAAAATTTTCCGACAGGGGAAAAAGTGAGTTCTTGATATCCGTTTGAACTTTTTAACAGTTTCTAAAATTATCCGGAAAAAACTTAGACAAAGTTAAATTATTTGATCGAATCAACGAGTCCCCAATACAACCTAGAAAACTCAACACTTGAGTAAAAATTAAAAATTCCCAGAAGAATCAGGAAGTACAGACGGATATTACTGTGCAAACAGTAAACCCTAACTCCACTGTTTGACCGCGGAACCACCGCGCAAGCCATGGTACGGCCGCGGTTCCACGGCGCTTTAGTGAGATTAGTGTCACGTGTTTCACTGTAATTCTTGTATTTCCCTGCTGATTTTTATGAGTATATTTAATATGAAAAAAACAATATTTTTGAAAAATTTCCAGAAACTACGTTATATCGGGTTTTCGGAGTTCGATCGGACTTTAAACTTCGCCTAGACTTCGCCTAAAGCTCTAGCTTGGCTTTGATACCACTGTAGGGTTACTAGGCACACGTACAAGGCTCTATAAGTCATCAACCATGCCCGATTTAAAATTTAGCCATGCCGAACAACCCTAAACCAAGATCTTAGACTAGAGATTAGGCGAAAACAAGCATGCTAAACACTTTAACACTAAGTGAGAGGGATTACAACCTTTGTAGATCCGGTCCTTCAAGAGAAAGATGCAAGCTTGCTTCCGATCTTCGATAACAAAGATGATCTACCTTGAAGTTTCATTAACACAAGCTCTCACTTACTAAATGAAGTGAACACCCTCATCTAAATGGAACGGGTAGATGAGGATGATGTAGGATTTTATCTCTCATTTGTTTTCTTTAACTCACTCAAAATCATCACTTCATAAAAAGCTAGAAAGCTTTTCATGAAAGAACTCAAGGAAGAAGAAGAATGAATAATCATGAATCCTTTTGTGATGAATAATGAAAGTCAGTTATGAGGTTAGAAATGCAACCATGGTCAATGTAACCTTTGTAGAGATTTAACTAGGGCTAGGGTTTAGGTTGGGTTAATGTATGAGTCACTTAAAATATCAACCATAATATCTAAGCACAAAACAAAAGAAAACCTTCTAGAAGGTTCATGAAACAACTAACCCAATTCAAACCCTAACCTTGTTTAATCTCCACTAATCATGTTGCATTAATAACTATATCATGTTACAATATTGTGAAAGGTTCCTAGGCATCCTATAGAGGTCTCACAAGGCATAGAACATGCCAATTTATAAAATTTATGGTGCCGAGAGACCCTAACGCGGATCGTTGGCTAGAAGTCTAGGCGAAAAACAAATCTAGTTAACACTTTAACTAAAGATCGGAAGTTACAACCTTTGTAGATCCGGATATCCACTTGCTTAGCTCCACGTGGTCTTCCTCTCGCTGTCCATCTCGAATCTCGGACTCTCGCGACGGCTTCATCGGAGAAGTGAGCGGAATAGGTCGTCGGCTTCGTGCCGAAGATGATCTACGTCGAGGTTGCACAAGTTCAAGCTCCATCTTCATCAAGTGGTGAAACTTGTGATGAAAACACCCAAAACAACTTGGCAAGAGGTAGAGGGTGAAGAAATAGGAGGTGGGTTCACTTTAGAATTGGATTTCTCACTCTAGAAGTCAAGTTGCCATTGATGGCATCAAGCTTTTCCTTTTAGAAGATGAAGAAGAAGATGAGCTAGAATATTATGATAAGTTATTAAAGTGAAAATGAAAATCAATACTTATCATAATTTGCACCATGGTTAGGTGTAGAGAATTTACTAAGGTTAGATATATGGTTAGGGTTAGGAATGAAGACAAAAATGGTCACTTTGGTCAAGCTTCATGAAGCTTCACCAAACTTCAAGAAAGAAAGCAACCCTTTTTGTTTTCTTATGCCTTTTCTTTTAATCCAAAATAATTAATGATAAAAGAAAGAATAATAAGGAACCCTAACCATTTACTTAACCTAAATTTAATTCTTCACACTTAACCAAAAGAGCAAGCATCATCAAACATGATACTAACATGTGCACAAAAGTATATCACATATACAAATTGCACATCAAGTGAGAAAATCCGTTAAAAGTGAACCAAAACTAGTTAATGCAAAGTAATATATCAAATATATAAATATACATTAAATTATTAAATCAACACTTGATTCAATGATCCGGTCATGTCGCACACGACCGACTAGTATTCAATGTATCGGCTTATCGAATCGATCTTCGATTCGATAACTAGGTTATATCCCATACAACCAATCGAAACATTAATCACGAGAATCAAATACGGTATCACATACACGCATTATTCTCGGTCCCGCACATATCTCATATGCGCTCCTATTTCGTTTTTCTTGAGCCAGGAAACCTCTGTGTAGGACTCTAAAGACTCGTCAATACGCCAGTAGCAGATGATGATCATATCAAGCACCCACAAGCCGCAAGCGGTCTGCTACACATAACGGCCACCTGGGTATTGAGCGATCAGAAGATCGACGAGCTAGCCCGCTCACACTCCTGTGAATCCAACCAGTAACACTTACCGTACAGTCCGGTCTGTTCGTCTGATACGTCGCATATCAAGTCTAGGGGTGGTAAACGTCAGACCCCAATAACCGATAAGTCGTGCCGATGTGAGGCTCATAACGGGTCGAGAAACTACTGGTAACACTTACCAGCAAATCTCTGATCAGCCCTGGCCAGGGACTTCCCTGTTACGGCCAATCGAGCACAGCGCAGCATCAACCCCCAATACTGGGAGAGACAAAACCCCTCCTATCGCTCATTGCCTCCATGTGACTCGGGACTGTACCCAAAGACCACCGTTTTGCACGCCCTCATGGACGTGGTAAGGTGGAGATCAAAGCACAGTGGGAATCACACAAGACTCTATGACGATCTCGGGTCTACAGACTAACCTGTACAAGTGTCACCTGAGAACTGCCATCTGACGTGAGGTATAAAACCATCTGGGAGTTCTCGGCGAGTCCGTCCAGTGTACCCAGTCTCCACTGAGCACCCGTACACCATCTCTGATGTCAAACACCAATGGATATGGGATCATCCATCGCCCATCTCATGGGTCGAGAAGCGTATACGCTAGTCTACACTGGTATATCGATGCCCCGTCTCGATACACCCACATCTAGGGACCTTGAAGGATGTACTTATGGACTACCATGTCCCCACTAGTATGATCTGCATCATAGTCCAGGCAGTTAAGTACACATCCTAAGGGCTTTACCAACATGTAACTATAAGACAGTTTAAAGAGACAAGTGTACATGTTAAGATAAAGGGTAACCAGATAGCATACTATCATATCGAGCAAGAAAGTCATCTCTATATATGTCCAAGCATCCAATATAATATACATCATTTGTACAATACTGGCCTCTAGGGCATACATACAACTAATAATCTCCCACTTGCACTAGGGCCAGCTGCTGTAGTATCGCATACCGAGCATCCCGAAGAGTCTCTCAAACTGTGTCTGGGGAATGGCCTTCGTGAGTGGATCCGCCGTGTTGTTCTTCGTGTCAACCCTCCTGACCTCGATCTCCCGGCGATCAACTATCTCCCAGATCAGGTGATACCGCCTCAGAATATGCCTGGACCGCTGATGGGACCTGGGTTCCTTGGCCAAAGCCACCGCTCCATTGTTATCGCAATATAAAGCTATCGGATGCTTAATGGATGGAACCACACCAAGTTCAGTAATGAACTTCTTGATCCAGACAGCCTCTTTAGCAGCATCGTTAGCAGCGATGTATTCAGCCTCCATCGTCGAGTCTGCCACGGTTTCCTGCTTGGAACTCTTCCAGCTAACCGCCCCTCCGTAAAGGGTAAAGACAAAGCCTGAATGCGACTTAGAGTCGTCCTTATCACTCTGGAAGCTCGAATCGGTAAAGGACTCCACTTGGAGCTCTCCATTACCGTACACCAAGAACATATCTCTAGTCCTTCGTAAGTACTTGAGAATGCTCTTCACAGCTGTCCAGTGACTCTCTCCAGGATCAGCTTGATACCTGCTCACTACACTTTGTGAGTATGCTACATCGGGTCTGGTACATAGCATCGCATACATGATAGAGCCTACTGCCGAAGCATAGGGTATCCCTTGCATGCGAGCTCTCTCCAAATCAGTCTTAGGAGACATCTCTTTGGAGAGAGTGACTCCAGAGATCGTGGGCAAGTTCCCACGCTTGGACTCTTCCATACTAAACCTCTTTAGTATGGTGTCAATGTACCTAGATTGGGACAATCCCAATATCCTTTTGGATCTATCTCTATAGATCCTGATTCCCAATATGCAGGAGGCATCACCAAGATCTTTCATCGAGAATCTTTGTGATAAGAAGAGCTTGACCGATTGCAGCATAGGAATATCATTTCCTATCAAGAGTATGTCGTCCACGTACAATACGAGGAAGACAACCTTACTCTCTGCCACCTTCTTGTAAATACAAGGTTCATCTGGGTTTTTGACGAAATCAAACTCTTTGATAACGACGTCAAAGCAGATGTTCCAACTCCGCGATGCTTGCTTTAATCCATAAATGGATTTAAGCAGCTTGCACACCTTCCCGCTGCTCCCACTGTCTACGAAGCCCTCTGGCTGAGTCATGTACACGCACTCTTCTAAATCACCATTTAGAAAGGCGGTCTTAACATCCATTTGCCAGATTTCGTAATCATGATAAGCAGCGATGGCAAGCATGATCCGGATGGGTTTAAGCATAGCCACTGGAAAAAAGGTTTCGTCATAGTCCACACCTGGTCTTTGACGAAAACACTTTGCTACATGTCTAGCTTTGAAAGTCTCCACTTTCCCATCTACACCAAGTTTCTTCTTGAAGATCCACTTGCTCCCAATGGGTTTTACCCCTTCAGGAGCAACGTCCAAAGTCCATACTTTGTTGGTGTACATGGATTCCATCTCGGACCGCATAGCATCCAGCCGTTTCACTGAGTCCCCACTCGTGATGGCCTGCTCGAAGCTAGTTGGGTCATCATCCTCCATGATGCAATCCTCGCTCCCACCGTCCATGAGAAAACCGTAGTATCTCTCAGGTTGGCGAGGAACCCTTCTAGATCGGCGGAGTGGCTGGGGTTCATCGGGAACTACGGAATCCTCTGGTTCCACCAGATCTTCTGTTGTAGCTTCTGCAGCTGGAACCTCTTCCAGTTCTACCTCATGACCACTAATCTTTTTTTCAAGAAATTCCTTTTCTAAAAGGTGGCATGCCGAGAAACAAACACTCTTTGTTCCTCAGGGTGGTAGAAGATATACCCTCGCGAATGTTTGGGATATCCAATAAACTTACACAGAATAGACCCTGCCGCGAGTTTGTCCGGATTTTGCATTTTTACATAGGCCGGACAACCCCATATCTTAACATAATTAAGACATGGTCTCTTTCCTTTCCATATCTCATATGGAGTGGTCGGCACGGTTTTGGTGGGAACCATATTCAATAGGTCTGCAGCTGTTTCCAGTGCATATCCCCAGAAGGAAATAGGTAACTCAGCTGTGCTCATCATAGAGCGCACCATATCTAATAGGGTGCGGTTCCTCCGTTCTGATACACCGTTGTGCTGTGGTGTATATGGAGGAGTCAGCTGAGAGAGAATCCCATTCTCTTTTAGGAAGTCCAGGAATTCATTGCTTAAGTATTCTCCTCCTCGATCAGATCGAAAGATTTTAATATTTTTTCCGGTTTGGTTCTCAACTTCTTGTTTATATTCTCTAAATTTCTCAAAAGATTCTGATTTGTGTTTCATCAGGAACACATACCCGAACCTAGAGAGATCGTCAGTGAATGTAATGAAGTATGAAGAACCATCCCTGGCATGTGTAGACATGGGACCGCATACATCACTATGTATAAGTCCCAAGAGTTCGGTAACTCTTTCTCCGTGTCCCGTAAACGGAGTTTTGGTCATCTTGCCTTTGAGACATGACTGGCAAGTGTCATAAGATGAAAATTCAAACGGATTTAAATATCCATCTTTATGCAACTTAGCTAGTCGTGTCGCATTGATGTGACCCAGTCTACAATGCCACAAGAAGGATTCGTTCAGTTCTGAACTCTTCCTCTTGTGTGTGTTTGTTATGCTCAGAACTGTTGATTGATTTAAAAACATAAATGCCATTGCACAACGTGCCTGGTCCAACCAACTTTTGGTTACGGAAAATGTTCATAACATTGTCCTGTAATACAAAATTATATCCCTCTTTACTTAATAAAGAAACCGATATAATGTTGCATATCAGGTTCGGCATGTAATAGCATTCGTTCAGAACCAATGTATTACCAGTTGGTAATACAAGGTGATATTCCCCGACAGTCTTAGCTGCAACAATTGCACCATTTCCAACTCTTATGTCTTTATCACCTTCTCCAAGTTCTCTACCTTTCCTAAGCCCATGTAACTGATTACATATATGGGATCCTGACCCGGTATCCAATACCCAGGACGTAGAGCAAATGGAGAAACAGTTCTCTGTAACGAACACACCCGAAGAAATGCATCAACATGTACTTTCTTCATTCGGGTGGCATGGGAATCCTGGTATTCCCCTATATCCTGTTCATTCCTATAACTCTTATAAGAAAGAACGGAACAAACGTTCCCCAGCACAGTATAACATGCGGGTTCGGTCAATACATCCATATTATTATCTTCATTAGGGCATGAAATGGTCGCTATCTGGAGAGAGAGAGAAGAAAACACTTTAGCGTATGCTCGTGCAAGATCAGATTGGTTATTATCTTATCTAATCAGGATGGCTCCCACTGCTTTTTATCAAATCTTCCTCCAAACCCTAAAAGGAAAGACCAGCCGGGATTAATTACACACTACAAGTTCGCCAATCTTTCAGCCAGGCCAGTGTCGGTACTTTCAGGGAGGTCCCCCGTGCTTTCGCACGAACCTAATTAATGTAAACCTCGTTTTTCCAGAGACGTAACCCCGTTGACACCTTTCTAGACACCTACTTGATCAGTTAATTGCAATGTGTAAAACTGTCCCAGGAGTAACTCTTACTCGCAGTGGGTATCGGGATCCAACTATCTCATAGAAGGTATGCAATCTCATTGCAAATTTCAACACTTGAAATTCCCGATAATACTTTTGCCCCTAGCGTGCTATGACTTTGACGCTGGCCAACAAACCATAGTGCGCTAGTCAAGTTCAACCCGTCATTTCCTGATCGAATTAAACCCACCCGTACGACCCTTGACGCAGGCCAACAAAGTCGCACGACTACCCTAATCCAATCTGCATCATATGCATAAGCAGATAAATACCAGTTAGCTACCGCACACTACGCCTTGACGCAGGCCAACAAACGTAGCACGAATACTAACTACTACTCATCTGAAATGACGGAGGGCTACGCCAGGTTTTTCTGAAAACCATGAGCGTAATGAACTTGATATCGTTGTAGAATCAAATGAAGTTTTGAAATGGAGTGATTTTGAGGCTTTCCTAGTTTGCTAAAGGAGTCACTCCCGGTGAAGGGATCTCGGTCCTTTCCTCGTCGAATGAGGTGCGGGATATATCATATATATCGCTGTGCAAAGCAAAAACCCAAAAGCAGTCAAAAGCAAACCGAGTGTGTAGCATCTGCCAGTTATTGCTAAAGGAGTCACTCCCGGTGAAGGGATCTCGGTCCTTTTCTCATCGAATAAGGTGCAGGGTATATCATATATACCGCTGTGCAAAGCAAGAACTGTAGCTATCTGTTTTATTTTAAAATTCGATTCCACAACATCTTAGGTTTCTTATCTTTCATTAATCACATTAATGAAGTCCCATCATTTAAATACCTAAACATCACAGATAGATATGACGTACACTTATGCCATCCGCATTCGCCTCGATGTCCCCTCGTGCACCGTTAGGTTAGGTAACTAACGACAGAGCAGGACAGGGCTAGCGCGGGTGTAAAACATAAGTAACGTTTATATAATATATCATATATACTATATACTATATCTATCACAGAATCACATCACAGATATCGCAGCAGAATAAACATATGAAATATTGGATATACTAGGACGTCCGTGTTTTCAATACGAGCCAGTATAAAACACGGATTCCACGGTCATGATGAATAGCCAATCCCACACCCCTAGACCCCTACGAGAGCGGCAAGCAACCCTGCCAATTCTAGGGTTAGGAGACCCAGACTCGACTCCTCGAGTTGGTCTCCCACTGGACCCCAGAACCCGGTTACTTGTGCTCCCCTCCTTGGGTCTATCCTAATGCGGAAAAGTAAATAATATACAAATGGTGACAACTTCCGCTACCTGGAAGTGCCCCAAATAAAAGAATATTACATACAAGTTTTTACATGAATGAAAATGAAAAACACTCATCTCACATAAAAAAAAAACCGGCTATTCGAACACGACGATCCAATATAACATATCCAGCAACACATAACATCACATGTCATCAACGTAAGTAAGTATGCATACCCCAATTGTCGTTGACGTATAGCAACGAAACCGGCGATATGAACATACTACACTTACGGTCACAGAAAAGAAAGTGTAAAACTACAACAATTGGAATCCTCAACTTCTTTAGACATCGCATGCCTAATCAAATGAAATACTTAGACATCACATGCCTAACAGTTATAAATCCCGCATTTTAGTCTCATTATCGAAAACTCTTTTCAATATGAAGTGAAACTAAACCGCTAGATTTATAACATTCATTCAGTTATCTCATAACTGTTTGTGAATTCCAATTATTGTATCCGATTCCAGATAAACAGAAAATGTTAAACATTCCGATCGAACAGTCGAATACCCAAGTTTTCCCGATACAGCTCAACACATGAAATAAGTCTAACAACATTCAGTTCGTGCCTCAGTACCAACGGTCCAGCCGTAGAAGGGTCAAGCCAACGCCTCACATGTGGCATGCCGTACTGCCCCAAACCCGAAGGTTCAAAGGGTAGTTCAAGACGGTCACATAATCGAGTTAAGGTTTGTTGTCTTCTAGAGGGTCCATCGCGTTACTTGCACTACTTAGAACGTTGTTAAACTACGGAAAAATCCAACACTTGGAAATTTCCCGACAGGGGAAAAGTTGGGTATTTATATCCGGTCGAACTTTTTAACATATTCTAAAATTATCCGAAAATACATAAAGACGAAATTTGATAATCCGATCGAATCTTTGATTCCCAATACAACCCCAGAATGCTCTTCTGTAGAGTCACAATAAAAATATCCCAGAAAATATAACATTATATTATATGAGTTACTGTGCAGAAATCATCAGACAAGGGAACAGTACGGCCGCGGAACCGCCGCAGCATGCATAGCACGTGCCGCGGTTCCGCGGTGGAAAATTCGACTTAGGCCCTCGTATTTCACAGTAATTCAAATAACACCCTGCTTGATTTTCTGCATAATTTTAATTGACAAAAATCCCATTTTTTAGAAAAAGTCCAGAGAGCTATTTTGGGGTTAGGTTTTCGGTTCGTCCGGCTTTCAAACCCCGTCTCGACTTCGCCTAAGGCTCTAGCTAGGCTCTGATACCCTATAGAGGTCTCACAAGGCATAGAACATGCCAATTTATAAAATTTATGTTGCCGAGAGACCCTAACGCGGATCATTGGCTAGAAGTCTAGGCGAAAAACAAATCTAGTTAACACTTTAACTAAAGATCGGAAGTTACAACCTTTGTAGATCCGGATATTCACTTGCTTATCTCCACGTGGTCGTCCTCTCGCTGTCCATCTCGAATCTCAGACTCTCGCGACGGCTTCATCGGAGAAGTGAGCGGAATAGGTCGTCGGCTTCGTGCCGAAGATGATCTACGTCGAGGTTGCGCAAGTTCAAGCTCCATCTTCATCAAGTGGTGAAACTTGTGATGAAAACACCCAAAACAACTTGGCAAGAGGTAGAGGGTGAAGAAATAGGAGGTGGGTTCACTTTAGAATTGGATTTCTCACTCTAGAAGTCAAGTTGCCATTGATGGCATCAAGCTTTTCCTTTTAGAAGATGAAGAAGAAGATGAGCTAGAATATTATGATAAGTTATTAAAGTGAAAATGAAAATCAATACTTATCATAATTTGCACCATGGTTAGGTGTAGAGAATTTACTAAGGTTAGATATATGGTTAGGGTTAGGAATGAAGACAAAAATGGTCACTTTGGTCAAGCTTCATGAAGCTTCACCAAACATCAAGAAAGAAAGCAACCCTTTTTGTTTTCTTATGCCTTTTCTTTTAATCCAAAATAATTAATGATAAAAGAAAGAATAATAAGGAACCCTAACCATTTACTTAACCTAAATTTAATTCTTCACACTTAACCAAAAGAGCAAGCATCATCAAACATGATACTAACAAGTGCACAAAATTATATCACATATACAAATTGCACATCAAGTGAGAAAATCCGTTAAAAGTGAACCAATACTAGTTAATGCAAAGTAATATATCAAATATATAATTATACATTAAATCATTAAATCAACACTTGATTCAATGATCCGGTCATGTCGCACACGACCGACTAGTATTCAATGTATCGGCTTATCGAATCGATCTTCGATTCGATAACTAGGTTATATCGCATACAACCAATCGAAACATTAATCGCGAGAATCAAATACGGTATCACATACACGCATTATTCTCGGTCCCGCACATATCTCATATGCGCTCCTATTTCGTTTCGCTTGAGCCAGGAAACCTCTGTGTAGGACTCTAAAGACTCGTCAATACGCCGGTAGCAGATGATGATCATATCAAGCACCCACAAGCCGCAAGCGGTCTGCTAAACGTAACGGCCACCCGGGTATTGAGCGATCAGAAGATCGACGAGCTAGCCCGCTCACACTCCTGTGAATCCAACCAGTAACACTTACCGTACAGTCCGGTCTGTTCGTCTGATACGTCGCATATCAAGTCTAGGGGTGGTAAACGTCAGACCCCAATAACCGATAAGTCGTGCCGATGTGAGGCTCATAACGGGTCGAGAAGCTACTGGTAACACTTACCAGCAAATCTCTGATCAGCCCTGGCCAGGGACTTCCCTGTTACGGCCAATCGAGCACAGCGCAGCATCAACCCCCAATACCGGGAGAGACGAAACCCCTCTTATCGCTCATTGCCTCCATGTGACTTGGGACTGTACCCAAAGACCACCGTTTTGCACGCCCTCATGGACATGGTAAGGTGGAGATCAAAGCACAGTGGGAATCACACAAGACTCTATGACGATCTCGGGTCTACAGACTAACCTGTACAAGTGTCACCTGAGAACTGCCATCTGACGTGAGGTATAATACCATCTGGAAGTTCTCGGCGAGTCCGTCCAGTGTACCCAGTCTCCACTGATCACCCGTACACCATCTCTGATGTCAAACACCAATGGATATGGGATCATCCATCGCCCATCTCATGGGTCGAGAAGCGTATACGCTAGTCTACACTGGTATATCGATGCCCCGTCTCGATACACCCATGGCTAGGGACCTTGAAGGATGTACTTATGGACTACCATGTCCCCACTAGTATGATCTGCATCATAGTCCAGGCAGTCAAGTACACATCCTAAGGGCTTTACCAACATGTAACTATAAGACAGTTTAAAGAGACAAGTGTACATGTTAAGATAAAGGGTAACCAGATAGCATACTATCATATCGAGCAAGAAAGTCATCTCTATATATGTCCAAGCATCCAATATAATATGCATCATCTGTACAATACTGGCCTCTAGGGCATACATACAACTAACATATTATATATCACATATATAATATTTATTGTAACAAAATAAAATAATACAATTAACATATATCGCATATATATCAATGTATTACCCGAGTGAGAAAAAGAATCTTTTAGTGAGCTTATATTAGCTAATTTAATTTAATATATCACATATATAATTATACATTAAATCATCGAATCAACACTTGATCCGACAATCCGGCTATATCGCATATAACCGACTAATATATCATTTACCGATTCATTGAATCAACACTTGATCCGATGACCCGGCTGATATCATATATCGCGAGAATAGAATACGGTATCTCATATCGCATTATCCTCGGTCCTGCACATATCACATATGTGCCCCTACTCCATTTTGCCTGAGTCAAGAAACCTCTGTGTAGTACTCTAAAGAATCGTCAATACGCCGGCAGTAGGTGTTGATCATATCAAATACCCACAAGCTGCAAGCGGTCAGCTAAACGTAACAGCAACCCAGGTATTGAGCGATCAGAAGATCAACAAGCAAGCCTGTACATTCTCCTGCGAATCCAATCAGTAACACTCCTATATAGTCCGGTCTTGTCGTCTGATATGTCGCATATCTCGCCTAGGGGTGGTATACATCAGACCCCGGTAGCTTGATAAGTCGTGTCGATATGAGGTCTATAAAAGTTTGAGAAACTACTGATAACACTTACCAGTAAATCTCAGCAACCCTGGCCAGGGATTTCCAGTTATAGCCAATCGAATATAGCACAACATCAACTCCCTATACCGGGAGAAACGAATCCCCTCCTATCGCTCATTGCCTCCATGTGATTCGGGACTGTACCCAAAAGCCACCTTTTTGCACGCCCTCTTGGACGTGGTATGATGGAAATCAAAGCACGGTGGGAATCACACAAGATTCTATGATGATCTCGGGTCAACAGACTACTCTGTACCAGTGTCATCGGAGAACTGCCATCTGACGTGAGGTATAATACCATCTGGGAGTTCTCGGCGATTCCGTCCAGTATACCCAGTCTCTACTGAGCACCCGTACACCATCCTTGATGTCAAACACCGATGGATATGGGATCATCCATCGCCCATCATATAGGTCAAGATGCGTATACGCTAGTCTACTCTGGTGTATCGATGCCCTGTCTCGATACACCCTCGACTAGGAACAGTTATAGGATGTACTCGTTGACTACCGTGGCCCCACTAGTATGATCTCATCATAGTCTTAGTAGTCGAGTACATATCCTAAGGGATTTATCAACATGTAATATAGAGACAATCAGAGTACATGTTAAGATAAAGTACAACCAGATAGCATACTATCATGTCGAGCAAGAAAGTCCTCCCTATATATGTCCGAGCATCCATTACAATATACATCAGATGTATAGTAATGGCCTCTAGGGCATACATATAACTAACACATGCGGCACTGTCGCCGCGCCTAGGCGCCCCATGGTACAGTCTTAACACGATGGTACCGACTCCCGCACCGAAAACATCCTGGCGACGACTGTTGGGTCAGCGGATATGAACCAAATAATCGACCCCGTCTCAATCCTCTGCCGTCACCATCTCCCGGAACGAATCTATCACGGTGTTTTACCCATCTGTCGTTGGGCTGGCATATTAGTACGAATCTGCTTCGGCCTAGAAACGACCGGAGTCTCAGAAATACGCTCCTATAAAAGTAAGGCTGCATCCATCGCGGCTGCGTATGTGTCAAAGTGCTGGGCGCCGATGGCAAGGAATATCTGCGTATCAAGTCCTCGCACAAACCATTTTATCCTCTTCTCTTCCGTGTCTACTTGGTACGGAGCATATCGGGACAACTAAGTAAACTTTATATCATACTCGGACACTTTCATCACAGGAGTCTTGCGTAAATACTCAAAACTACGGGCTCGAGCATCTCGGACACTCTCCGGAAGAAAACGGACAAGAAATGCAACAGTGAACTCGTCCCAAGTCATAGGAGGTAGACCTACAGCTCGGCATCTCTCTACTGAATCGTACCACGTCCGGGCAAGGCCCTACAGACGAAAACTCGCGAACTCCGCCCATCTATCATCAGAACACTTCAACGAACGACAAATCCTATCCATCCTATCAAGAAATGTCTGCGGGTCTTCTGTCACATCCGTGCCATTAAAAGCTGGAGGTCTCAACCTCATAAACTCCTGTAGTGATACGGGGATAGTCGCAGTAGTAGCAGGAGTAACCGTCTGGGCAGCAGGTACAATCGTGGTCTGTGCGGTGGAAGGAACGTCCTCGGACCTCTGTGCCCGACTGGACTCAACTAAAGATCCCATCATCTGTCGCAACTCCTGCATACTGGCCTCTAATCTGGCAATACGGTCGGGAGAAGGCAGATCAATCTGACCCTGAGGGGCAGGCGTATCATCCCGCTCGATCCTCGCCTCAGACGAGCCCGCTCGAAGCTCATCCCTAGCGGCAGCCCGCTGAGCTCTCGTTGTCTTTGGCGGCATCGAAGCTGGAATAAGAAACAGGAGCGTTAAGATCATAGCAATTGAATCAAGGAATGCAAGGAATCAAGAGGGGAAATACAAACAATTATGTCCTAAGGTCACTTAGGCGAAGCACCGTATCGTAAGTATGCCGCGGAACATACCCACGCTACGCCACTCTGCTTAAGTCACCTACTTCATCTACCAAGGGTCGTCCTACAGTTGGAAAGGTAAAACCTGGCTCTGATACCAAATTTGTCACGACCCGAAGGTACGGAACGTGACTAGCACTTAGATTACGAGACGTCTCAATGCGTAATGTAACCTAAGTCAGCCAAAGCCCAGAAAATCTAAACCATAAACAATAAGAGTGAAGGAAAACCTTTTATGAAAACGATTTTAAACCAATTATGTTATATTAATCCCCTTTTTTAAAACATCAAAATTTTCCGAAAATTTCGGCAGAGTCTCCTTTATAAATACTAGCCCCCAAAATTGGGTACAACAAGATATATAACCTGTAATAACAAAATGGCATCCCCAAGCGGGAGCTAGCTCTTCGCCCAAGGCGGATCACAACAACTAGCAATATATATGCGATATCAAGCAAATAAGCATAAAGAAATGCAAAAAAAAAAAATTAAGAAAAACACAACGTCGGCTCAAGTGAGCTCGACCCCAAAGAAACCACATATACACAAATCTCTTAGTCTCATCACTAGATCGCATATACAAATAAGAAGTGGTAGATGGAGAATACTAGATACAAAGATAGTACAAAAAGATAAAAGTGTTCTCGCAACCCACCTAAGAGCAATGTCACGAGTCTGAGCAAAAGAAGCCAATGATAAGATAAGCCCGCCGCTACGCGGCTGACGGGTTCGACCTGCAAGACACTGTGGCACAACGGCGGTGAGTTTCCAGCTCGTGAGTAGAATATAACATCTAATAAGGCTATCGTAAGAATGCACGCAAATGCGTCACAATATGTATATCTAGATATGATGTAATGCCACTAGACGTATGCCCATGTATGCGAAAATCAATAAGAAATCTTTAAGTGTTTAAATACGATGATTCTCTGCATTCTTAACTTAGAAAAATATCTGTACAATAGCTAGGTACCATCAATGAAATCATCCGAAAACCGTGTCAAGCATCGACACCAAATATGAAAATATATCTGTCTCAATGTCTCACTATATCAATATCTCAATACATAGGGCTCCGTCAGTCTAGATCGGCCCATATCATCAAATCTCACAACAACGGTCGGTATCCTCCGGATATCCGCCGCGCCAGACATCACCGTTAGGTAGTCTTCCCCTGCCAGGCTCATCGTCTACAACTCAATCTTCTTGCCCTGGGGTACCATACTAGGCCCACCATGTACCCGAGACGGTTCATCCACTCCTTGAATCGGGTCTTGAAATCAAACAGAAAACATGAAAACTCTTGGTGGACGATAAATACATCACGAGAAAACCGCAACTTTATTTTTAAAAAAATGTTGATAATAAGTTTTTGTTAAATTCTTGCGGTTTTCCCCCAAAATCCAGAAATCTCATCAATACTGAAATCCTCAAGAAAATCATAATACCCAACATGTTGTATATAATAAATACTTATGATGTCAAAGGTATGCAATGGGATTTGTGGCTAGGAATCTATATAAGCATGATGATGATGTGAGTTATATACATGCTATGTAATTTAATGTATCATGTATGATGCAAGTGTTGTTACTAAACTAAGCAGGTTCTAAAGTGCTCGTGGCATGTCAATTACCAAGGCGTGTATGTTCACATGAATAGTGCGCGTGCAACATGAGCCAATGGTAATGGTGTGAGTGTCCTAAGGGGTGATATCACACATTTGTATATATAGATAACCAGAAAGCTATGCATATGAATGAGATGGTTAACTAAATAACTATGCGTATAGTTTGCAAATAATAAAGTGATCCTAACTATGGGGTGCCTCGTGCCCTCCAGACGATTTTCCCATAGATGTATACATCTACTAACCCGGACGCCTCGTTAATCTGATCCAACCACCGCTTTGCCTTTGCGCGCCGCGTCCGATAATTCCGCAACCGATCCTAAAATTGCATAACACAAACTTAAGATTACACATCAAGAAACGACGCAAGTCACAAAATAAAAGAATCAACACTGACAAGTTAGGCACAACGTGCACTAAACGCGCGGAACACACACAAAAACCACTAAAAGCTTAACTAAAATCGTCGTTTCGGGGCAACCGTCAAAACTAAAACCCGACTAAACTAAATTATGCATTCGCACACCCTAAAAGTCATAGGAGATGCTACAAATATCGTCACTATATCGCAATTAAACCACCTCCTAATTTTATGAAAAACCAAGTAAGCATCAACTAAATTTCGATGCAAACATCGCGGTTTAAGGATATAGCGATCACAACATCGCACAAACATCCAATCTAACCTACTAGATAACCACTATACCTAATTTAATCTATTAACAATGCTTCAAAACCTAATAGTCATTTCAAACCTTTTCTAGAATTTCCTAAACATGAAATTATAACCAAATTAACACTTTAAAATTCTAAATTAGTATATTTAAACTACCAATTTAACAACTAGATTAAAATTATAACTCTCAAGTTGAACCCTAGCTTGCACTTGACCTCTAAAGATGCCTCATTTCTCCTTGTTTTAAACCAATTTGGGTTTGAGAAGAGGTAGAATAGGGTTTAGGTTTGAATTAGTGAAGAAAATTATAGATTTTTGTGAATTTTTGCATGAATTTTGAAGAAAAAAGAGAGGGGAAATTGGGGAAGAGGGGGAGCAGGTTGCTCGGCCAGAGATAAGGAGCGGGGAGATTGGGAGAAATGTGTGGAAAATTCTACACAAAAGCCTTTCACAAGCTCATATAATGACCATCACATCAATTTTTACAAAAAAGCCCCATTTTAATTCATTTTGATTTATTTTTAAACCATAGAACTTCAAGACTTGGAATGTTTTGATAAAATTTTTATTAAAACTAGATTTTAGTTTATAATGGTTCCTAAGTTTGTAATTTACCCATTTAAATTTTTATTTATCACTAATTTAATGTATATTTAAAAGCTTAAAATAATATTAAAAAAATAATTAATTAAGAAAAAAAATTTAAATGACTAGAAATTTTTAAGTGACAATTTAGTGACCAATTTCTAGCAATATCTTATATAAATTTTGTATAATTAGGCCTATATTTAAAAATAATTATTTTGACTTTTTACGGAAAATACTGTTTATTTTACCGATTTTCGAAAAACTACCTGAACGAAATTCAAAGCGTTACAAATACCCGGGTGGCCGTTACGTTTAGCAGACCGCTTGCGGCTTGTGGGTGTTTGATATGACCATCACCTACTGCCGGCGTATTGACGAGTCTTTAGAGTCCTACACAGAGCTTTCTGCTTCATGTGAAACGGAGTAGGAGCACATATGTGATATGTGCGGGACCGAGATTGATGCGAGTATGTGATATCGCATTCTATTCTCGCGATTCGTGACATCGGTCGGTTATATGAGATATAGCCGGATTATCGGATCAAGTATTGATTCGATAAGTTGTTGCATTTGATATTAGTCGGTTATATGTGATACAGCGGGATTATTAAATAAAATGTTGATTTAATAATTTAATGTATAATTTTTTATTAGATATACTAGATTACATTAACTAATATTAGCTCACTTATGATTTCTTTTCTCACATGTGTGCATTAGTGTATATGTGATATATATTAATGCACAACTTATGTGTCATGGTTGTGGATACATGCTACATGGGTGTATGAGAGTTACACCGTACTAATTATCATGTAAGGTTTTTATTTATCTAAAGCAAACCAAATTAGTGGAAATCAATCACATGGTTCAAGCTTATAGAAGCTTGTGGAACCATTGACTAAGTCCACTAATTTGTTTTACTTGTAGATATTTATTAACTTAACCATTATAGTTAGCCATTGTAAACTCTCTACATGAGTTAGTGTATGACACTAACTCACCCATGGTTGCTATTCTAACGTAATGAGTTCATTCTCTCATCTTCTTCACTTGAGTTTCTTCTTCCTCATGAGAAAAGCTTACTAGCTTTTTTGAAGGTGAGAAAATATTGTGAGAAAAATAAATCAAAAGAGAGCGCACTTCCTACTTCATCCTCTACTACTTGCCATTTATTTTAGGGTGGTTGCTTCACTAATTTCACAATTTGTGAAGAGGTAGCATGAGCTTGAGTCTCCTCGACGTAGATCATCTTCGGCCTCGAAGAATTCGAGCAAGCTTGTTCATTTCAATGGGAGAACCCATATTAGAGTTCGGGAGATCGATCCTTGCAGCGAAGGCACTACTACACGGAGATTTAGAAGTGAAGGACTGGTCTACAAAGGTTGTATTTCTCATTCACTTAGAAGTAAAGTTGTTAACTTGTTGTTTCTTACCCTAATTATCTAGTTAGATCCTAGGTTAGGGTTGTTTGGCACACTAAATTTTTAAATACGGCATGTTTGATGCCTTGTGGAACCTTGTGGTTGTGCCTAAGTACCCTACAGTGGTATCCGAGCCTAGCTAGAGCATTAGGCGTTGCGTAGGCGAAGTTAAAAGTCCGATCGAACCCCGAAAAAACAAATTACACCCCCTCTTGGGAAATTTTTCAAAATGTTGGATTTTTCATTGTTATAAATATTCAGAAATCATGCAGGTAATTCTATGGACACACCTGAAGAACGAAACCTTAACTCGTCTAAGTGACCACGGATTTGTGGCGCCACTTGAGAGGCGTGGGTCGGGCCTTTCAGCTGTTCGTCCGTAGGTACTGGGGCATGCTTCTGAGCATTTTTAATTCTTCTTAAGTGTTGAGCTCTCTGGGAATTTTGGGAATTCGTTAATTCGATCAAATTGTTTAACGTCGTCTAGCTTTCTGTAATGAGATACAATAATTGGAATCCACATATATATTTGTTGCGTGTAAATCTAACATTTCGGTCTCGGGTGTAATTGGAAATCTTGTTGAATTGTCCGATTTATTTTGAAAAGGTGTTTTCATGGGTGAGACCTAAATGCGAGCTTTACATTGTTAGGCATGAAATCTTGGATATGATGATATCCCGGGTTTATGATATCTAAGGGCAGTTACGATTCCAATTGTTGTAGTTTTTCTTTTTTTTTTCTGCGACCGTAAGTGTAGTATGTGGTGTATTGCCGGTTTCGTTGCTATACGTCAACGACAATTGGGATATGCATATTTACATACGTTGATGACATGTGATGTTATGTGTTGCTGGGATATGTTATATTGGATTGTCGTGTTTGAATAGCCGGGGTTTTTATGTGAGATGAGAGTTTTTCATTTTTCATTCATGTAAAATTCATTGTATGTAATATTCTTTTATTGGGGCACTTCCGGGTTAAGGAAGATGTCACCGTTGATGTATATTATTTACTTTTCCGCATTAGAATAGACCCAAGGAGGGGAGCACAACTAACCAGGTTCTAGAGTCCAATGGGAGACCTTCTCGAGGCGTCGAGACCGGGTCTCCTAACTCTAGAATTGGTAGGGTTGCTCGTTGCTCTCGTAGGGGTCTAGGGATGTGGGTTTAGCTATTCAGCGCGACCGTGGAATCCGTGTTTTATACAGGCTTAATATAAAACCCGGAAATCCTAGTATATCCAATATTTCATTTGTTGTCTTCTGCTGCTGATATCAATGATGTGATCATTTGATATGTTGAGATAGATACTGTATATAGTATATGTGATATATTATATAGACATTGCTTTTGTTTTACACCATGCTAGCCCTGCCCCGCTCGGCCGTTAGTTACCTAACCTAACGTTGCATGACGGGACATCGAGGCGAATTCGGATGGCATAAGCGTACGTTGTATTTATCTGTGATGCTTAGGTAACTTAAAATGATGGGACATTCATTAATGAGATTAATGAAAGAAAATAAACCTAAAGATGTTGTGGAATCAAATTTTCAAAACGGGTAGCTCTAGTTTTTGCTTTGCATAGCGGTATTCCTTGTAGAATATCCAGCACCTTATTCGATAAAGAAAGAGCCAAGATCCCTTTACTGGGAGTGACCTCTTTAGCAAAACTCGCAGATGCTACAACACTCGATTTGTTTTGATTGCTTCTATAGTTCTTGCTTTGCATAGAGGTATTTGTGAAATATCTTGTACCTTATTCGATAAAGAAATAGCCGAGATCCCTTCACCGGGAGTGACCTCTTTAGCAAAACTAGTGAAAGCCTAAAAAACACTTCTTTTCAAAATCACTCGATTCTACAACGATATCAAGTTCATTACGCAATAGGTTTTCTGAAAAACCTGTCGTAGCCCTCCGTCATTTCAGATAAGTATTATTTAGTATTCGTGCCGTTCTTGTTGACCTCTGTCAAGGCGTAGTGTGCGGTAGCTGATTAGTGCTTATCTATAAAGCATATGATGCGATTGGATTAGGGTAGTCGTACGAACTTGGTGACCTCTGTCAAGGGTCGTGCGGGTGGGTTTGATTAAATCAGGAAATGACGGGTTGAACTTGACTAGCATCCTATGTTTTGTTGGCCTTTATCAAGGTCATAGGAGGTTAGGGGAAAAATATTATCGGGAATTTCAAGTGTTGAAATTTTCAATGAGATTGCATACCTTCTAGGAGATAGTTGGATCCCGATACCCACTGCGAGTAAGAGTTACCCCTGGAAGAGTTGTACACATTACAATTAATCGATCAAGTAGGTGTCTAGAAAGGTGTTAACGGGGTTACGCCCCTGGGAAAACTAAGTTTATTTTAATTAGGTCCGTGCGAAAGCACGGCGAACCTCCCTCAAAGTACCGACACTGGCCTTGCTGAAAGATTGGCGAACTTGTAGGGTGTAATTAATCCCGGCTAGTCTTTCCTTTTAGGGTGTGAAGGAAGATTTGATAAAAATAGTGGGAGCCATCCTCATTATATAAAATAATAACCAATCTAATCTTGCAAGAGCATACGCTGAGTGTTTTCTTCTCTCTCTCTCTCCAGGTTGTGACCATGTCACGTCTTAATCAAGATAATAATATGGATGTATTAACCGAACCCGCTTGTTATATTGAGCTGGGGAACGTTGGTCCCGCTCCAACTTATAATTGTTATCAGACCGAGCAGGAAATAGGGGATTACCAGGATTCCCGTGCCGCCCAAACAAAGAAAGTGCATGTTGATGCATTTTCTTCGGGTGTGTTCATTACCGAGAACTGTTTCTCAGTATCCTTTACGTCCTGGGTATGTGATACTGGATCAGGATCCCACATTTGTAATCTGTTACATGGGCTACAGATAGGTAGAGAACTGAGAACGGGTGATAAAGTTTCAAGAATTGGAAACAGTGCAATTGTTACAGCTAAGGTGTTAGCAGTTATCACCCTGTATTAGCAAATACATTGATTCTGAACGAATGTTATTAGATACCGAACCTGATATACAACATCATATTATTATCTTTATTTAGAAAAGAAGGATATAATTTTGTATTGTTGGATAATGTTTTGAACATTTCCTATATCAAGAGTTGATCGGTTCAGGCACGTTATCTAAAGGCATATACGTTCTAAATGAAACTACAGTTCTCAACGTACAGAACACACACAAGAGGAAGAGTTCAGAAATGAACGAATCTTTCTTGAGGCGTTGTAGACTAGGTCATATCAATGCGACACAACTAGCTAAGTTACATTAAGATGCATATTTAAATCAGTTTGAATTTACATCTTGTGAAACTTGCCAGTCATGTCAGAAAGATAAAATGACCATAGCTCCGTTTACTGGAAACAGAGAAAGAGTTAGTGAACTCTTGGGATTTCTACTTGATGATGTATGAAAGTCCCCTGTCTACACATGCGATGACTGGTTCTTTGTACTTCATTAGATTCAGTGATGATCTCTCAAGATTCGGACATATGTTCCTGTTGAAACACAAGTGTGAAGCTTTTGAGAAATTCAAAGAATATAAGTTAGAAGTAGAGAACCAAAGCGGGTTTAAGTATTATTTCCTATGATGAGATCAGGGAGGAGAATACTTGAGCACGGTGATCCTAGACTATTCTAAAGGAGAATGATATTCTCTCTCAGCATTACTCCTCCGAATACACCACAGCACAACGGTGTATTAGGGTGGAGAAATCTCACCCTATTAGATATGGTGCGCTCTGTGATGTGTACTACTGAGTTGCCTATTTCCTTTTGGGGTTTATGCACTTGTGAAGTTGCATACCTATTGAATAGCGTTCAAACCAAATCAGGTGCCTACCATTACATATGAGATATGGTATGGGAAGAGCCCATGTCTTAAGTAAGTTAAGATTTGGGGTTGTCCGGCCTATGTCAAAAGCAAAATCTGGAAAAGCTCGAGGCAAGGTCAGTTCTGCGGAATTTATTTGGATATCCTAAGCATTAGCAAGGGAATATCTTCTACCACACCGAGGAACAAAAGGTGTTTTATTTCTCGGCATGCCACCTTTTTAGAAAAGGAATTTATTTTGGAAACAAATTTGTGGTCATGAGGTAGAGTTGGAAGGAGTTTCAGCTATACAAACTACAGCTGATGATTTGGTAGAACCGTAGGATTCAATAGCTCCCAACGAACCCCAGCCTCTCCGCCGATCTGGTAGGGTTCCTCACCCACCTGAGAGATACTTTGGTTTTCTCTATGACAGTGGGATCAAGGATTGCATCATGCGATGATGACCCAACTAATTTCGAGCAGGCCATCAAGAGTGAGGACTCTGTAAGAATGGCTGGATGCTATGCGATCTGAGATGGAATCCATGTACGCCAACAAAGTATGGAGATTAGTTGCTATATCTGAAGGGTTAAATCCCCATCAAGAGTAAGTATATCTTGAGAAGATTACTTGGTGTAGATAGAAAAGTTGAGACTTTCGAAGCTAGACATGTTGTAAAAGGTTTTCGTCATTGACCAGGTATGGATTATAATGAAACCTTTTTCTCCAGTGGCTATGCTTAAGTCCATCCGGATCCTACTTGCCATTGCTACATACCATGACTACGATATCTGGCGGTTGGGTATCATGATTGCTTTTCTAAATAATGATTTAGAAGATAGCGTCTATAAGTACATAGCCAGAGGGCTTCGTAAACAGTGGGAGCAGCGGAAACGTGTGCAAGTTGCTTTACAGGTTAAAGAAGGCATCATGGAGTTGGAACATCTGTTTTGATGTGATAGTCAAAGAGTTTGACTTCATCAAAATGGTAGATAAACCATGTATATAAGAAAAGGCAGTAGAGAGTAAGGTGGTCTTCCTCGTATTGTACGTGGAAGACATACTCTTGATAGGAAAGGTGTTTCCTATGCTACACCCGGTCAATCTCCTCTTATCACATTGATTCTGCATATAGGATCAAGGTGTTACCTCCTAAATCCTGGGTTTTTGATCTATGAGATAGATCGAAGTGGATTTTAGGATTCTCACTAGGTGTAGTGAGATGGTATCAATAGATCCTAGGGGAGAATCACTGGATAGCTTCCACGGTGGTAAGGTCGACTGAATGTCTGTCACAGGCATTGTCTTTACCCTCAGTGGAGGGACGGTATGTTGGAAGAGTTCCAGGCTATATACCGTGGAAAACTAGACGATAAAGGCTCGATACATCGCTACCAACGATACTACCAAAGAGGCAGTCTGGGTGTATATAAGTTCATGAGATGAACTTCGTTCCTACCATTGTGTGACAACGGAGTTGTGGCTTTGGCCTAGGAATCCCCATCCCATCAGGGACCCAGACATATTCTAAGGCAGTATCACCTTATCATGGAGATGGTTGATCTCCAGGGGATCGAGGTTTGGAGAGTAGACTCAGAGGACAACACGGTGGATCCACTCACAAAGGCCTTTTCCTAGGGAGAGACTTTTATGGGATGGTTGAGTATGAGATACTACTACCACTGCTATATGATGGCCTTAGTGAAAATGGGAGATTGTGAGTTATACGTATGCCCTAGAGGCCATTACTATACATAAGATGTATATTGTAGTGGATGTTAGTGTATATGCCCTAGAGGCCATTACTGTATCATACTAGTATGTATATTACTTGATGGAAGCTTGGGATATTCACAGTTGTATATACAATCTTGCTCGAAATGGTAGTATGCAACTTGGTTTGTCTCTGCTTTGATATGTGCATGTGTTTCTTTCAGCATATCGCTTATATACATATTAGTAGATCCCTTAGGATCTTTGCTTGATTACCAGCGTTGTGATGGCGCTCACACTCGTGGGGGCTGGGTAATCCATAAGCACATCCTTATACAGGTCCTTAGTCGTTGGACTATCGAGACAGGGCATCGATACTCCGGAGTAGACTAGCGTATGCGCTTCTCATCCCAGCGTGGGAGACGGTCTGTCCCACAGCCGTCAGTACGTCGTACTTGAGAAAGTATGCGGGTGCTCGTTAGGTTACGAGTACACTGGACAGGACTCGTCGGGAACTGTTGGTTGGTATTATACCTATCATCAGTTATCAGTTCCCAGGTGACATGAGTACAGCTTAGTCCGCTGACTTGACACTGTCACTTCGCCTCGAGTGTGTTCCCACTGCACTTTGATTACTACCCTACCACGGCTCAAAGGAGTCACGCAAACAGGTAGTTTTTGGGTGCAGTCCCGAAGCACTTGGAGGCAGTGACGGTTAGACAGGATTCGTCTCTCCCGGTATTGGGGGTTGACATCGCGCTGTGTCCAGGAGAGCCATTACACAAGTAGTCCCTGGCCAGGGCAAGCGAGATATACTGGTAGGTTTCCAGTGTTATCTCAGGGTGTTCTGGGCTACACTCCGACATGACTTGTACCGCTATCAGGGGACTGACATTCACCGCCCCCTAGGCCCGCCATGCGATGTATCAGACAAACAGACCGGACTGTACGGAGACTGTCACATACAGGCTCAGTAGGAGTTCAGATGGGGTCACCTCGTCAGTTTTCTTATCGGCATCTACCTGGGGACCGTTACATACAGCTAGTGCCCTTGCGGTCTGTGGTTGAACCCACTGCTAGCGTAGTGTCGAGTCTTTAGAGTCCCAAGCAGAGAGCTATTCGCCTTTAGGCAAAATGAGTAGAGGTCGCATGGTTTTGCGACAGGGTTCGTTCACATCCGCGCACTTGTGCACGTTTGCTATCCGGACAGCTTATACTAGCGGGCTTTGGTTTAAGCCAGATCCTAGTATATGATTTGGGATTGGTTTTATCTCTTTGTATTCGTGTTCCTCGGATCACGAATACGGGTGCGTATGCACAGTTGATTGAGACAGAGGGAGAGGACTTTGATTAATGTTAATGACCATTGTCATTTTATTAACCCTAATGCTTATGTGTGTATTATGATTAATTTATATTAGTTATATATAATTGTGCATGGTTAGGGTTGTTGACATTTTGACCATTCTTGTCTTGTTGACCTAGGTTGACACTTTGACCATCATCATTCCATATAAAAGATGCTCTTTGATCCTTGCAATTTGTATTAAATATGAAATGATAATGGTCATGTCTTGATTAAGCCATGACAATTATCTTGCTAATTATCAATTTACTTAATTCACACATATATGTGATAATGGTTCTATTATTCTCTCATTCTATCATATTGATTCTCTCTCCTCCTCTTCCTCTCTCTCAAGCTCTCCCCTCTCATGTGTTGAGAAACACTTGAGCTTGAGATAAACCACTCCAAAGTAATCTCTACTCTCATCTAAGGTTCTAGGATTAGCACTTCTAGCACCTTAGTTACTTCTAGCTTGAAGTTGAAGCCAAAGGTTGAGGCTCTCGGGTGGATCCTTCTTCGACTAGAGAAGATGACAAGGTGATCTCTTTCTTCCACTCCAAGGAGCAAGGAGAGAAGGACATAAAGCCCAAGGTATAACCTTTCTTCCATGTAGCTAATTCTAGTTAGCTTTTAGTTAGTTTTTGTTTAGCAAAGATCCTCCTTAAGCTAGTCCATGTTGCCTAGTTCAATAAAAATCCGATTTTTATTCCGTTTTTCGCCTCCCCGCAAGCACCGGAGTGGGCAACGTGGACTTACAATGGTATCAGAGCCTAACTAAACATAAACTAGCTAGTTAGTAAAGTGTATAGAAGTTCGATCGAAAAAATCGCAAAACTAAAAATGCAAAACCCTAAGTTTCTGTTGAAATTTTTTCTGCTCAAAAAATAAAAAATCATACTTCAAAAATCGGCTCAGGGTTTTGTGAAGAAGCACACCAAAAACGGTCAAGTGAACAGTTCAAATCGCGGCGGTTCCGCGGCAAAATCATGCCTATTGCCACGGAACCGCGGCCGTTTTGACTCTGTTCTGAACAGGGTTTGGTGCAGTATTCTTCTGGTAAGGTTTTGGGATTTTTAAGATGGCTTATTTGTGCCTAGATTTTCCAGAAAAGAAATTTGTATTCGGGGGCCTATAAATCCGTATTTTTTTGATCGAACTTCACTATACTTTGGCTATTGGGTTATATCTGTGATGTTTATATGTATTGTGTTGGAGATAGTGCCCTCATAGTCAATTATTGGATCGCAGGTACGTGATTGCAATGATTGCGGAGGACCTATACCGGTAGAACAGTCTTACTCGAGATGATAGTATGCTATCTGGTTTGCCTTTATCAGTCGTGTATATGGTCAGGTGACTGATTGCATGTTACACTTTGATAGAGCCCTTAGGATCTTGCTTTACTACCAACAGTATGATGGCGATCATATACGTGAGAGTTGGGTAGTTTATATGCATATCCTTAATTGTGGTCCCTAGTCGTGGGAGTTTCGAGACAGGGCATCGATACTCCGGAGTAGACTAGTGTATACAGTCGAGACCCCGACGAGGGGCGGTGGCCGGTCTCACAAGCCACTGGTGTCAGTTGGATCACCTAAGATGTATACAGGTGCTCATTGGGTTATGAGTACACCGGACAGGACTCGCCGGGAATCTGCTAGTTAGTACTATACCTATCGTCAAATAGCAGTTCCCTGGTGACATGTGTACAAGTTAGTTCATCGACCTGAGGTCGTCATTTGTCTCGTGTGAGTTCCCACTGTGCTTTGATTTCTACCCTACCACGGCTCAAAAGAGTCGTGCAAACAGGTAGCTTTTGGGTACAGTCCCGAGCCATATGGAGGCACGTGAGCGGATCGGCAGGGGATTCGTCTCTCCCGGTATTGGGGGCGAGGTCGTGCTGTGTCTAGGAGAGCCATTAAACAAAGTCCATGGCCATGGCAGGAGATTTACTGGTAGGTACTCCAGTAGTATCTCAGGGTGTTATTGGGCTACACTCCGACACGACTTATACTGCTATTGGGGGTCTGACGTTACTAGCCCCCTAGGCGGATATGCGATACTCATTGACGAACGGACCGGACTGTATATACATTGTCACTGTTAGGCTCAGTAGGGTTTCCGGATGAGTTCGCTCATCGGCCTCCCTTAAGGTCAGTCCATGGGCAACCGTTACGCATAGCTAGTGCCGCTGACGGTTTGTGGTTAAACCCACTGTCAGGGTACTGACGAGTCATTAGAGTCCCCCACAGACAGTTTCCCAAGTTCGGGCGAAACGTTGTAGAGGCCGTATGGTTTTATGGCAGGGTTCGGAAAATGCACGTGCGTTTACGCACGTGTTATTTTTCGGGCAGATGATACTGGTCGGCTTTGGTTTAAGCCGGATCCGAGTATTGTATTGAGTAGGTATAATATCTTTGTCTCAGTTGCATTTGTATTCGGTCGTAATACAAATGCGGGTATATTTATACAGATACGGGGTTATCCTGAAAGTTGTTTCAGGATCACTTTTGGAAGTTGCCAGTTTCCAGTTTTCTATCAGCCGTCTTTTAACATTCGGTTAAAGACGGATTTATCTTTTCTTCAGTTGAGGTGAGTCAGTGTTCTAGAAGCATCTAGATGAGGTGACTAGGATTAATTGGTGTTGAGTTTTCATTGGATGCATTTAATGGTTCATTAATGCATGATGACTAGGTTTATGACTCATGCTTTAACATTAAAGCATTTTGTTTTGGTTAAGATCTTTTCTTCATGATATGCTTCATGTTATGGTCACCACTTGCTCCTACCATCACCTCCCTCTTGCATATATAGTGGCCGGCCACCCTTGTGAGAAAATGAATGATTGATTTCATTTTTGGTAAAAAAGACTATGGTTTAAAGTGTATGGAAATTTCATAGTTCATTCATTGTTCCATTTCATTTCCATCGGCAACTTCATTAACCGATCGTCCACGGATTTGGACGAAGCGAGACAAAGTCATCTACTCATTCTCTACATCAATCTTGGTCGTTTCTTCTAGCAAACTTGACGACCGAGTTGCCTCGAGTCAGAGGCGGGAGCCCGTTTAAAGAATCAGTGATGTGGTGCCACCTGGACGAGCAGATCAAAGATCGACGAGATCGGAGCAGCCGCAACGGAGCGTGGGATGATGGTTGAAGAACGAAGGACTCGGATCGTCCGGTATAACCTTTCTACACTCTTTACAGTTTGTTAGTTTAGCAATAATGGCAGATCCGGGTGAAAGTATACGATAGCGCCAGATAAAAAGTTTTTGTTCCGGATTTGGCGTCTGTAGACGGCTGAGGCGCTAGCGTAGACTTACAGTGGTATCAGAGCCTCACCATTTTGCTATAATAACTTGTGCTAACGCGTTTAAAATATCGATCGAACCGGAAATCAAAAATCGCAATTTTTAAGCTTGACAGTTTCTGTTAATTTTCAAACTGGTCCAAATGTCATTTTGACCATACCAGAAAATCAAGCAGGGTTTTTTAGGAATACTGGAGAAATTAGACCAAGTGACTCGACTGTTCCACCGCAGATCCGCGGCCCATGCAGTTGTCTTGGCCGCAGATCCGCCGCAGGAAAGTGACATCACTTTGCCAATTTTCTACAGTGCATTCTATGTTGGAAATTGGGATTTTTGGTATATATCTTTTGGGCCCAGGTTTTGTTACTGTTCTCCAGATTTGCGTGGGGCCCACTTTCTGATATTTAGTCGATCGAAATTTAAACATGTTAGTTTACAGTGCTTACATTATATCTCCGACCGGGAATGTCATTTGATCGGTAAACCGCGTCTGATTGCTATAGTTCTTTTAGACGGGTTTGCGAACGTGACATTCGCGTTGATGTTCTGTGTTGTGCTGTGATGTTGCGGATTTGTCGTGGTGGATAGCATGTGCAATGGTAGTACAGTTTGAGTTTATTTGTATATTTGATATTGCGGGGCGAGCGTCCAACATGTGGACTGCCGTCACTGCCTATTGTATAATATTCTTTTGGGACACGACCAGGTTGCGGTCGATGTACCTGTTGTACTATTTTTCATTACTGTACTAGGTTTTGCCCCGAGACGGAGTGCACGGATAGCCGGGTTCTGGAGGGCAACGGGTCCGCATCTCATGGCTTTGAGAGGCGGAGGGGCCCCACTCTAAAATTGGCAGACTATTCGCCGCACTCGTAGGGGGTACAGGTTGACCCAAGGAGGGGTGCTCAATTTACCGGATTCCGTGAAGTGCCGGGTGTTCCATTCACTATGCTGTGGGGACTACCTCGCTTCAGGTTTTGGCGGGTAACTTGCCGCACCCGTAGGGGTCTAGGTTTCATTGCACAGGCTATCCACACGACAGGGGAACGTCGGGTTTCAGCAGCGGCTCTGTGAAACTCGGGGATCCCAGATTATCTGTATTGTTCTGTGATGCTTATTACTTTTCTGTAATGTTGCATATTATCACGCCTGGAGCGATTATTGTATATTGGTTTATATACTATTAGATGTTGTATATGTTTTACACCCGCGCTAGTCCAGTCCCCGCTCTGTCGTTAGTTAAGTAACCTAACGGGTGATGACGGGACCCAGTGACGAATGCGGATGGCATATACGTATATTTTATTTTCGTTCTTTTCTGGTGTGATTGATTGATGGGACTGCGTTGATTCTGATCAATGCAAAATAAAACAAACCTGTTTTCAGTTGTTGGAACAAATTTAAAAAGTGTTATTGCAAAGACGTTTCCTTTTGTTTTGCATAGCGGTATTCAGTGGAATATCCTGCACCTCATTCGACGGGGCAAGGGCCGATATCCCTTCACCGGGACTGACCCCTTGGGCAGAAGTTTGCGTCAGGGTAATAACTTCACTATAGTCAATTACAAGTTGCTTTGCACAGCGGTATTCAGTGGAATATCCTGCACCTCATTCCACGAGGAAAGAGCCGAGATCCCTTCACCGGGAGTGACCTCTTTAGCAAAAGGTTTTCGCCACTATATTTTAAAAAAAAGCTATCAGGTTCCTTCAGCGATATCAAGTTCACTACGCTAAAGGTTTTTCGCCAAAAACTAGCCGTAGCCCTCCGTCGTTTCTTATGGATGGTCAGTAATATTCAAGCTATGTTAGTTGGCTTTCGTCAAGGCATAGTGTTTGGTAGTTGCTGGGGTATTCATTTGTTGCATAGATAGATGTGTTGGTTTGGGACAGTCGTATTACCTTGTTGGCTTTCGTCAAGGGTATGTACGGGTGGGTTCAAATTAACAAGATAATGACGGGCAGAACTTGACATGTGACTTATGATTTGTTGACTTTCGCCAAGGTCATAAGAACATGGGGTAAAAATCATATCGGGAGTTTCTAAAGAAACTGAAACTTGCCAGGCATGCGCATACCTTCTGGAGTGTGATAACGCGAGTGGATTCCATCACGTTATCATGCGATGAGAGTTGGATCCCGATTCCCACTGATGAGTTGGTTTACTCTTCGGGTGAACCCGATTGATTCTTCTTTAGGTTTGGAGGAGAATTTGACAGGACAGTGGGAGGTTTCCGGATTAGATAAAGTGATAACCATTCTGATCAAGGTTAGAGTGCACGCAGAGTGTTTCTTTTCTCTATCTCTCTTTGGCAGCGACCTTTGACCGACCCTAGACTATGACTCAGTGACCAGGTTGACCGAACCTTCTTAAAATACTGGCTTTTGGATTGTCTATGTTGCATAAGTCATTGCCACTCCTTTTACCCTTTGCATTTCTCAGAACACCCGTTTTATTACGGACATCCACTTCCATTGGATAGATCCATCGTATGGTTATATACGAACTCGAAGGGACTTCTTCGAGGATGGATCCAGGTTCAGGAGAAATAGAATTGGTTTATTCAGTTGTCTTTTATTATCACCTTCTCTCAGGTTGCGAGAGCTCCTTGGTTTAGGAGAGTACACCTATTACGCTTATTGGATAGTCTTATTCCAAACCATAGGCAGGTGCCGAAAGATAGGGAATGAAGAAAACCAATTAGCCTAAGTAGGGTGTGCAGAAGGTAATATGTAAAGACAAAAGAAAGGGATTAGAAAGAGGGCAAAGTAAATTACGACTGATATCATTCACGACCAAAACCGCGTACCTCATTGCCACTCCTATTTCACCTTTAAAGGAATAAGGTATTATTCAGTTGTCTTTTATCATCACCTTCTCTCAAGATACGAGTACTCCTTGGTTTAGGAGGGTACACCTATTATGCTTACTGGATAGTCTTCTTCCAAACCATAGGCTGGTGCCGAACGGTAGGGAAGGAAGAAAACCATTTAGCCTAACGATGGTGTACAGAAGGTAACGACTAAAGACAAATAAAGGGATTTGGAGAGATGGCAATAAAATATACGGTTGAAGTCATGAATTGGATTATGGAAGAGGCATTGCTATGAATATCAGGATACCCCTACGAAACATTTTCATGTTTCAGTGCATTGTTAAAGAAAAATTGTTTTCCCGATTAGACACTTACTCCAAGGGTATGTATTTACCAGGTTTCATTCTCATATCTGTATAGTTTTACAGATGATGAGTGGGAGTAAGATATTGGGAATTAGGTGATTATCCTCATTATATCGGAATTCGTTGTAATTGGTGATATTTGAGGAAATCGCCAGGGTACAGTTTTCAACCTACGACGCACAGGTTTTGAGTTGTTTAACTCAGCGGACTTATACAGAGTATTGTATGTTGTCCAAGTGTCCATGAGGACAAAGGGGTAGGTCCTCGTACTATGTTCTGTTTACTTATAACTTCTCTAGTATTTAGACAAGTGTTTCGTAGAAATACAAGGTCTAAGTTTTGAGAAGTTGTGGGTATAAGAATAAAGTAGAGAACCAGGTATCACAAGTATCGGGATTCTTCAAAGAGATCGAAGATGTAGATTCTTGTGATTGGTATTCAGATGATAGTGATGGTTTTGAGAAACGTATTTCTCTTTCAGGTTACTCATAATTGGATGGATTCCTAAGTTGAGTAATGCTGATTAGCCTCTTTCCATTAAGTTGATATGCACTGGAGACAGCTGCATGGTTTGAATATGGTTCCAATTAAATAAGTGCCAAAGTTTCTATATTGGATATAGAATGGATCGTACCTTAAAAGATATTAAGGTATGGGGAGTTGTCCAGCTTATGCTTAAAACCAGACTCTGGTTAACTCAGGGCACGTTTCTGTAATGGCTGTTTGTGGGTTGACCCTGGCTATGACGAGGGTTGATATTCTACCATTTGGAAGATCAATAGTGATATTGTCCTTGACTCGCCACAGTTTTAGTAAAATGGATCTTTTTCAGAAAACAGTAGTGGGAGTATGGTAGAACTGGAAGTGATTCCAGAACCGCAAACGATTACGGAAAATTTAATAGGACCTATATATTCAATCAGGTTTGACATTCCAATAGCCACTCCGCAGATATGGTGGGTAACCTCAGACACCGAAGAGGTACTTCGGTAGGCTCAAGGACGGTGACATGGAGGTTCTTATCTACCCAGACTTGACACTACTGTTGTTCCAGGCTATGAGACCCGGTAGGAGGGTTGTCGTAGTCAGTGGGAGCAGCGGAAGCATAGTGGGCAAGATGCTTATATCTATTTATAGACTTGAGCAGTTATAGCGGAGATAGATCATCTAATTTTGATGTGACAGTCATGGGTTTGACTTCAATCAGAATAGGGGATGGATCTGTTAAGAAGGTAGTAGGGTGTGATGTCATAGTATCTGGATGACATACACAGAGTGGGAAGTAAAATTCCTATACTACGATCGGTTGCACTTTGGTCGTCACACAGTTGTTTCTCCAGACAGGATATGGATATAATATTTGACATTCTGGTTTCTGGATCTATGGTTTTAGATCTGGATTTGGGTAGTTTCCCAATGTGGGTACTTTGACAGTATTCTAATGGTTTTTAGAATAGATGACTCCTAGCATGGTGGTGTACCTACAGGTGATGGAGTCACCCTCTCCAAAGATGTCTTACAGACTAAAGGGGAGAGGGATGTGCATGATTGGCAGATCACTTGCTTAGGCAATTGAGTCTATCATGAGATGTCAAGTACCGCACCAAATGTTGTTTTTGCACAAGATGCGATAAGTTTGTATTAATCCAATCCTGGAGAAACATAAGGAAGCAGTTTTAGAACATAAGTACATGTTCTACGAATTGATGACGGCAGCCTCTTTCGGGAGACGGTTATCATTCCAGGCTTCAAAGGTGACAGGGTTGACAGAGTGAATGTCAAAGTTATAGTTTTTCCCTCTGACAAAGAGGGACAGTATTATGGACAGGTGGTCCAAGAGGATACTGTGGGTGGCATGGTGCCGGATACTGATTAGGTTCAGTGATCGATACAGTCTAAGAAGTTTGGATTTGGAGTTCATTTATGAACTAGGTCCCATCAGGTATCCAGACATATTCTAAGACAGGTATTACTCAATTCGGGAGATGGCTTTCTCCGCGAACTTGAGATTAAGAGAGATATAGAAAGAAACATCTAGGCGGATCCACTCACTGAGGCTATTTCTCGAACACAATAGTTTTACAAACGGGCTTTGTGAAACTGATTAGTAGAGGAGTTGGATATTCGGTTTCACACGGGCTGTGAGTAGTCGACATCGCAATAATTAGCCTTGAGTGCAAGTGGGAGATTGTTGGAGATAGTGCCCTCATAGTCAATTATTGGATCGCAGGTACGTGATTGCAATGATTGCGGAGGACCTATACCGGTAGAACAGTCTTACTCGAGATGATAGTATATTATCTGGTTTGCCTTTATCAGTCGTGTACATGTTCAGGTGACTGGTTGCATGTTACACTTTGATAGAGCCCTTAGGATCTTGCTTTACTACCAACAGTATGATGGCGATCATATACGTGAGAGTTGGATAGTTTATATGCATATCCTTAATTGTGGTCCCTAGTCGTGGGAGTTTCGAGACAGGGCATCGATACTCCGGAGTAGACTAGTGTATACAGTCGAGACCCCGACGAGGGGCGGTGGCCGGTCTCACAAGCCACTGGTGTCAGTTGGATCACCTAAGATGTATACAGGTGCTCATTGGGTTATGAGTACACCGGACAGGACTCGCCGGGAATCTGCTAGTTAGTACTATACCTATCGTCAGATAGCAGTTCCTTGGTGACATGTGTACAGGTTAGTTCATCGACCTGAGGTCGTCATTTGTCTCCTGTGAGTTCCCACTGTGCTTTGATTTCTACCCTACCACGGCTCAAAGGAGTCGTGCAAACAGGTAGCTTTTGGGTACAGTCCCGAGCCATATGGAGGCACGTGAGCGGATCGGCAGGGGATTCATCTCTCCCGGTATTGGGGGCGAGGTCGTGTTGTTTCTAGGAGAGCCATTACAAAAAGTCCATAGCCATGGCAGGAGATTTACTGGTAGGTACTCCAGTAGTATCTCAGGGTGTTATTGGGCTACACTCCGACACGACTTATACTGCTATTGGGGGTCTGACGTTACTAGCCTCCTAGGCGGATATGCGATACTCATTGACGAACGGACCGGACTGTATATACATTGTCACTGTTAGGCTCAGTAGGGTTTCCGGATGAGTTCGCTCATCGGCCTCCCTTAAGGTCAGTCCATGGGCAACCGTTACGCATAGCTAGTGCCGCTGACGGTTTGTGGTTAAACCCACTGCCAGGGTACTGACGAGTCATTAGAGTCCCCCACAGACAGTTTCCCAAGTTCGGGCGAAACGTTGTAGAGGCCGTATGGTTTTATGGCAGGGTTCGGAAAATGCACGTGCGTTTACGCACGTGTTATTTTTCGGGCAGATGATACTGGTCGGCTTTGGTTTAAGCCGGATCCGAGTATTGTATTGAGTAGGTATAATATCTTTGTCTCAGTTGCATTTGTATTCGGTCGTAATACAAATGCGGGTATATTTATACAGATACGGGGTTATCCTGAAAGTTGTTTCAGGATCACTTTTGGAAGTTGCCAGTTTCCAGTTTTCTATCAGCCGTCTTTTAACATTCAGTTAAAGACGGATTTATCTTTTCTTCAGTTGAGGTGAGTCAGTGTTCTAGAAGCATCTAGATGAGGTGACTAGGATTAATTGGTGTTGAGTTTTCATTGGATGCATATAATGGTTCATTAATGCATGATGACTAGGTTTATGACTCATGCTTTAACATTAAAGCATTTTGTTTTGGTTAAGATCTTTTCTTCATGATATGCTTCATGTTATGGTCACCACTTGCTCCTACCATCACCTCCCTCTTGCATATATAGTGGCCGGCCACCCTTGTGAGAAAATGAGTGATTGATTTCATTTTTGGTAAAAAAGACTATGGTTTAAAGTGTATGGAAATTTCATAGTTCATTCATTGCTCCATTTCATTTCCATCGGCAACTTCATCAACCGATCGTCCACGGATTTGGACGAAGCGAGACAAAGTCATCTACTCATTCTCTACATCAATCTTGGTCGTTTCTTCTAGCAAACTTGACGACCGAGTTGCCTCGAGTCAGAGGCGGGAGCCCGTTTAAAGAATCAGTGATGTGGTGCCACCTGGACGAGCAGATCAAAGATCGACGAGATTGGAGCAGCCGCAACGGAGCGTGGGATGATGGTTGAAGAACGAAGGACTCGGATCGTTCGGTATAACCTTTCTACACTCTTTACAGTTTGTTAGTTTAGCAATAATTGCAAATCCGGGTGAAAGTATACGATAGCGCCAGATAAAAAGTTTTTGTTCCGCATTTGGCGTCTGTAGACGGCCGAGGCGCTAGCGTAGACTTACATATTGAACGTCTGCTAATCGCTATACGTCGATTAGTGGGGGTTATACATATCTGTGATCTGTGTTTGTTGATGGTATGTGTATATGAATGCGTTGGATTGTCGCGGGTGAATAGCCGGGGGGTTTTGTGAGACGAGAGTTTTCTTTTCTTTCAATTCCTGTAACATGTAAATTGATGTAATATTATTTGTATGGCCGCACAACCGGGTCGGGGTTGTAGCCGTCATTGTATAATTCTTTTTACTGTTTTTGCTCCTAGGATAGACCCATGGAGGGGGTGCACAAACTACCGGGTATCTCGAAGTGCCGAGTGGCCTACTCACGGTGTTGAGGGAGGTTGCTTCGCTTCGAGTACTTGGCGGGTAGTTTGCCGCACCCGTAGGGTCTTGGATGGGGTATTGGCTATTCACCGCGATCGTGTAATCCGCTTTTCGTTGCAGGCTCGAACGGATTGCGGATTCCTAGTATATCCAATGTATTCATCTGTGATCTGTAATGTCTATCATTGCTATATATCTATATACTATAACTATTTAGGCGTTGCTTATGTTTTACAGCCGCGCTAGCCCAGCCCCCGCTCTGTCGTTAGTTAAGTAACCTAACGGGTGATGACGGGGCCCCGTGGCGAATGCGAATGGCATAAGCGTACGTCATATTTTGGTTGTTTTCTGCAATGGTAGGATTAAATGATGGGACACATTAAAAGAACTAATGCAAGAAAATAAACCAAGTAAAAGTCGATTGGAACACTTTGAAAACCACTCGGTTCTTTTCAAAACTAAACTTTTAAACGCGGAGCTTGAACCACTCCTTTTAAAAGCTATCTCGTTCCATCGATTATATCAAGTTCACTACGTTCATGGTTTCGCCAAAACCATTCGTAGCCCTCAATCATTTCAGTTAAATATTCGGTAGTATTCAAGCTTTGTATTTTGACCTCACGCCAAGGCATAGTGATTGGTAGCTGCCGGATATTTATCTGTTGCATAGATAGAATGCGTTGGTTTGAGACAGTCGTACTGCCATTTTGGCCTACGTCAAGGGTAGGTACGGGTGGGTTCAAATTAACCGGGATAATGATGGGATGTCAATGACATGTGACTTATGACATTTTGACCTCACGCCAAGGTCATAAGAGCATGGGGCAAAAATCCACATCGGGAGTTTCATAAGTACTGAAACTTGCTAGCGCTGCATACCATTTGGAGTGTGATGATTCTGGTAGGATTCCTTCGGTTTTATCATGCGATGATATTTGGATCCTGATCCTACTGTGAGTATATGCTACTCCTCGGGAAAACTCTCACTTAACGATCAATGCTATAAACCTAGTAGGTGTCTAGAAAGGTGATAGCGGGGCTACACCCACAGGGAAAAGAGGTTACTTAATTAAGGAACTTCGCGAAAGCGTTGGAAAACCTCCCTCGAAGTACCGACACTGGCCTGGCTGAATGGTTAAGCAAGTATTGTACGGTGAGATTGATCACGACTAATTCTTTCTTTACGGTTTGAGAAGGGATTCGAGAGACAGTGGGAGCCATCCTGTTTAGACAAACTAAAAACCACTCTAAACTTGCAAGAGTATCATGCTAAAGTGTTTCTTTTCTCTCTCCTAATTGCAGCGACCATTCAACATGACCGGACTTAAGTTATTACTAGATAAAAACATACTGACAAGGCCAAACTACAATAATTGGCTCAGGAATGTCAAGATGGCAATAACTTACGACAAGTTGGGGTATCTCCTTACCACCAAAGCTCCCCCTGTCCCAGGTCCCAAAACCAGTGTCGTAGATAGGGAAATCTATAAGACCTGGGAAATAGATTGCGCGAAGGCCAAATGCCTCGTGCTTGCCTCGATGGACAACGAACATCAGAGGAGGCACGAGAATATGGACCTAGAGTCCATATTTCTTCATACAAAAGAACTGTATGGAGAGCAGTCTCGTATCGCCAGATACGAAGTGTCGAAGAAGTTGTTTTCGGCAAGGTTGGCCGTCGGATCATCAGTAGCGGAACACGTGCTTAAGATAATTGGCTACATAGAGGAGCTCGCGGACCTTGGAACCACGTTGGAGAATGAACTCTATACTGATTTGATTCTCCAGTCCTTTCCTTCCACTTACGCCCAGTTTATCCTAAACTTCAACATGCAAGGAAAGGAGGTTGAACTTTCCGAACTTCTGAACATGTTGAGGAGTGCTGAGGGCACCCTACAGAAAGGTAGGGAGACATCCACTTTGTTTGTAGGAGGATCTTTCTCTTCTAGGTCCAGGGCGAAAGCCAAAGGAAAGAAAAAGAAAGCCCCCGCCAAAGCAAGGGGCGGTGTCAGTAAAGTGGATACGAAGGGAAAGGGAAAGGCAACAAAGGTAGCGGGAAAGCTGGTGGGGAAGGAAGAATGCTTCTACTGTCACAAAAGTGGACACTAGAAACAGGATTGCAAGGCTTGGAAGGCCAGAACCCAGGATCTGAAGCGAGTTGCGGCTTCAGCTTCAGGTGTGTATGTTATTGAAAACTGTCTATCAATAAACTCTACATCCTGGGTATTAGATACCGGATCAGGATCTCATATCTGTAATTCTTTGCAGGCGTTAAGAAAGCGTAGAGTTTTGAAGGCAGGTGACATGAACCTCAGAGTTGCAAACGGAGCTAGCATAGATGCCGAGGCCGTGGGGGACTATCACCTGGGATTGTCAGATGGACACTTTTTGGTTTTGCGTAGTTGTTATTTTGTACCAAATGCAACCTATAATATCATTTCTGTATCTTTATTATCTAAAGAAGGTTATGAATTTTCATTTGCAAGTAATGTAGTGAACATTCACTTTAATCAAGTTCTGGTTGGGTCAGGTACATTAAACAACGGTATATACGTATTAAACCAACCACAGATTTTCAATGTCCAGAATACACATAAAAGAAAGTCTCCGGAAATCAATAAAACTTTCTTATGGCATTGTAGACTGGGTCACATCAATGAGAGAAGGTTGACTAAGTTACATATAGAAGGATATTTGGATCCGTTCGAATATCAATCGTATGCAACTTGTCAATCCTGTCTCAAAGGAAAGATGACAAAGACTCCGTTCACTAGACACGGAGTAAGAGCGAGCGAGCTCTTGGGACTCGTACACAACGACGTGTACGGTCCAATGTCTATACATGCACGAAGTGGTTATTCTTACTTCATTACTTTTACGGATGATTTTTCAAGGTTCGGACATGTCTTCTTAATGAAGCATAAATCTGATGCTTTTGAAAAATTCCAGGAATACAAGAATGAAGTAGAAAAACAAACAGGCAAAAGTATCAAGACACTAAGATCTGATCGAGGTGGTGAATACTTGAGTGCCGAGTTCCTGGGTTACTTAAAAGAGAATGGAATTCTCTCTCAGCTTACTCATCCATACACTCCGAAACATAACGGTGTATCGGAGAGACGGAACCGAACCCTATTGGATATGGTACGGTCCATGATGAGTAACGCTGAGTTACCGCGATCATTCTGGGGATATGTGCTAGAATCAGCTGCATACCTTTTGAACCGAGTTCCAACTAAGACTGTGCCTACCACACCATATGAGTTATGGAGTGGGAAGAAACCCTATCTTCAATACCTGAAGATTTCGGGATGTCCAGCTTATGTCAAAAGGCAGCATACGGACAAACTAGAGGCACGCTCAGTACTGTGCAAGTTTGTGGGATACCCAAAGAACTCCAGGAGGTATCTTTTGTATTACGCAGAGGAACAAAAAGTCCTTGTTTCTCGTAATGCCCATTTTCTGGAACATCAGTTCTTAGAAAAGGAAATAAGTGGGAGCGCTATAGAACTGGAAGAAATTCCAGAACCACAAGCTATTACTGAAAGCTTAGTAGAACCAGAGGGTTCGAAAGATCAGGACATTCCCACGCCACTCCGCAGGAGTAGTAGGCAGTCTCATCCGCCCGAGAGATACTACGGTTTTCTCATAGACGGGGATAGAGAGGATTGCATCATAGATTCTGATGAGCCTACTAGCTTCCAGCAAGCCATTTAGAGCGTCGACTCGGTAAAATGGTTGGATGCAATACGGACCGAAATGGAGTCCATGTACACCAACAAAGTATGGACGTTGGACATTGCTCCAGATGGGGTAAAACCCGTAGGATGCAAGTGGATCTTCAAAAGGAAGATTGGTGTAGATGGACAGGTTGAGACCTATAAAGCTAGACTGGTTGCAAAAGGTTTTCATCAGCGACCTGGTTTGGACTATGACGAAACCTTTTCTCCAGTAGCTATGCTGAAATACATTCGGATCCTTCTTGCTATTGCTGCCTTCCACGATTATGAGATTTGGCAGATGGACGTAAAAACCGCTTTTCTAAATGGAAATTTAGAGGAGTGCGTCTATATGGACCAGCCAGAGGGTTTCATTCAGAGTGGGAGCAGCAGAAAGGTGTGCAAGTTGCTTAAGTCCATTTATGGACTAAAGCAGGCATCGTGGAGTTGGAACATCTGTTTTGATGAGACGGTCAAGGAATTTGGCTTTATCAAAAATCCAGATGAACCATGCATCTTTTGTAGATTTGTAGCGAGAACTGTAGTATTCCTCGTTTTATACGTGGATGACATTCTCTTAATAGGAAATGACATTCCTATGCTACAATCTGTCAAGGGGTTCTTGTCACACAGGTTCTCCATGAAAGACCTGGGTGATGCCTCATACATTCTGGGGATCCGGATCTACCGTGACAGATCCAAGAGGATTTTAGGACTCTCACCGTCCAGGTACATCGACACCATACTGAAAAGATTCAGTATGGAAGATTCCAAGCGCGGTAATCTACCGGCCTGTCACGGGATCACCCTCTCCAAAGAGATGTCTCCCAAGACTGATTTGGAGGGATCGCATGTCAATTATACCCTACGCATCTGCGGTAGGCTCTATAATGTATGCGATGTTGTGTACCAGACCAGATGTGGCTTATGCACTGAGTGTGGTAAGCAGGTATCAGTCAAACCCTGGGGAGAAACATTGGATAGCAGTAAAGAACATTCTCAAGTACCAGAGAAGGACTAAGGAGATGTTCTTGGTGTATGGCGGAAAAGACCTCCAGATTGAGGCCTTTGCTGACTCCAGCTTCCAGAGTGACAAGGATGATTCCAAGTCCATGTCGGGTTTTGTCTTTACCCTCAATGGAGGGGCGGTGTGTTGGAAGAGCTCCAAACAGGAAACCATTGCTGACTCGACTATGGAAGCGGAATACATCGCTGCATCTGATGCCGCAAAAGAAGCTGTCTGGATGAGGAAGTTCTTGAAAGAACTTCAGGTGGTTCTATCTATTGTTGACCCAATACCTCTGTATTGCGACAACAACGGGGCTATATGAAAGGTTCCTAGGCACTCTAGTGAGGTCTCACAAGGCATCGAACATGCCAATTTAAAAAAAAAATGGTGCCGAGAAACCCTAGACTACGGATCTTAGACTAGATGTTTAGGCGAAACGGAAAACTAGTTAACTATTTAACTATAGGTTAGATGCTACAACCTTTGTAGATATGGATTTCCACCTCCTTAGCTCCACGTGGTCATGCCCTCGCTGTCCATCATGAATCCTCGACTCATTCGTCGGCTTCATCGGGAAAACGGGCGAGCAAGGTCGTCGGCTTCGTGTCAAAGACGATCTACGTCGAGGTTGCACTAGTTCAAGCTCCGACTTCACCAAGTAGTGAAACTTGTGAAGAAAACACCCAAAACCACTTGGAAAGAGGTAGAGGATGAAGAAATAGGAGGTGGGTTCACTTTAAATTTGGATTTCTCTCACTAAAACTCAAGTTGCCATTGATGTAGCAAGCTTGAAGAAGAAGAAGAAGATGATAGAATATGATAAAATAACTTTTTCAAAATAGAAAAGAAAATGATATTTATCATATCCTAACCATGGTCAAGTGTATAGAATTGACCATGGTTAATGGGAGTGGTTAGGTTTAAGTATGAAGACAAAATAGCATCATTAGTCAAAGCTTCATGAAGCTTCACCATTCTTCATGATAAAATGAAACCAATTTGTTTTCATAAATCCATTTAAATAATTAATAAATGGATAAAATAATAAGTGAATAAAATATAAACCTTAACCACTTGCATAACCATGGTTGCATTCTTTACACAAAGCCAAAACAACATGCATCATCAAACATGATACATTCAAGTGTACACAAAACATATCACATATACAATGTGCACATCAAGTGAGAAAAATCCGTTTAAAGTGAACCAATACTAGTTAATGCAAAGTAATATATCAAATATATAATCATACATTAAATCATTAAATCAACACTTGATTCAATGATCCGGTCATGTCGCACATGACCGACTAGTATTCTATGTATCGGCTTATCGAATCTATGATTCGATAACTAGGTCATATCGAATATAACCAATCGAAACATTTATCGCGAGAATGAAATGCGGTATTACATACACGCATTATTCTCGGTCCCGCACATATCTCATATGCGCTCCTATTTCGTTTCGCTTGAACCAGGAAACCTCTGTGTAGGACTCTAAAGACTCGTCAATACTCCGGTAGCAGATGATGATCATATCAAGCATCCACAAGCCGCAAGCGGTCTGCTAAACGTAACGGCCATCCGGGTACTGAGCGATCAGAAGATCGACGAGCTAGCCCGCTCACACTGCTGCGAATCCGACCAGTAACACTTACCGTACAGTCCGGTCTCTTCGTCTGATATGTCGCATATCAAGTCTAGGGGTGGTATACGTCAGACCCCAATAACCCGATAAGTCGTGCTGATGTGAGGCTCATAACGGGTAGAGAAACTACTGGTAACACTTACCAGCAAATCCCTGATCAGCCCTGGCCAGTGACTTCCCTGTTACGGCCAATCGAGCACAGCGCAACATCAACTCCCAATACCGGGAGAGACGAAACCCCTCCTATCGCTCATTGCCTCCATGTGACTCGGGACTGTACCCAAAGACCACCGTTTTGCACGCCCTCATGGACGTGGTAAGGTGGAGATCAAAGCACAGTGGGAATCACACAAGACTCTATGACGATCTCGGGTCTACAGACTAACCTGTACAAGTGTCACCTGAGAACTGCCATCTGACGTGAGGTATAATACCATCTGGGAGTTCTCGGCGAGTCCGTCCAGTGTACTCAGTCTCCACTGAGCACCCGTATACCATCTCTGATGTCAAACACCAATGGATATGGGATCATCCATCGCCCATCTCATGGGTCGAGAAGCATATACGCTAGTCTACTCTGGTATATCGATGCCCTGTCTCGATACACCCACGACTAGGGACCTTGAAGGATGTACTTATGGACTACCATGTCCCCACTAGTATGATCTGCATCACAGTCCAAGTAGTCAAGTACATATCCTAAGGGCTTTACCAACATGTAACTATAAGACAGTGTAAAGAGACTAGTGTACATGTTAAGATAAAGAGTAACCAGATAGCATACTATCATATCGAGCAAGAAAGTCATCTCTATATATGTCCAAGCATCCAATATAATATACATCATCTGTACAATACTGGCCTCTAGGGCATACATACAACTAACAATCTCCCACTTGCACTAGGGCCAGCTGCTGTAGTATCTCATACCGAGCATCCCGAAGAGTCTCTCAAACTGTATCTGGGGAATGTCCTTCGTGAGTGGATCCGCCGTGTTGTTCTTCGTATCAACCCTCCTGACCTCGATCTTCCGGCGATCAACTATCTCCCGGATCAGGTGATACCGCCTCAGAATATGCCTGGACCGCTGATGGGACCTGGGTTCCTTGGCCAAAGCCACCGCTCCATTGTTATCGCAATACAAAGGTATTGGACGCTCAATGGATGGAACCACTCCAAGTTCAGTAATGAACTTCTTGATCCAGACAGCCTCTTTGGCAGCATCGTTGGCAGCGATGTATTCAGCCTCCATCGTCGAGTCTGCCACGGTTTCCTGCTTGGAACTCTTCCAGCTAACCGCCCCTCCGTAAAGGGTAAAGACAAATCCCGACTGCGACTTAGAGTCGTCCTTATCACTCTGGAAGCTCGAATCGGTAAAGGACTCCACTTGGAGTTCTCCGTTACCATACACCAAGAACATATCTCTAGTCCTTCGTAAGTACTTGAGAATGCTCTTCACAGCTGTCCAGTGACTCTCTCCAGGATCAGCTTGATACCTGCTCACTACACTTAGTGAGTATGCTACATCGGGTCTGGTACATAGCATCGCATACATGATAGAGCCTACTGCCGAAGCATAGGGTATCCCTTGCATGCGAGCTTTCTCCAAATCAGTCTTGGGAGACATCTCTTTGGAGAGAGTGACTCCAGAGATCGTGGGTAAGTTCCCACGCTTGGACTCTTCCATACTAAACCTCTTTAGTATGGTGTCAATATACCTGGATTGGGACAATCCCAAAATCCTTTTGGATCTATCTCTATAGATCCTAATTCCCAATATGCAGGAGGCATCACCAAGATCTTTCATTGAGAATCTTTGTGATAAGAAGAGCTTGACCGATTGCAGCATAGGAATATCATTTCCTATCAAGAGTATGTCGTCCATGTACAATACGAGGAAGACAACCTTACTCTCTGCCACCTTCTTGTAGATACAAGGTTCATCTGGATTTTTGACGAAATCAAACTCTTTGATAACGACATCAAAGCAGATGTTCCAACTCCGCGATGCTTGCTTTAATCCATAAATGGATTTAAGCAGCTTGCACACCTTCCCGCTGCTCCCACTGTTTACGAAGCCCTCTGGCTGAGTCATGTACACGCACTCTTCTAAATCACCATTTAGAAAGGCGGTCTTAACATCCATTTGCCAGATTTCGTAATCATGATAAGCAGCGATGGCAAGCATGATCCGGATGGATTTAAGCATAGCCACTGGAGAAAAGGTCTCGTCATAGTCCACACCTGGTCTTTGACGAAAACCTTTTGCTACAAGTCTAGCTTTGAAAGTCTCCACTTTCCCATCTACACCAAGTTTCTTCTTGAAGATCCACTTGCTCCCAATGGGTTTTACCCCTTCAGGAGCAATGTCCAAAGTCCATACTTTGTTGGTGTACATGGATTCCATCTCGGACCGCATAGCATCTAGCCATTTCACTGAGTCCCTACTCGTGATGGCTTGCTCGAAGCTAGTTGGGTCATCATCCTCCATGATGCAATCCTCGCTCCCACCATCCATGAGAAAACCGTAGTATCTCTCAGGTTGGCGAGGAACCCTACTAGATCGGCGGAGAGGCTGGGGTTCATTGGGAGCTACTGAATCCTCTTGTTCCACTAAATCTTCAGTTTGAGTTTGTGTATCTGGAACCTCTTCCAGCTCTAACACTTTGCCACTAATTTCTTTTTCAAGAAATTCCTTTTCTAAAAAGGTGGCATGTTGAGCAACAAACACTTTTTGTTCCTCACTGTGGTAAAAAAAATACCCATATGAGTTCTTTAGATATCCCACAAACTTGCAAAGAACTGACCGTGCCTCGAGCTTGTCCGGATTTTGTCTTTTGACATAAGCTGGACAACCCCATATTTTAACTCGTTTAAAATATGGTCTCTTCCCACTCCATATCTCATATGGTGTGGTAGGTACAGATTTAGATGGAACTTGATTCAATAGGTATGCTGCTGTCTCCAGCGCATATCCCCAAAAGGAAATAGGTAACTCAGCTGTGCTCATCATAGAGCGCACCATATCTAATAGGGTGCGGTTCCTCCGTTCTGATACACCGTTGTGCTGTGGTGTATATGGAGGAGTCAGCTGAGAGAGAATCCCATTCTCTTTTAGGAAGTCCAGGAATTCTCCACTTAAGTATTCTCCTCCTCGATCAGATCGTAGGATTTTAATACTTTTTCCGGTTTGGTTCTCGACTTCTTGTTTATATTCTCTAAATTTCTCAAAAGCTTCTGATTTGTGTTTCATCAGGAACACATATCCGAATCTAGAGAGATCGTCAGTGAATGTAATAAAGTACGAAGAACCATCCCTGGCATGTGTAGACATGGGACCGCATACATCACTATGTATCAGTCCCAAGAGTTCGGTAACTCTTTCTCCGTGTCCCGTAAACGGAGTTTTGGTCATCTTGCCTTTGAGACATGACTGGCAAGTGTCATAAGATGAAAATTCAAACGGATTTAAATATCCATCTTTATGCAACTTAGCTAGTCGTGTCGCATTGATGTGGCCCAATCTACAATGCCATAAGAAGGATTCGTTGAGTTCAGAACTCTTCCTCTTATGTGCGTTTGTTATGCTCAGAACTGTTGATTGATTTAGAACATAAATGCCATTGCATAACGTGCCTGATCCAACCAACTTTTGGTTACGGAAAATGTTCATAACATTGTCCTGTAATACAAAATTATATCCCTCTTTACTTAATAAAGAAACCGATATAATGTTGCATATCAGGTTCGGCATGTAATAGCATTCGTTCAGAACCAATGTATTACCAGTTGGTAATACAAGGTGATATTCCCCGACAGTCTTGGCTGCAACAATTGCACCATTTCCTACTCTTATGTCTTTATCACCTTCTCCAAGTTCTCTACCTTTCCTTAGCCCATGTAACTGATTACATATATGGGATCCCGACCCGGTATCCAATACCCAGGACGTAGAGCAAATGGAGAAACAGTTCTCAGTAACGAACACACCTGAAGAAAATGCATCAACATGTACTTTCTTCAATCGGGTGGCATGGGAATCCTGGTATTCCCCTATATCCTGTTCATTCCTATAACTCTTATAGGAAAGAACGGAACCAACGTTCCCCAGCACAGTATAACATGCGGGTTCGGTCAATACATCCATATTATTATCTTTATTAAGGCATGAAATGGTCGCTACCTGGAGAGAGAGAGAAGAAAACACTTTAGCGTATGCTCGTGCAAGATCAGATTGGTTATTATCTTATCTAATCAGGATGGCTCCCACTGCTTTTTATCAAATCTTCCTTCAAACCCTAAAAGGAAAGACTAGCCGGGATTAATTACACACTACAAGTTCGCCAATCTTTCAGCCAGGCCAGTGTCGGTACTTTGAGGGAGGTCCCCCGTGCTTTCGCACGAACCTAATTAATGTAAACCTCATTTTCCCAGAGGCGTAACCCCGTTGACACCTTTCTAGACACCTACTTGATCGGCTAATTGCAATGTGTAAAACTCTCCCAGGAGTAACTCTTACTCGCAGCGGGTATCGGGATCCAACTATCTCATAGAAGGTATGCAATCTCATTGCAAATTTCAACACTTGAAATTCCCGATAATCTTTTGCCCCAAACGATCTATGACCTTGACAAGGTCAACAAACCATAGACCGTAAGTCAAGTTCAACCCGTCATTTCTTGATTGAATTAAACCCACCCGCACGACCCTTGACAAGGTCAACAAGGCCGTACGACTACCCTAACTCAATCTGCATCATATGCATAAGCAGACAAATACTGGTTAGCTACCGCACACTGCGCCTTGACAAGGTCAACAAACGCAGCACGAATACTAAACAGGACTCATCTGAAATGACGGAGGGCTACGACAGGTATTTCTGAAAACCTATTGCGTAATGAACTTGATATCGTTGTAGAATCAAATGAAGTTTTGAAATGGAGTGATTTTGAGGCTTTTCTAGTTTTGCTAAAGGGGTCACTCCCGGTGAAGGGATCGTCGGCCCTTTCCTCGTCGAATGAGGTGCGGGATATATCATATATATCACTGTGCAAAGCAAAACTCAAAAACAATCAAAAGCAAACCGAGTGTATAGCATCTGCCAGTTATTGCTAAAGGAGTCACTCCCGGTGAAGGGATCTCGGTCCTTTCCTCATCGAATAAGGTGCAGGGTATATCATATATACCGCTATGCAAAGCAAGAACTGTAGCTACCTGTTTTATTTTAAAATTCGATTCCACAACATCTTAGGTTTCTTATCTTTCATTAATCACATTAATGAAGTCCCATCATTTAAATACCTAAACATCACAGATAGATATGACGTACACTTATGCCATCCGCATTCGTCTCGATGTCCCCTCGTGCACCGTTAGGTTAGGTAACTAACGACAGAGCAGGGCAGGGCTAGCGCGGGTGTAAAACATAAGTAACGTCTATATAATATATCATATATACCATATACTATATCCATCACAGAGTCACAACACAGATATCGCAGCAGAATAAACATATGAAATATTGGATATACTAGGACGTCCGTGTTTTCAATACGAGCCAGTATAAAACACGGATTCCACGGTCGTGATGAATAGCCAATCCCACACCCCTAGACCCCTACGAGAGCGGCAAGCAACCCTGCCAATTCTAGGGTTAGGAGACCCGGACTCGACTCCTCGATTTGGTCTCCCACTGGACCCCAGAACCCGGTTACTTGTGCTCCCCTCCTTGGGTCTATCCTAATGCGGAAAAGTAAATAATATACAAAGGGTGACATCTTCCGCTACCTGGAAGTGCCCCAAATAAAAGAATATTACATACAAGTTTTTACATGAATGAAAATAAAAAACACTCATCTCACATAAAAACCCCCGGCTATTCGAACACGACGATCCAATATAACATATCCAGCAACACATAACATCACATGTCATCAACGTAAGTAAGTATGCATACCCCAATTGTCGTTGACGTATAGCAACGAAACCGGCGATATGAACATACTACACTTACGGTCACAGAAAAGAAAGTGTAAAACTACAACAATTGGAATCCGCAACTTCTTCAGACATCGCATGCCTAATCAAATGAAATACTTAGACATCACATGCCTAACAGATATAAATTCCGCATTTTAGTCTCATTATCGAAAACTCTTTTCAATATCATTTGGGACTAAACTGCTAAATTTATAACATTCATTCAGTTATCACATAACTGTTTGTGAATTCCAATTATTGTATCACATTCCAGATAAACAGAAAATGTTAAACTTTCCGATCGAACAGTTGAATACCCAAGTTTTCCCGATACAGCTCAACACATGAAATAAGTCTAACAACATTCAGTTCGTGCCTCAGTACCGACGGTCCAGCCGTAGAAGGGTCAAGCCAACGCCTCACATGTGGCACGCCGTACTGCCCCAAACCCGAAGGTTCAAAGGGCAGTTCAAGACGGTCACATAATCGAGTTAAGGTTTGTTGTCTTCTAGAGGGTCCATCGCGTTACTTGCACTACTTAGAACGTCGTTAAACTACGGAAAAATCCAACACTTGGAAATTTCCCGACAGGGGAAAAATTGGGTATTTATATCCGGTCGAACTTTTTAACATATTCTAAAGTTATCCGGAAAACTACATAGACAAAATCTGATAACCCGAACGAATAATTGAATCCCCAAAGCAACCCCAAAATACTCTTCTGTAGAGTCACAATAAAAATACCCAGAAAATATAATATCTGAATTCATGAATTACTGTGAAAAAATAACCAGACAAAAGGACAGTACGGCCGCGGAACCGCCGCGTCATGCATAGCACGTGCCGCGGTTCCGCGGTGGAAAAGTTGAATCAGGCCCTCGAATTTCACAGTATTTCATATAAGACCCTGCATGATTTTCTGCATATTTTTAATTGACAAAAATCCAAAATTTCAGAAATTTTCCAGAGAGCACCTTGGAATTATGGTTTCGGGTTCGTTCGGACTTCAAACTCCGTCTAGACTTCGCCTAAGGCTCTAGCTAGGCTCTGATACCAGTGAAAGGTTCCTAGGCACTCTAGTGAGGTCTCACAAGGTATCGAACATGCCAATTTAAAAAAAAATGGTGCCGAGAAACCCTAGACTACGGATCTTAGACTAGATGTTTAGGCGAAACGGAAAACTAGTTAACTATTTAACTATAGGTTAGATGCTACAACCTTTGTAGATCCGGATTTCCACCTCCTTAGCTCCACGTGGTCATGCCCTCGCTGTCCATCATGAATCCTCGACTCATTCGTCGGCTTCATCGGGAAAACGGGCGAGCAAGGTCGTCGGCTTCGTGTCAAAGACGATCTACGTCGAGGTTGCACTAGTTCAAGCTCCGACTTCACCAAGTAGTGAAACTTGTGAAGAAAACACCCAAAACCACTTGGCAAGAGGTAGAGGATGAAGAAATAGGAGGTGGGTTCACTTTAGATTTGGATTTCTCTCACTAAAACTCAAGTTGCCATTGATGTAGCAAGCTTGAAGAAGAAGAAGAAGATGATAGAATATGATAAAATAACTTTTTCAAAATAGAAAAGAAAATGATATTTATCATATCCTAACCATGGTCAAGTGTAGAGAATTGACCATGGTTAATGGGAGTGGTTATGTTTAAGTATGAAGACAAAATAGCATCATTAGTCAAAGCTTCATGAAGCTTCACCATTCTTCATGATAAAATGAAACCAATTTGTTTTCATAAATCCATTTAAATAAATAATAAATGGATAAAATAATAAGTGAATAAAATATAAACCCTAACCACTTGCATAACCATGGTTGCATTCTTTACACAAAGCCAAAACAACATGCATCATCAAACATGATACATTCAAGTGTACACAAAACATATCACATATACAATGTGCACATCAAGTGAGAAAAATCCGTTTAAAGTGAACCAATACTAGTTAATGCAAAGTAATATATCAAATATATAATCATACATTAAATCATTAAATCAACACTTGATTCAATGATCCGGTCATGTCGCACATGACCGACTAGTATTCTATGTATCGGCTTATCGAATCTATGATTCGATAACTAGGTCATATCGAATATAACCAATCGAAACATTTATCGCGAGAATGAAATGCGGTATCACATACACGCATTATTCTCGGTCCCGCACATATCTCATATGCGCTCCTATTTCGTTTCGCTTGAACCAGGAAACCTCTGTGTAGGACTCTAAAGACTCGTCAATACTCCGGTAGCAGATGATGATCATATCAAGCATCCACAAGCCGCAAGAGGTCTGCTAAACGTAACGGCCATCCGGGTACTGAGCGATCAGAAGATCGACGAGCTAGCCCGCTCACACTGCTGCGAATCCGACCAGTAACACTTACCGTACAGTCCGGTCTCTTCGTCTGATATGTCGCATATCAAGTCTAGGGGTGGTATACGTCAGACCCCAATAACCCGATAAGTCGTGCTGATGTGAGGCTCATAACGGGTCGAGAAACTACTGGTAACACTTACCAGCAAATCTCTGATCAGCCCTGGCCAGGGACTTCCCTGTTACGGCCAATCGAGCACAGCGCAACATCAACTCCCAATACCGGGAGAGACGAAACCCCTCCTATCGCTCATTGCCTCCATGTGACTCGGGACTGTACCCAAAGACCACCGTTTTGCACGCCCTCATGGACGTAGTAAGGTGGAGATCAAAGCACAGTGGGAATCACACAAGACTCTATGACGATCTCGGGTCTACAGACTAACCTGTACAAGTGTCACCTGAGAACTGCCATCTGACGTGAGGTATAATACCATCTGGGAGTTCTCGGCGAGTCCGTCCAGTGTACTCAGTCTCCACTGAGCACCCGTATACCATCTCTGATGTCAAACACCAATGGATATGGGATCATCCATCGCCCATCTCATGGGTCGAGAAGCATATACGCTAGTCTACTCTGGTATATCGATGCCCTGTCTCGATACACCCACGACTAGGGACCTTGAAGGATGTACTTATGGACTACCATGTCCCCACTAGTATGATCTGCATCACAGTCCAGGTAGTCAAGTACATATCCTAAGGGCTTTACCAACATGTAACTATAAGACAGTATAAAGAGACTAGTGTACATGTTAAGATAAAGAGTAACCAGATAGCATACTATCATATCGAGCAAGAAAGTCATCTCTATATATGTCCAAGCATCCAATATAATATACATCATCTGTACAATACTGGCCTCTAGGGCATACATACAACTAACACTATAGCTTTAGCGAAGGAACCCAGGTCTCATCAGAAATCCAGACACATCTTAAGGCGGTATCACCTGATCAGGGAGATCGTGGATCGCCAGGAGATCAAGGTTCGGAGGGTTGCTTCAGAACATAACACTGCAGATCGATTCACGAAGGCCTTACCCCAGACTCAGTTCGAGCGGCTGATCGAGATGATAGGTCTTCGTTACGCCAGTACATGGCCTTAGTGAAAGTGGGAGATTGTTAGTGTAAATGCCCTAGAGGCCATTACTGTATCATACTAGTATGTATATTACTTGATGGAAGCTTGGGATATTCACAGTTGTATATACAATCTTGCTCGAAATGGTAGTATGCTACTTGGTTTGTCTCTGCTTTAATATGTGCATGTGTTTCTTTTAGCATATCGCTTATATACATATTAGTAGAGCCCTTAGGATCTTTTCTTGATTACCAGCGTTGTGATGGCACTCACACTCGTGGGGGATGGGTAATCCATAAGCACATCCTTATACAGGTCCCTAGTCGTTGGACTATCGAGACAGGGCATCGATACTCCGGAGTAGACTAGCGTATGCGCTTCTCATCCCAGCATGGGAGACGGTCTGTCCCATAGCTGTCAGTACGTCGTACTTGAGATAGTATGCGGGTGCTCGTTAGGTTATGAGTACACTGGACAGGACTCGTCGGGAACTGTTGGTTGGTATTATACCTATCGTCGGTTATCAGTTCCCAGGTGACATGAGTACAGCTTAGTCCGCTGACTTGACACTGTCACTTCGCCTCGAGTGTGTTCCCATTGCACTTTGATTACTACCCTACCACGGCTCAAAGGAGTCGTGCAAACAGGTAGTTTTTGGGTGCAGTCCCGAAGCACTTGGAGGCAGTGACGGTTAGACAGGATTCGTCTCTCCCGGTATTGGGGGTTGACATCGCGCTGTGTCCAGGAGAGCCATTACAAAAGTATTCCCTGGCCAGGGAAAGCGAGATATACTGGTAGGTTTCCAGTGTTATCTCAGGGTGTTCTGGGATACACTCCGGCACGACTTGTACCGCTATTAGGGGACTGATGTTCACCGCCCCCCTAGGCCCGCCATGCGATGTATCAGACGAACAAACCGGACTGTACGGAGACTGTCACATACAGGCTCAGTAGGAGTTCAGATGGGGTCACCTCGTCAGTCTTCTTATCGGCATCTACCTGGGGACCGTTACGTACAGCTAGTGCCGCTTGCGGTCTGTAGTTAAACCCACTGCCAGCGTAGTGTCGAGTCTTTAGAGTCCCACACAGAGAGCTATTCGCCTTTAGGCAAAATGAGTAGAGGTCGCATGGTTTTGCGACAGGGTTCGTTCACATCCGCGCACTTGTGCACATTTGCTGTCCGGACAGCTTATACTTGCGGGCTTCGGTTTAAGCCAGATCCTAGTATATAATTTGGGATTGGTTTTATCTCTTTGTATTCGTGTTCCTCGGATCACGAATACGGGTGCGTATGCACAGTTGATTGAGACAGAGGGAGAGGACTTTGATTAGGGTTAATGACCATTGTCATTTTATTAACCCTAATGCTTATATGTGTATTATGATTAATTGATATTAGTTATATATAATTGTGCATGGTCAGGGTTGTTGACATTTTGACCATTCTTGACTTGTTGACCTAGGTTGACACTTTGACCATCATCATTCCATATAAAAGATGCTCTTTGATCCTTGCAATTTGCATTAAATATGAAATGATAATGGTCATGTCTTGATTAAGCCATGACAATTATCTTGCTAATTATCAATTTACTTAATTCACACATATATGTGAGAATGGTTCTATTATTCTATCATTTTATCATATTGATTCTCTCTCCTCCTCTTCCTTTCTCTCAAGCTCTCCCCTCTCATGTGTTGAAAAACATTTGAGCTTGAGATAAACCACTCCAAAGTAATCTCTACTCTCATCTAAGGTTCTAGGATTAGCACTTCTAGCACCTTAGTTACTTCTAGCTTGAACTTGAAGCCAAAGGTTGAGGCTCTCGGGTGGATCCTTCTTCGACTAGAGAAGGGGAAAAGGTGATCTCTTTTTTCCACTCCAAAGAGCAAGGAGAGAAGGACATAAAGCCCAAGGTATAACCTTTCTTCCATGTAGCTAATTCTAGTTAGCTTTTAGTTAGTTTTTGTTTAGCAAAGATCCTCCTTAAGCTAGTCCATGTTGCCTAGTTCAATAAAAATCCGACTTTTATTCCGTTTTCCGCCTCCCCGCAAGCACCGGGGTGGGCAACGTGGACTTACAGTGGATGCTTGGACATATATAGGGAGGACTTTCTTGCTCGACATGATAGTATGCTATCTGGTTACTCTTTATCTTAACATGTACACTGATTGTCTCTCTGTTACATGTTGGTAAAGCCCTTAGGATGCGTACTTGACTACCTAGATTATGATGCAGATCATACTAGTGGGACAATAGTAGTCTGTGAGTACATCCTTTAATGTCCCTAGTCGTGGGTGTATCGAGACGGGGCATCGATATACCAGAGTAGACTAGTGTATAGCTTCTCGACCCATATAGATGGGCGATGGATGATCCCATATCCATTGGTGTTTGACATCAGTGATGATATGTGGGTGCTCAGTGGAGACTGGGTACACTGGACGGACTAGCCGAGAACTCTCAGATGGTATTATACCTCACGTCAGATGGCGGTTCTCTGGTGACACTGGTACATGTTAGTCTGTTAACTCGAGATCGTCATAGAGTCTTGTGTGATTCCCATTATGCTTTGACTTCCACCTTACCACGTTCAAGAGAACATGCAAAACGGTGGTTTTTGGGTACAGTCCTGAGTCACATGGAGGCAATGAGCGATAGGAGGGGTTTCGTCTCTCCCGGTATTGGGGGTTGATGTTGCGCTGTGCTCGATTAGCCGTAACAGGGAAGTCCCTGGCCACGGCTTCTATAGAAATTTACTGATAAGTGTTACCAGTAGTTTCTCGACCCGTTATGAGCCTCATATCGGCACGACTTATTGAGTTTCTGGGGTCTGACGTTTACCACCTCTAGACGAGATATGCGACATATCAGACGAAGAGACCGGACTGTACGGTAGTGTTACTGATTGGATTCGCTGGAGTATGAGTAGGCTTGCTTGTTGATCTTCTGATAGCTTAATACCCGGGTGGCCGTTACGTTTAGCAGACCGCTTTCGGCTTGTGGGTGTTTGATATGATCATCACCTACTGCCGGAGTATTGACGAGTCTTTAGAGTCCTACACAGAGGTTTCCTGGTTCATGCGAAACGGAGTAGGAGCACATATGTGATATGTTCGGGACCAAGATTGATTTAAGTATGTGTTACCGCATTCTATTTTCGCGATTCGTGACTTCGGTCGGTTATATGAGATATAGCCGGATTATCGGATCAAGTGTTGATTCGATAAGTTATTGCATTTGATATTAGTCGGTTATATATGATATAGCCGGATTATTAAATCAAGTGTTGACTTAATTATTTAATGTATAATTTTATATTAGATATACTAGATTACATTAACTAATATTAGCTCACTTATGATTTCTTTTCTCACATGTGTGCATTAGTGTATATGTGATATATATTAATGTACAACTTATGTGTCATGGTTGTTGATACATGCTACATGGGTGTATGAGAGTTACACCGTACTAATTATAATGTAAGGTTTTTATTTATCTAAAGCAAACCAAATTAGTGGAAATCAATCACATGGTTCAAGCTTATAGAAGCTTGTGGAACCATTGACTAAGTCCACTAATTTGTTTTACTTGTAGATATTTATTAACTTAACCATTATAGTTAGCCATGGTAAACTCTCTACATGAGTTAGTGTATGACACTAACTCACCCATGATTGCTGTTCTCACCTAATTAGTTCATTCTCTCATCTTCTTAACTTGAGCTTCTTCTTCCTCATGATAAAAGATTACTAGCTTTTCCCAAGGTGAGAAAATATTGTGAGAAAAATAAATCTAAAGAGAGCCCACTTCCTACTTCATCATCCTCTACTACTTGCCATTTAGTTTAGGGTGTTTGCTTCACTAATTTCACAATTAGTGAAGAGGTAGCATGAGCTTGACTCTCCTCGACGTAGATCATCTTCGGCCTCGTAGACATCGAGCAAGCTTTTTCATTTCTCCGGGAGAACCCATACTAGGGTTCGGGAGATCGTTCCTCGCCGAAAAGGGACTACTAAATGGAGCTTTAGAAGTGAAGGACCGGTCTATAAAGGTTGTATTCCTCATTCACTTAGAAGTAAAGTTGTTTACTTGTTGTTTCTTACCCTAATTCTCTAGTTAGATCCTAGGTTTGGGTTGTTTGGCACACTAAATTTTTAAATACGGCATGTTTGATGCATTGTGGAACCTTATAGTTGTGCCTAAGAACCCTACATCTGGAACATCAGTTTTTATAAAAAGAAACAAGTGGGGGCGTAATAGAACTGGATGAAATTCCAGAACCACAAGCTAATACTGAAAGCTTGGTGGAACCAGAAGTTTCAAAAGAACAGGACATTCCCGCACCTCTCCGCAGGAGTAGTAGGCTGTCTCATCCGCCTAAGAAATACTATGGTTTTCTCGTAGACGAGGATAGAGAGGATTGCATCATTGATATTGATGAGCCGACTAACTTCCAGCAAGCCATTCAGAGCACTGACTCGGTAAAATGGCTGGATGCAATGCGGACCGAGATGGAGTCCATGCACACCAACAAAGTATGGACTTTGGACATTGCTCCAGAAGGGGTAAAACCCGTAGGCTGCAAATGGATCTTCAGAAAGAAGATTGGTGTAGATGGACAGGTTGAAACCTATAAGGCTAGACTTGTTGCAAAAGGATTTCGTCAAAGACTTGGTCTTGACTATGAGGAAACCTTTTCTCCAGTGGCTATACTCAAATCCATTCGGATCCTTCTTGCCATTGCTGCCTTCCACTATTATGATATTTGGCAGATGGACATAAAGACCGCTTTTCTAAATGGACATTTAGAGGAGTGCGTCTATATGGACTAGCCAGAGGGTTTCATTCAGAGTGGGAACAACGAGAAAGTGTGCAAGTTGCTTAAGTCCATATATGGACTAAAGCAGGCATCGCGAAGTTGGAACATCTGTTTTGATGAGACGGCCAAAGAATTTGACTTTATCAAAAATCCAGATGAGCCATGCATTTATAGTAAGATTGTAGCATGAACTGTTGTATTCCTTGTCTTGTACGTGGATGACATTCTCTTGATAGGAAATGACATTCCTATGCTACAATCTTTCAAAGGGTTCTTGTCATACAGATTCTCCATGAAAGACCTGGGTGATGCTTCTTACATTCTGGGGATCGAGATCTATCGTGATAGATCTAAGAGGATGTTGGGACTTTCGCAGTTCAGGTACATCGACACCATACTGAAAAAATTCAGTATGGAAGATTCAAAGCGCGGTAATTTACCGGCTTGTCACAGAATCACCCTCTCCAAAGAGATGTCTCCCAAGACTGATTTGGAAAGGGATCGCATGTCTATTATACCCTACGCTTCTGCGGTAGGCTCTATAATATATGCGATGTTGTGTACCAGACCAGATGTATCTTATGCACTGAGTGTGGTAAGCCGGTATCAGTCAAACCCTTGGGAGAAGCACTGGATAGAGGAAAAGAACATTCTCAAGTACCTGAGAAGGACTAAGGATATGTTCTTGGTTTACGGCGGATAAGACCGCCAGATCGAGGCCTTTCCTGACTCTAGCTTCCAGAGTGACAAGGATGACTCCAAATCCATATCGGGTTATGTCTTTACCCTCAATGGAGGGGTGGTATGTTGGATGAGTTCCAAACAGGAAACCGTTGCTGACTCGACGATGGAAGCGAAGTATATCGTAGCTTCTGATGCCACAAAAGAATCAGTTTGGATGAGGAAGTTCTTAACAGAACTTAAGGTGGTTCCGTCTATTGTTGATCTAATACCTCTGTATTGTGACAACAACGGGGCTATAGCTTTAGCGAAGGAACCCCGGTCCCATCAGAAGTCCAGACACATCTTGAGGTGGTATCACCTAATCAGGGAGATCGTGGATCGCCGCGAGATCGAGGTTCGGAGGGTTGCTACAAAGGACAACACAGCAGATCCATTCACAAAGGCCATCTCTCAGAAAAAGTTCGAGAGGCTATTCGAGATGATAGGTCCACGATATGCTAGCACATGGCCTTAGTGCAAGTGGGAGATTGTTTGTGTAATATGCCCCAGAGGCCATTATTGTATAGTACTAGTATGTATAGTACATTTTGGAAGCTTGGGACATATACACGGATTTATGACAGTCTTGCTCAATATGGTAGTATGCTACTTGGTTTGTATCTATATTAATATGTGTATGTGTTTCTTTTAACATATCGCTAATACATATTGATAGAGCCCTTAGGATCTTTGCTTGACTACCAGCGTTGTGATGGCAGTCACACTAGTGGGGGATGGCTAGTCTATAAGCACATCCTTATACAGGTCCCTTGTCATAGGATTATCGAGACAGGGCATCGATACTACAGAGTAGACTAGTGTATACGCTTCTCATCCCAAGAGGGGAGATCGTATGTCCCACTTCCATCAGTACGTTGTACTGGAGATAGTATGCAAGTGCTCGTTAGGTTACGAGTGCACTGGACAGGACTCGTCGGGAACTGTTGGTTGGTATTATACCTATCGTTAGTTAGCAGTTCCAGGTGACATGAGTACAGCTTAGTCCGTTAACTTGACACTGCTGCTTCGCCTCAAGTGTGTTCCCACTTTTCTTAGATTACTACCCGACCACGACTCTATTGAGTCGTGCAAATAGTAGTAGTTGGGTGCAGTCCTGAACCACTTGGAGGCAGTGGCGGTTAGATAGGATTCGTCTCTCCCGGTACTGGGGTTGATATCGTACTTTGTTTGGAGTGCCATTACACAAAGTCCCTGGCCAAGGCAAGCGAGATTTACTGGTAGTTACTCCAGAAGTTTCTCAGGGTGTTTTTGACTACACTCCGACACGACTTATACCGCTATTAGGGGACTGACGTTTACGGCCCCCTAGGCCCGATATGCGATACTTTTAGACAAACAGACCAGACTGTATGGAGATTGTCACATTCAGACTCAGTAGGAGTTCGGATGGGTTTTCCTCATCGGCCTTCTTATCGACATCTACGTGGGGACCGTTACGTACAGCTAGTATCGCTTGCGGCCTGTGGTTAAACCCACTGCCAGCATAGTATCGAGTCGTTAGAGTCCCATATAGAGGGTTTTCCACCTTTGGGCGAAACGAGGTAGAGGTCGTATGGTTTTACGACAGGGTTCATTCAAATATGCACACTTGTGCGTGTTTGGTGTTCGGGCAGTTGATACTAGTGGGCTTTGGTTTAAACCGGATCCTAGTATTTGATTTTGGATTGGTTTAGTCTCAATGTATTCTTGTTTCTCGGAATACGGATGCGAGTATGTATATACGGTTGATAGAGGCAAAGGAGGAGACACCTCATTAAGGTTTTGACTGTTGACTTGATTAAAACCATTATGAGGTCGAGGAAATTGTTTACTAATTTTTATTAGAGATAATTGTGTCATGGCTAATTGGTTTGACCATTTGACTTGTTGACCATTGTTGACTTAGATATTTTTGTTGAGCACAAGATATTTTGCTTAGCATTTATTGTGACATGATAATGGTCAAATCAAATGAACCATCACAATTATCCTAATAAAACTTATTATTCTTTTTCCTCATATGGGAGCTCTCTTATAATTCACATACACATTCTCTCTCATAACTCTCTCCTTCTTCCTCTCTCAAGCCTTAGTGTTTCATGAGTTGAAAATCAAGGGTTATTGAGACCAAGCCACCAAAATCCTTCTCTACTCACTCTAGGGTTCTTAGTTTAGCACACCAAGGACCCTAGTCACTTCATTATAGAGGTTGGAGCTCAAAGTAGAGACCTTCGGATGGATCATCTTTGACGTGGAGAAGCCGGTGAGGAGGAACCATCTACAACCACTCCAAGGAGCCCACAACAAGGAGAAGAAGGACTTCAAGCTTGAGGAATAATGATCTAACATAGTAGTTAGAACTCCTAGTTAGTTTGTTAGTTAATGTTTAGCAAAGATCCTAATGACTAGTCTATATTACTTTGCAAAGAAAAATTCGATTTTTACCTATTCCGCCTCCCCGTTAACTACCGGGGTGAGTAACATAGACTTACAGTATTGTGATACTGTCATGCTCTCACATATTGATAAAGCCCTTAGGATATGTACTTGACTACCAGGACTATGATGGAGATTATACTAGTGGGGCAAGGGTAGTTCACAAGTACATCCTTCAATTGTTCCTAGTCGAGGGAATATCGAGACGGGGCATCGATATTCTAGAGTAGACTAGCGTATACGCTTCTTGACCTATATGATGGGCGATGGATGATTCCACATCCATTGGTGTTTGACATCAGAGATGGTATATGGGTGCTTAGTGGAGACTGGATACACTGAACAGGACTCGTCGATGACTCCTATGTGGTAGTATACCTATCGTCAGATAGCAGTCCTCTAGTGACCCTGGTACAGGTTAGTCTGTAGACCCGAGATCGTCATAGAGTCTTGTGCGGCTCCTACTGTGCTTTAATTTCCTCCCTACCATGCTCAAAGGAGACGTGCACAGTCCCTAGTCGCATGGAAGCAATGAGCGATAGGAGGGGTTTCGTCTCTCCCGGTATTGGGGGTTGATGTTGCGTTATGCTCGATTGGCCATAACTGGAAGTCCATGGCCAGGGCTGCTACCGAGATTTACTGATAAGTGTTATCAGTAGTTTCTCGAATCGTTATAGACCAAACATCAGCATGACTTATCACATTACTGTGGTCTAACGATTTCCACCCCTAGACATGATATGCGACATATCTGACGAAGAGACCGGACAGTACGGTAGTGTTACTGATAGGCTTCATGGAGACTGTGGACGGGCTTGCTTGTTGATCTTCATATCGCTCAATACCCGGGTAACCGTTACGTCCATCTAGTACCGTTGACGGCTTGTAGGTGACTGATGTGATCATCGCCTACTGCTGGCGTATTGACGAGTCTTTAGAGTCCCACATAGAAGTTCCCTGGTTCAAGAGAAACTAAGTAGGACACATATGTGATATGCGTGTGGGCCTGAATAAATTCGAGTATGTGATACCGTATTGTAATCTGGTAGTCATCTGTTATCGGTTCGGTTAAATGTGATATAACAAGATTGTCGAATCAAGTGTTGATTCGATAATGTGATATACAGATAAATGATATTAGTCGATCATATATGATATAACCGGATTATTAGATCAAGTGTTGATTTAATAATGTGAAAATTATTATATGTGATATAATTATATCTTAACTAATATCATTAGCTCACTAATTATTCTTCATTATATATATATTAATATATATGATATATATATATATATATAATAATGAAGCATGCCATTTATTTCTATATTTTGAAAATAGAAATGAGGTGGAAAGTGTAAGCATGGTTGCAAGCATGGGATTTACTTTTATTTATTCATCTTGACTCACTATTCAAGCATGGTTGCAATTTTATATTGCATAATTCCATTTTTGAATGAGCGAGGGGTCAAGACTTGGCATTCATTCTAGCTCATTCTCAACAGTTAGCCAATTTTCTTGAGTTGCTCACATGGTTGCTCACTAGCTTCTTCTTCCTCCTCTTGTCATAGCTGATGCTTCAACCCTCACATGTGATGCGAATCAGGAAGCTTGAACACAAACTAGTGAGCTCTTTACATCCCATACTTCATCATCCTACACTTGATTAGCGATCAAGTGTAGCGTTTTTCATACGCTAAAGAGTTTAGTGTAAAGGTATCTTGAGTTGGAGGGAATTCGCATGGATCATCTTCGGCACGAAGGTCATCGGAGGAAGCTCGTTCAAAGTCTCAAGAGAAGCCTAGTGGAGTCGCGGGACTACTACACGGAGCAATTGAAGAGAAGGACCGTCTACAAAGGTTGTATTCTTGTTCTCTAGATGTAAAGCAGTTTACATTTGGTATTGTCTAAATCTCTGGTTAAAGATTCTAGGATTAGGGTTGTTTAGCATGACAATTTTTTGAAAATGGCATGAACGATACCTCCCGAAACCTTGCTGTCGTGCTAGGAAACCTTACAGTGGTATCAGAGCTACTAGGCATTGGATGTCGACCTATGGGAGTTCTCACTGTGTGACAGTGTGGCGAAGCATAGGCTCTTACTCCCAGGGTGTCCCGAGACCGGAAGGTGTTCCGGCGGGTTGTAGTCCTCCCGAGGGGGCATGCGTAAAAAGTAGCTACTGAGGGACCTGTAGGTGCCACGGCGACCCCATTGGATAGGGTAGCTGCCTGACTTACAGTGGTATCAGAGCCAAGCTAAAGATTTAGACAATGTTTGTTAGATTACGAAACCGAAACTGCTCCGAAACTTGAAACACTAAAACACAGTTTCTGTCAATTTTTAAACCCGTCGAAATATTTTTAAACAACTGCAGAATATTATATGAGATGTAACATGAATACAGAAGAAATACGAACACATTTAGCCGGTTTTTGGCCGAGCACAGCCCTAAAAACCGAGCAGGCCGGCCCAATGATGAGTTCTGGAGTTCGTATTTTTTTAGTGTTCTGGTGTCTGGGTTTAGGTGTTTCAGGTGTTGTCTGTTTTTGCTAAACTTGCATGTGATATTATCTTTTTGTAAAGGCAATTCAAAGTGTTTCGTAGTCGTAATTCTAACTATACTTCGGGTTATTTAGACAGTGTTAAAAAGTTCGAACGGATATCAAATACCCACTTTAACCCTTGCCAGAAAATTTTCCAAGAGTTGGATTTTTTCTAAGTTAAAGAACATTCAAATATCATGCAAGTGATTCGATAGACCCTCTAGAAGAATGAAACCCTAACTCGATTCTATGACCGTAAGAACCGCCGCCAAACCCTTGGGTTTGCAGTAGTTCCGCGGCGCCATAGATGAGGCAAGGGTTGGCCCTTCTGCGGTTGGTCCAAACGTACTGTGGCATGTTCTGAGTATTTTTAAACTGCGCTCAAGTGTTGAGCTTTTTGGAAAATTTAGATGTTTGTTGATTCGATCGGAATGTTTAACATCTTCTAGCTATTTGATGTCATATGATGTTATGTGTTGCTTGGATATGTTATATTGGATCGTCGTGTTTTGAATAACCGGGGGTTTTATGTGAGATGAGAGTCTTTATTTTCATTCATGTAAATATTCATTGTATGTAATATTCTTTTATTGGGGCACTTCCGGGTTGAGGATGATGTCACCATTGTTGTATATTATTTACTTTTCCGCATTAGGATAGACCCAAGGCGGGGAGCACAAGTAACCGGGTTCTAGAGTCCAGTGGGAGACCATCTCAAGGAGTCGAGTCCGGGTCTCCTAACTCTAGAATTTGTAGGGTTGCTTGCCACTCTCGTAGGGGTCTAGGGATGTGGGTTTGGCTATTCATCGTGACCGTAGAATCCGTGTATTATACTGGCTTAACTTAAAACACGGAATTCCTAGTATTTCCAATATTTCATATGTTATCTTCCGCTTCTGATATTCTGTGATGTGATCACTTTATATGCGTGAGACGAATGCTTTGTTATTTTATATATGATATATAATAAACTTTTCTTATATTTTACACCCGCGCTAGTCCCGCCCCGCTATGCCATTAGTTAAGTAACCTAACGGTGTATAACGGGACACTGTAGCGAATGCGGATGGCATAAGCGAATGTTGTATTTGTTGGATATGTATGCCCTAGAGGCCATTATTCTATAGTACTAATTTGTATAATACATTTTGGAAGCTTGGGATATATACACGGGTTTACGACAGTCTTGCTCGATATAGTAGTATGCTACTTGGTTTGTTTCTATCTTAATATGTGTATATGTTTCTTTTAACATATCGATAAAAAACATATTGATGGAGCACTTAGGATCTTTGCTTGACTACCGGCGTTGTGATGGCGATCACACTAGTGGGGGCTGGGTAGTCTATAAGCACATCCTTATTTTAGTCTCTAGTCATAGGATTATCGAGACGGGGTATCAATACTCCAGAGCAGACTAGTGCATGCGCTTCTCGTCCCAGCAGGGGAGATGGTCTGTCCCACAGCCATCAGTACATCGTACTGGAGATAGTATGCAAGTGCTCGTTAGGTTACGAGTACACTGGACAGGACTCGTCGGGAACTGTTGGTTGGTATTATACATATCGTCAGTTAACAGTTCCCAGGTGACATGAGTACAGCTTAGTCCGTTGACTTGACACTGTCACTTCGCTTCAAGTGTGTTCCTACTGTTCTTAGATTACTACCCTACCACGGCACTATTGAGTCATGCAAACAGGTAGTAGTTGGGTGCAGTCCCGAAGCACTTGGAGGCAGTGACGGTTAGACAGGATTCGTCTCTCCCGGTATTGGGAGTTAATACGCGCTATGTCTAGGAGAGCCATTACACATAGTCGTCCCTGGCTAGGGCAAGCGAGATTCACTGGTAGTGTTTCCAGTAGTTTCTCAGGGTGTTCTGGGCTACACTCCGACATGACTTGTACTACTATTAGGGGTCTGACGTTTGCCACCCCCTAGGCCCGACATGCGATACTCTTAGACGAACAGACCGGACTGTACGGAGATTGTCACATTCAGGCTCAGTAGGAGTTCGGATGGGTTCACCTCATCGGTCTTCTTATCGGCATCTACCTGGGGACTGTTACGTATAGCTAGTACCGCTTGCGGCCTGTGGTTAAACCCACTGCCAGCGTAGTGTCGAGCCTTTAGAGTCCCACACAGAGGGTTACTCGCCTTTGGACAAAACAGAGTAGAGGTCGCATTGTTTTGCGACGGGGTTCGTTCACATCTGCGCACTTGTTCACGTTTGGTGTCCGGGCAGTTATTACTAGCGGGCTTTGGTTTAAGCCAGATCCTAGTATTTTTTTTAGGATTGATCTTGTCTCATTGTATTCGTGTTCCTCGGAACACGGATGCGGGTGTGTATGCACAGTTGACAGAGGCAGAGGCAGAGGATTCTCATTAAGGTTGTTGACCGTTGACTTTTTCCAAACCCTAATGAAAATGAGAAATATGATTAATGATATTAATTAAAGATAATTGTGCCATGGTTAGGTTGACCATTTGACTTATGTTGACATTTTGACTTTGGTTGACCGGTTGACTTATGTTGACAATTTGACCATCATCATTTCACATGGAAGATGCTTCTTGATTCTTGCAAAATTTATTTAATGTGAAATGATAATGGCCATTCCAAATGAACCATCATAATTTCTTTTTAATTATTATTATTAATTCATTATTCTCTCATATGAGAGTATGGTTGCTAAAAGTAGCTCATTCTCTCTTGCTTTTTCTCTCTCATGTTTGGAGCTCTCCCTCTTCCACTCAAAGCTTAAGTGTTCCATGTGTTGGAAATCATAAGCTCTTGAGACAAAACCATTAAAGCATCTCTCTACTCTTTCTAGAGTTCTTTGTCTAGCAAACCAAGTACTCTAGTTACCTCTTGGTTGAGGTAGGAGCTCAAGGTAGAGGCCCTCGGGTGGATCTATCTTCGGCAAAGAGAAGACGACGACGAGGAGCCGTCTATGCAACCTCAAGGAGCAAGCAAGAAGGAGAACCACAACAAGAAGAGAAGGAGTTCAAGACATAGGTATAAACATTCTACATAGTAGCTAGAACTTGTAGTTAGTATATTAGTTTTTGTTTAGCAACGATCCTTCATTCATGGTCCATGTTACCTTATGAAAAAAATTTGATTTTTACCTATTCTGCCTCCCCGAAAGAACCGGGGTGGGTAACGTGGACCTAACAGTGGTATCAGAGCCTAGCTAAACAACAACTAACTGTTAGCAAAGTGTTTAGAACTTCGATCCGGAAAAAATCGCAAAATTCATCTAAAGTCATGCACTTTTTGCCGATTTTTAAAACTGCTTTAAAAATAATTCCACATGCCTTAAAAATCGGTGCAGGGTTTTTCAGGAACAGGCAGCAAAAACGAGCCCACGACTCGGTCAATGTGCCGCGGAACCACGGCGAAGCCACCCGTTTGGCCGCGGATCCGCGGCTGAGTTGACTCGGCCGCGACTCGGGTTTGCTGCAGTTTGTTCAGTTTGGTGTTCTGTGATTTTTAAGATATTTTGTTTCTGCCTAGATTTTCCAGAGAACAATGTTGTATTTGGGGTAGTTACAAATTGGTATTTTGATCGAAGTTCTACAAACTTTTGCTAAATGGTTATATCTGTAATGTGATATATGCACTGAACGTCGACTAATCGCTATATGTCAATTAGTGGGGGTTGTGAATATCTGTGATCTGTAATGATGTTGGATTGTGTATATGAACTTGTTGGATTGTCGCGGATGAATAGCCGGGGTTTTGTGAGATGAGAGTTTCTTTATCATTCATTTGATATAATATGTAAATTGATGTAATATTATTTTTATGGCCGCACATCCGGGATGAGGTTTTAGCCGCCATTGTATATTATTTCTATTACTGTTTTTTCTCCTAAGATAGACCTAAGGTGGGGTGCACAAACTACCGGGTATGTTGAAGTGCTGAGTATCCTACTCACGTTGTTGAGGGAGGCTGCTTCACTTCAGGTATTTGGCGGGTAATTTGCCGCACCCGTAGGGGTCTAGGGTGGGGTTTGGCTATTCATCGCGACCGTGTAATCCGTTTTTCGTTGCAGGCTCGAACGAAACGCTGATTCCTAGCATATCCAATATGTTCATCTGTGATCTGGAATGGCTATCATTGCATTTGACGAATGTATATATATCTATATATGATATCTAGTAGGCATTGCTTATGTTTTGCATCCACGCTAGACCAGCCGCAGCTCTGTCGTTAGTTAAGTAACCTAACGGGTGATGACGGGGCCCTATGGCGAATGCGGATGGCATAAGCATACGTCATATTTTCGTTGTTTTCTGCAATGGTAGGATTAATTGATGGGACGCATTATATTAATTCAAAGAAAAACAAACCTAAAAGACGTTGTTGGAACAATTTTCAAAAAGGCTGTTATTGCAAGGACGTTTTCTTTTGTTTTGCACAGAGGTATTCGGTTATGAATGCCCAGCACCTCATTCGACGAGGCAACGGCCGAGATCCCTTCATCGGGAGTGACCCCTTGGACAGAAGTTTGCGTCAGGGTAATAACTTCACTATAGTCGATTATTCTTCCTTTGCATTGAGGTATTCAGTTTGGAATATCCTGCACCTCATTCGACGAGGAAAGAGCCGAGATCCCTTCACAGGGAGTTACCTCTTTAGCAAAAGTTTTCGCCACTATATTTTCAAAAAGGCAATCATGTTCTTCAACTATATCAAGTTCATTACGTTAACGGGTTTTCGCCAAAACCCAGCCGTATCCCTCCGTCATTTCGGATTGGTATTGCTTAGTATTCGTGCTACGTATTTCGTGCTCAGCCGAGGCGTAGTGAACGGTAGCTATGTAATATTTTTCTGTAGCATATAATGTGATTGGTTGGGACAGTCGTGCGGTCATTTTGGCTCAGTCAAGGACTCGTACGGGTGGGTCTAATGCAATCAAGATAATGACGGGTTGAACTTGACTAGGATCCTTTGATATGTTGGCTCAGTCAAGGTCACTTGGGTCCTAGGGGTAAAAACCACATCGAGAGTTTCTAAAGAAACTGAAACTTACAGATTTAGCATACCTTCTGGAGTGTAGTGACTAGAGTGGATTCCATCTAGGTCATTACACGATGATAGTTGGATCCCGATCCCACTGATGAGTTGGATTACTCTCGGGAGATTATTTCACTTAACAATCAATGCTATAAACCAAGTAGGTGTCTAGAATGGTGTTAGCGGGGCTACGCCTCCAGGGAAAAGAGGTTATTTAATTAAGGAATTTCGTGAAAGCGTTGGAAAACCTCTCTCGAAGTACCAACACTAGCCTGGCTGAAAGGTTAAGTAAGTATTGTGACGTGCGATTAATCCTGACTAGTTCTTCTTTTAAAGGTTTGAAAAAGAATTTGAGGAAACAGTGGGAGCCATCCTGGTTAGATAAATTAATAAACCAATCTAATCTTGCAAGAGCGCACGCTGAGTGTTTCTTTTCTCTCTCTAGGTAGCAACCATTTCACGCCCTAATCAAGATAATAAAATGTATCGCTTGACCAATCCGAATTCTTATTAAGAGCTGGGGAACGTTGGTTCGGCTCTAACTTGTGACAACAGTCATAAGTATGAGCAAGCGAAAGAGGATTGTATGGATTCCAAGGATACCCAGTTGAAGAAGAAGCATAGTTTTGCATCTGCTTCAGGTGTTCTTGTAATTGAGAACTGCTTTACGGTCAGCCCTACCTCCTGGGTACTTTACACCGGATCAGGATCTTATATCTATAATTTATTGCAGGGACTGAGAAAAAGTAGGAAAGTTGCACCTGGTGATATGTCGCTCAGGGTAGCGAACGGAGCACAAGTTAATGCTGCAGCCGTCGCTGAATATCACCCAGTGTTGCCAAATGGCAATACTATGATTTTGAACAATTGCTACTATGTACCTTCCATTGTTTGCAACATCATATCAGTTTCTTTACTCAATAAAGATGGATATAACTTAGTTCTTGATAGAAATATCATGAACATTTACCTTCATAAGGTACTGGTTTCAAAAGGTACACTGTGTAATGGTATCTACGTTCTAAATCAGAATACAGTTCTCAATGTACAAAACACACGCAAGAGGAAGAGTTCAGATACGAACGAATGCTACTTATGGCATTGTAGACTCGGTCATATCGGAGAGAAAAGACTAAGTAAGTTGCATAAAGATGGACTCTTGGATACGTTCGAGTTTTAATCTTATGAAACTTGTCAGTCTTGTCTCAAAGGAAAGATGACCAAATCTCCGTTCACCGGACATGGAGAAAGAGCAACAGAGCTCTTGGGACTCATACACAGTGATGTATGTGTTCCAATGTCTATACATGCAAGGGGTGGGTTCTTGTACTTCATCACATTCACTGACGATCTCTCTAGGTTCGTATATGTGTATCAGATGAAACACAAATCTGATGCATTTGAGAAATTCAAGGAATTCAGAAACGAAGTAGAGAACTAGACTGGCAAAAGTATCAAGATCCTCCGGTCTGATAGAGGAGGGGAGTACTTAAGCACGGAATTCCTAGATTACTTAAAAGAGAATGGTATTTTCTCTCAGCTTACTCCCCCTTATACACCATAGCACAACGGTGTATCGGAACGTAGGAATCGTATCCTATTAGATATAGTTCGCTCCATGATGAGTAGTGTCGAGTTGCCTCTTTCATTTTGGGGACATGCGCTTTTGACAGCGGCATATCGAATGATGTTCCGTCTAAATTAGTGCCTAAGACACCATTCGAGATATAGAATGGTAAAAGGCCGTATCTTAAACGTATTAAGATATGCGGTTGTCTGGCCTATGTAAAAGTACAAAATCCGGACAAACTTCAGGCACGTTCAGTTCTATGTAAATTTGTGGGATATCCTAAAAACTCTACAGGATATCTGTTCTACCGCACCGAGGAACAGAAGGTGTTTATATCTCGCCACGCCACCTTTTTAGAGTGGAAAATTCTTGCAAAAGATACTAGTAGGAGTTCGGTAGAACTGGAAGAAATTCAGCGACCACAAAATGAAACTGAAGATTTGACAGAACCTCAGGATTCAATAACCTCAGATGATCCTCAGCCACTCCACAGATCTGGTAGGATTTCTCATCCGCCCGAGAGATACTACGGTTTTCTCATAGACGGGGATCGAGAGGATTGTTAGTGTATATGCCCTAGAGGCCATTACTATATCATACTAGTTTGTATATTACTTAATGGAAGCTTGGGATATTCACTTTGTATAGACAATCTTGCTCAAAATGGTAGTATGCTACTTGGTTTGTTTCTACTATAATGTGTACATGTGTTTCTTTTAGTATATCACCTATACACAGTAGTGGAGCCCTTAGGATCTTTGCTTGATTACCAGCGTTGTGATGGTAGTCACACTCGTGGGGGCTGGGTAATCCACAAGCACATCCTTATGCAGGTCCCTAGTCGTAGGACTATCGAGACAGGGCATCGATACTCCGGAGTAGACTAGCGTAAGCGCTTCTCATCCCAGCAGGGGAGACGGTCTGTCCCACAACCGTCAGTACGTCGTACTTGAGATAGCATGCGGGTGCTCGTTAGGTTACGAGTACACTGGACATGACTCGTCGGGAACTGTTGGTTGGTACTATACCTATCGTCAGTTATCAGTTCCCAGGTGACATGAGTATAGCTTAGTCCGCTGACTTGACACTGTCACTTCGTCTCGAGTGTGTTCCCACTATACTTAGATTACTACCCTACCACGGCTCAAAGGAGTCATGCAAACAGGTAGTAGTTGGGTGCAGTCCCGAAGCACTTGGAGGCAGTGACAGTTAGACAGGATTCGTCTCTCCCGGTATTGGGGGTTGATATCACGCTGTGTCTAGGAGAGCCATTACACAAAGTCCCTGGCCAGGGCAAGCGAGATATACTGGTAGGTTTCCAGTGTTATCTCAGAGTGTTCTGGGCTACACTCCGACACGACTTGTACCGCTATTAGGTGACTGACGTTTACCGCCCCCTAGGCCCGCCATGCGATATTCTCAGATGAACAGACCGGACTGTACGGAGATTGTCACATTCAGACTCAGTAAGAGTTCAGATGGGTTTCACCTCATCCTTCTTCTTATCGGCATCTACCTGGGGGCCGTTACGCACAGCTAGTGTCTCTTGCGGTCTGTGGTTAAACCCACTGCCAGCGTAGTGTCGAGTCTTTAGTGTCCCACACAGAAAGCTATTCGCCGTTAGGCAAAAGAGTAGAGGTCGCATGGTTTTGCGACAGGGTTCGGTCACATCCGTGCACTTGTGCACGTTTAGTGTCCGGGCAGTTATCACTTGCGGGCTTTGGTTTAAGCCAGATCCTAGTGTACGTTTTGGGATTGGTTTTATCTCGTTTGTATTCGTGTTCCTCGGAACGCGGATGCGGGTGTGTATGCACGGTTGACAGAGAGACAGAGGCAGAGAATTCTCATTAGGGTTGTTGACTGTTGACTTTTGCTAGACCCTAATGAGAATAAGAAATATGATTAATGATAATATTAATTAAGTATTATTATGCCATGGTTGGGTTGAAAGGTTGATTTTGTTGACTTGTTGACTTAGTTGACCGGTTGACTAGGTTGGACTTGTTGACCATCATCATTACAATGGATATCATTTCATGGCAAAGACTTTTGCTTGCTTGTTATACTTTACAAAATGAGTGCATGAAATGATATTGCTATTTGATATGATATGAACCATCACATAATACTCAATTATTATTATTTGTTATGATTATTTTGGATTATGAGAGCAAGGGTGAGAAAAGTCTTGCTCATTCTATCTTTCTCATTCTCTCTCATCCTCTAGCTCTCCCTCTTCCTCTTGCTCTCTCTCTAGTTCATGGTTCTATTTGTCTCATGTGTTGAGAAGCAAGAACCATAGAGATAAAACCCAAAACACATCTCTACTCATCCTAGTATATAAGGTCTAGCAAACCAAGTGTTCTAGTTTCCTCTAGATTGAGGTTGAAGCCAAAGGTAGAAGCTTTCTGGTGGATCCATCTTCGGCGAAAAGAGACGATGAGGAGAGAACCATCCGACCACCATAAGGAGTCGAAGAGAAGGAGTTCAAGTTAAGGTATAACCCCCTAACCGAGTAGGTAAAACTCCTAGTTAGGTTGTTAGATAGTTGTTTAACAAAGATCCGTATTTTGAGTCCATATTACCACCTAAAGAAAAATCGTTTTTCATCATTTCCGCAACCCCAAAAAAGCGGGGACGGGTAACGTAGACTTACAGTGGTATCAGAGCCAGGTTAAATACTATCTAACATGTTAGCAAAGTAACTAGAAGTTTGATCGGAGAAAAAGTCACGAAATATGCCCGGAAATCAAAATATCTGTCGATTTTTAAACTGCTGTAAAAATTATTTGACATATACCAAAAATCGACTCAGGGTTTTTAGTGTACACTGCAGAAAAACGATCCACTGAACAGACCAACTCACCGCGGAAACGCGGCAAGAAGAGCTTCTTGCCGCGGATCCGCGGCCCAGTTGACTCGGCCGTGGATCAGCTTTGCTGCAGTGTATTTATTGGGGTGTTTTGGGATTTTTGGAATATGATTTTTCTGCCCAGATTTTCCAGAAAGCAAAATTTATTTTTGGGGTTTAAAAAAATCCGTATTTTGATCGAACTTCTAAAGACTTAAGCTAACGGGTTATATCTATGATGTGATATATGTATTGAACGTCTGCTAATCGCTATACGTCGATTAGTGGGGGTTATACATATCTGTGATCTGTAATGTTGATGGTATGTGTATATGAATTCATTGGATTGTCGCGGATGAATAGCCGGGGGGTTGTGAGATGAGAGTTTTCTTATTCTTTGAACTCATGTAATTTATAATTGATGTAATATTATTTATATGGCCGTACTACCGGGAAGGGGTTGTAGCCGTCATTGTATAATTTCTTTTACTGTTTTTGCTCCTAGGAAAGACCCAAGGTGGGGTGCACAAACTACCAGGTATCTCGAAGTGCCAAGTGGCCTACTCACGGTGTTGAGGGAGGTTGCTTCGCTTCGGGTACTTGGCGGGTAGTTTGCCGCACCCGTAGGGGTCTAGGGTGGGGTCTTGGTTATTCATCACGACCGTGTAATCCGCTCTTCGTTACAGGCTCGTACGGAATGCGGATTCCTAGTATATCCAATGTGTTCATCTGTGATCTGGAATGGCTATGATTGCATGTGACGAATGTGTATATCTATATATGATATCTATTTAGGCGTTGCTTATGTTTTGCATCCGCGCTAGTATAGCCCCCGCTCTGTCATTAGTTAAGTAACCTAACAGGTAATGACGGGGCCCCGTGGCGAATGCGGATGGCATAAACGTATGTCATATTTTCGTTGTTTTCTGCAATGGTAGGATTAAATGATGGGACGCATTAAATTAATGCAAGAAAATAAACCAAAGTTGAGTCGTTGGAACACTTTCAAAACCACTCAGTTTCTTTTCAAAAACAACTTTTAAACGCGGAGCTTAAGCCACTCCTTTTAAAAGCTATCTCGTTCCATCGATTATATCAAGTTCACTACGTTCACGGTTTCGCCAAAACCATTCGTAGCCCTCCGTCATTTCACATGGATAGTCAATAGTATTCAAGCTATGTTTGTTGGCCAAAGTCAAGGCATGGTGATTGGTAGCTATTGGGTATTCATGTGCAGCATAGATAGATGTGTTGGTTTGGGACAGTCGTACTGCCTTGTTGGCCAAAGTCAAGGGTAGGTACAGGTGGGTTCAAATTAACCTCGAGAATAACGGGTAGAACTTGACATGTGACTTATGATTTGTTGGCCAAAGTCAAGGTTATAAGAGCATGGGGCAAAAATCCACATCGGGAGTTTCAAAAGAAACTGAAACTTGCTAGAGCTGCATACCATTTGGAGTGTGATAATTCTGGTAGGATTCCTTCAGTTTTGTCAGGCGATGATAGTTGGATCCTAATCCTACTGTGAGTATATGCTACTCCTCGGGAAATTTCTCACTTAACGATCAATGCTATAAACCAAGTAGGTGTCTAGAAAGGTGTTCGCGGGGCTACGCCCACAGGGAAAAGAGGTTATTTAATTAAGGAACTTCGCGAAAGCGTTGGAAAACCTCCCTCGATGTACCAACACTGGCCTGGCTGAACGGTTAAGCAAGTATTGTACGGTGAGATTGATCCCGACTAATTCTTCCTTTTTAGTTTGAGGAGGGATTCGAGAGACAGTGGGAGCCATCATGTTTAGACAAATTAAAAACCACTCTAAACTTGCAAGAGCATCATGCTAAAGTGTTTCTTCTCTCTCTCCTAATTGCAGTGACTAAACATCATGACTAGACTTAAGTTACAACTAGATAAAAACATACTAACAGGGCTAAACTACAAAGATTGGCTCAGGAATGTCAAAATGGCAATCACTTATGACAAGTTGGGGTATCTCCTTACCACCAAAGCTCCCCCTGTCCTAGGTCCCAAAACCAGCGTCGCGGATAAGGAAATCCGTAAGACTTGGGAAATCGACTATGCGAAGGCCTAGTGCCTCGTGCTTGCCTCTATGGACAATGAACATCAGAGGAAGCACGAGAATATGGACCTCGAATCCCTATTTCTCCATACAAAAGAACTGTATGGAAAGCAATCCCATAACGCCAGATACGAAGTCTCGAAAAAGCTGTTTTCGGCGAGATTGGCCGTCGAATCATTTGTAGCGGAACACGTGCTTAAGATGATTGGCTTCATTGAGGAGCTCGCGGACCTTGGGACCACATTAGAGAACGAGCTCTACACGGACTTGATTCACCAGTCCCTTCCTTCCACTTACGCCCAGTTTATCCTGAACTTCAATATGCAAGAAAAAGAAGTTGAACTTTCAGAACTCCTCAACATGCTGAGGAGTGCAGAGGGCACCCTACAGAAAGGTAGGGAAACATCCACTTTGTTTGTAAGAGGATCTTCCTCTTCTAGGTCCAAGGCGAAAGCCAAGGGAAAGAAGAAGAAAGCCCCCGCCAAACGAAGGGGCGGTGTTAGTAAAGTGGATACGAAGGGAAAGACAAAGGCAACAAAGGTAGCGGGAAAGCTTGTGGGAAAGGAAGAATGCTTATACTGTCACAAGAGTGGACACTGGAAAAAGGATTGCAGGGCTTGGAAGGCCAGAAACCAGGATCTGAAGCAAGTTGCGGCTTCAGCTTCAGGTGTGTATGTTATTGAAAACTGTCTATCAATAAACTCTACATCCTGGGTATTGGATACCGGATCAGGATCTCATATCTGTAATTCTTTACAGGCACTGAGAAGGCGTAGGGTTTTGAAGGCAGGTGATATGACCCTCAGAGTTGCAAACGGAGCTGGCATGGATGCTGAGTCCGTAGGGGGCTATCACCTGGGAATGTCAGATGGACAAGTTTAGGTTTTGCGTGATTATTATTTTGTACCCAATGCAACCTGTAATATCATATCTATATCTTTATTATCTAAAGAAGGTTATGAATTTGCATTTGTAAGTAATGTTGTGAACATTCACCTTATCAAGTTTTGATTGGGTCAGGTACATTAAGCAATTGTATATATGTATTAAACCAACCACAGATTTTCAATGTACAGAATACACACAAAAGAATGTCTCCGGAAAGAAATCAGGATTTCTTATGGCATTGTAGACTGGGTCACATAAATGAGAGAAGGTTGATGAAGTTACATACAGAAGGAAATTTGGATCCGTTCGAATATCAATCATATGCAACTTGTCAATCCTGTCTCAAAGGAAAGATGACAAAGACTCCGTTCACTGGACACAGAGTAAGAGCGAGCGAGCTTTTGGGACTCGTACACAGCGACGTGTGCGGTCCAATGTCTACACATGCACGAAGCGGTTATTCTTACTTCATTACTTTAACGGATGACTTTTCAAGGTATGGATATGTCTTCTTAATGAAACATAAATCCGAAGCCTTTGGAAAATTCCAGGAATATAAGAATGAAGTAGAAAAACAAACAGGCAAAAGTATCAAGATACTGAGATCTGATCGAGGTGGTGAATACTTAAGTGCCGAGTTCCTGGATTACCTAAAAGAGAATGGAATTCTTTCTCAGCTTACTCCTCCATACATTCCGCAACATAACGGTGTATCGAAGAGACGGAACCGGACCCTATTGGATATGGTACGTTCCATGATGAGTAACGCTGAGTTACTGTGATCATTCTGGGGACATGCAATAGAATCAGCTGCATACCTTTTGAACCGAGTTCCAACTAAGACTGTGCTTACCACACCATATCAGATGTGGTGTGGGAAGAAACCCTATCTTAAGCACATTAAGACATGGAGATGTCCAGCTTTTGTCAAAAAGCAGCATGCGGACAAACTCGAGGCACGCTCAGTACAGTGCAAGTTTGTGGGATATCCAAAGAACTCCAAGGGATATTTCTTCTATTGCGAAGAGGAACAAAAGGTTTTTGTTTCTCGTCATGCCCACTTCTTGAAAACTGAGTTTTTGGAAAATCAGATAAGTGGGAGCGCAATAGAACTGGAAGAAATTCCAGAACCACGAGCTATTACTGAAAGCTTCGTAGAACCAGAGGGTTCGAAAGATCAGGACATTCCTGCGCCGCTCCGCAGGAGTAGTCGGCAGTCTTATCCGCCCGAGAGATACTACGGTTTTCTCATAGACGGGGACAGAGATGATTGCATCATTGATAGTGATGAGCCGACTAGCTTCCAGCAGGCCATTAAGAGTGTTGACTCGATAAAATGGATGGATGCAATGCGGACCGAAATGGAGTCCATGTACACCAACAAAGTATGGACGTTGGACGTTGCTCCAGATGGGGTAAAACACGTAGGATGCAAGTGGATCTTCAAAAGGAAGATTGGTGTAGATGGACAGGTTGAGACCTATAAGGCTAGACTTGTTGCAAAGGGTTTTTGTCAAAGTCCTGGTTTGGACTATGACGAAACCTTTTCTCCAGTGGCTATGCTGAAATCCATTCGGATCCTTCTTGCCATTGCTGCCTTCCACGGTTATGAGATTTGGCAGATGGACGTAAAGACCGCTTTTCTAAATGGAAATTTAGAGGAGTGTGTCTATATGGACCAGCTAGAGGTTTTCATTCAGAGTGGGAGCAGCGGAAAGGTGTGCAAGTTGCTTAAGTCCATCTATGGACTAAAGCAGGCATCGCGGAGTTGGAACATCTATTTTGATGAGACGGTCAAAGAATTTGGTTGTATCAAAAATCCAGATGAACCATGCATCTATAGTAGATTTGTAGCAAGAACTGTCGTATTCCTCATTTTATACGTGGATGACATTCTCTTAATAGGAAATGACATTCCTATGATACAATCTGTCAAAGGGTTCTTGTCACGCAGGTTCTCTATGAAAGACCTTGGTGATGCCTCCTACATTCTGGGGATCCGGATCTATCGTGACAGATCCAAGAGGATATTAAGACTTTCACAGTCCAGGTACATCGACACCATACTGAGAAGATTCAGTATGGAAGATTCCAAGAGCGGTAATCTACCGGCTTGTCACGGGATCACCCTCTCTAAGGAAATGTCTCCCAAGACCGATTTGGAAAGGGATCGCATGTCTATTATACCCTACGCTTCTGCGGTAGGCTCTATAATGTATGCGATGTTGTGTACCAGACCAGATGTAGCTTATGCACTGAGTGTGGTAAGCCGGTATCAGTCAAACACTGGGGAGAAGCACTGGATAGCGGTAAAGAACATTCTTAAGTACCTGAGAAGGACTAAGGAGATGTTCTTGGTGTATGGCGGAAAAGACCTCCAGATCGAGGCCTTTGCTGACTCCGGCTTCCAGAGTGACAAGGATGATTCCAAGTCCATGTCGGGTTATGTCTTTACCCTCAATGGAGGGGCGGTGTGTTGGAAGAGTTCCAAATAGGAAACTGTTGCTGACTCGACGATGGAAGCGGAATATATCGCTGCTGCAGATGCCGCAAAAGAAGCCGTCTAGATAAGGATGTTTTTGACAGAACTTCAGGTGGTTCCGTCCATTGTTGATCCAATACCTCTGTATTGCGACAACAACGGGGCTATAGCTTTAGCGAAGGAACCCAGGTCCCATCAGAAGTCCAGACACATCTTGAGGTGGTATCACCCGATCAGGGAGATTGTGGGTCGCCAGGAGATCGAGGTTCGGAGAGTTGCTATGGAAGATAACACTGCTGATCCATTCATGAAGGCCTTACCCCAGACTCAGTTCGAGCGGCTGATCGAGATGATAGGACTTCGATACGCCAGTACATGGCCTTAGTGCAAGTGGGAGATTGTTAGTGTATATGCCCTAGAGGCCATTACTGTATCATGATAGTTTGTATATTACTTAATGGAATCTTGGGATATTCACCTTGAATAGACAATCTTGCTCAAAATGGTAGTATGCTACTTGGTTTGTTTCTATTTTAATGTGTACATGTGTTTCTTTTAGTATATCACCTATACACATTAGTGGAGCCCTTAGGATCTTTGCTTGATTAACAGTGTCATGATGGCAGTCACACTCGTGGGGGCTGGGTAATCCACAAGCACATCCTTATGCAGGTCCCTAGTCGTAGGACTATCGAGACAGGGCATCGATACTCCGGAGTAGACTAGCGTATGCGCTTCTCATCCCAGCAGGGGAGACGGTCTGTTCCACAGCCGTCAGTACGTCGTACTTGAGATAGTATGCGGGTGCTCGTTAGGTTACGAGTACACTGGACATGACTCGTCGGGAACTGTTGGTTGGTACTATACCTATCGTCAGTTATCACTTCCTAGGTGACATGAGTACAGCTTAGGCCGCTGACTTGACACTGTCACTTCGCCTCGAGTGTGTTCCCACTGTACTTAGATTACTACCCTACCACGGCTCGAAGGAGTCGTGCAAATAGGTAGTAGTTTGGTGAAGTCCCCAAGCACTTGGAGGCAGTAACAGTTAGATAGGATTCGTCTCTCCCGGTATTAGGGGTTGATATCGCGCTGTGTCTAGGAGAGCCATTACACAAAGTCCCTGGCCAGGGCAAGCGAGATATACTGGTAGGTTTCCAGTGTTATCTCAGGGTATTCTGGGCTACACTCCGACACGACTTGTACCGCTATTAGGGGACTGACGTTTACCGCCCCTCTAGGCCCACCATGCGATATTCTCAGACAAACAGACCGGACTATACGGAGATTGTCACATTCAGGCTCAGTAGAGGTTCAGATGGGTTTCACCTCGTCCATCTTCTTATCGGTATCTACCTGGGGGCCGTTACGCACAGCTAGTGCCGCTTGCGGTCTGTGGTTAAACCAACTGCCAGCATAGTGTCGAGTCTTTAGAGTTCCACACAGAAAGCTATTCGCCTTTAGGCAAAAGAGTAGAGGTTGCATAGTTTTGCGACAGGGTTCGGTCACATCCGTGCACTTGTGCACGTTTAGTATCCGGGCAGTTATCACTAGCGGGCTTTGGTTTAAGCCAGATCCTAGTGTACGTTTTGGGATTGGTTTTATCTCGTTTGTATTCGTGTTCCTCGGAACGTGGATGCGGGTGTGTATGCACGGTTGACAGAGAGACAGAGGCAGAGGATTCTCATTAGGGTTGTTGACTGTTGACTTTTGCTAGACCCTAATGAGAATAAGAAATATGATTAATGATAATATTAATTAAGTATTATTGTGCCATGCTTGGGATGAAAGGTTGACTTTGTTGACTTGTTGACTTAGTTGACCGGTTGACTAGGTTGGATTTGTTGACCATTATCATTACAATGGCTATCATTTCATGGCAAAGACTTTTGCTTGCTTGTTATACTTTACAAAATGAGTGCATGAAATGATATTGCCATTTGATATGATATGAACCATCACATAATACTCAATTATTATTATTTGTTATGATTATTTTGGATTATGAGAGCAAGGGTGGGAAAAGTCTGGCTCATTCTATCATTCTCATTCTCTCTCATCCTCAAGCTCTCCCTCTTCCTCTTGCTCTCTCTAGTTCATGTTCTATTTGTCTCATGTGTTGAGAAGCAAGAACTATAGAGATAAAACCCAAAACACTTCTCTACTCATCCTAGTAAACAAGGTCTAGCAAACCAAGTGTTCTAGTTTCATCAAGATTGAGGTTGAAGCCAAAGGTAGAAGCTTTCAGGTGGATCCATCTTCGGCGAAAAGAGACGACGAGGAGAGAACCATCCGACCACCACAAGGAGTCCAAGAGAAGGAGTTCAAGTTAAGGTATAACCCCCTAACCGAGTAGGTAAAACTCCTAGTCAGGTTGTTAGATAGTTGTTTAACAAAGATCCGTATTTTGAGTCCATGTTACCACCTAAAGAAAAATCGTTTTTCATCATTTCCGCAACCCCAAAGAACCGGGGACGGGTAACGTGGACTTACAGTGGTATCAGAGCCAGGTTAAACACTATCTAACATGTTAGCAAAGTAACTAGAAGTTCGATCGGAGAAAAAATCACGAAACATGCCCGGAAATCAAACTTTCTGTCGATTTTTAAACTGCTGTAAAAATTATTTGACATATACCAAAAATCGACTCACGGTTTTTAGTGTACACTGCAGAAAAACGATCCACTGAACCGACCAACTTACTGCGGAAATGCGGCAAGAAGAGCTTCTTGCCGCGGATCCGCGGCCGAGTTGACTCGGCCGTGGATCGGCTTTGCTGCAGTGTATTTATTGGGGTGTTTTGGGATTTTTGGAATTTGATTTTTCTGCCCAGATTTTCTAGAAAGCAAAATTTGTTTTTGGGGTTTAAAAAATTCCGTATTTTGATCGAACTTCTAAAGACTTAAGCTAACGGGTTATATCTATGATGTGATATATGTATTGAACGTCGGCTAATCGCTATACGACGATTAGTGAGGGTTATACATATCTGTGATCTGTAATGTTGATGGTATGTGTATATGAATTCATTGGATTGTCGTGGATGAATAGCCGGGGGGTTGTGAGATGAGAGTTTTCTTTTTCTTTCAATTCATGTAATTTGTAATTGATGTAATATTATTTATATGGCCATACAACCGAGATGGGGTTGTAGCCGTCATTGTATAATTTCTTTTACTGTTTTTGCTCCTAGGATAGACCCAAGGTAGGGTGCACAAACTACCGGGTATCTCGAAGTGCCGAGTGGCCTACACACGGTGTTGAGGGAGGTTGCTTCGCTTCGGGTACTTGGCGGGTAGTTTGCCGCACTCGTAGGGGTTTAGGGTGGGGTCTTGGCTATTCATCGCGACTGTGTAATCCGCTCTTCGTTACAGGCTCGTACGGAATGCTGATTCCTAGTATATCCAATGTGTTCATCTGTGATCTGGAATGGCTATCATTGCATGTGACGAATGTGTATATCTATATATGATATCTATTTAGGCGTTGCTTATGTTTTGCATCTGCGCTAGTACAGCCCCCGCTCTGTCGTTAGTTAAGTTACCTAACGGGTAATGACGGGGTCCCGTGGCGAATGCGGATGGCATAAGCGTACGTCATATTTTTGTTGTTTTCTGCAATGGTTGGATTAAATGATGGGACGCATTAAATTAATGCAAGAAAATAAACCAAAGTTAAGTCGTTGGAACACTTTCAAAACCACTCAGTTTCTTTTCAAAAACAACTTTTAAACGCAGAGCTTAAGCCACTCCTTTTAGAAGCTATCTCGATCCATCGATTATATCAAGTTCACTACGTTGAAGCCAAAGGTAGAAGCTTTCAGGTGGATCCATCTTCGGCGAAAAGAGACGACGAGGAGAGAACCATCCGACCACCACAAGGAGTCCAAGAGAAGGAGTTCAAGTTAAGGTATAACCCCCTAACCGAGTAGGTAAAACTCCTAGTTAGGTTGTTAGATAGTTGTTTAACAAAGATCCGTATTTTGAGTCCATGTTACCACCTAAAGAAAAATCGTTTTTCATCATTTCCGCAACCCCAAAGAAGCGGGGACGGGTAACGTGGACTTACAAGGATTGCATCTTTGAAGAAGATGACCCTACTAGTTTCAGGCAGGCCATTATCAGTAGAGACTCTGATAAGTGGATGGATGCTGTGCAATCCGAAATGGAGTCTATGTACACCAATAAAGTGTGGACCTTGGATATTGCTCCACCTGGGGTAAAACCCGTTGGATGCAAATGGATCTACAAAAGGAAACTTGGTGTAGATGGGCAGGTGGAAACCTATAAGGCTAGACTCGTTGCAAAAGGTTTTCGTCAAAGACCTTGTGTGGACTATGACGAAACTTTTTCTCCAGTGGTTATGCTCAAATTCATTCGGATCCTACTTGCCATTGCTGCCTTCCATGACTATGAAATTTGGCAGATAGACGTAAAAACGGCTTTTCTAAATGGCTGTTTGGAAGAGTGTGTTTACATGGATTAGACAGAAGGTTTCGTAGCAAGTGGGAGCAGCGGGAAGGTGTGTAAGTTGCTTAAATCCATTTATGGATTAAAGCCGGCATCGCGGAGCTAGAACATCTTTTTTGATGAGGCAATCAAGGAATTTGATTTCATCAAGAACGAAGATGAACTTTGTGTCTGTAAGAAGATTGTAGGATGAACTGTCGTGTTCCTAATCTTGTACATGGACGACATTCTTTTGATAGGAAATGATATCCCTATGCTACAATCGGTCAAGCTATTCTTATCACAACGGTTCTCCATGAAGGACCTGGGTGATGCCTCGTACATTCTGGGGATCAAGATCTACAGAGATAGATCCAAGAGATTACTGGGACTTTCGCAATCCAGCTACATAGAGACCGTACTAAAGAGATTTAGTATGGAAGATTCCAAGTGCGGTAATATACCGGCATTGCACGGAATCACCCTCTCCAAGAAGATGTCTCCTAAGACTGACGAGGAGAGGGTTCGCATGAGCACTATACCCTACGCTTCGGCGGTAGGATCTATAATGTATGTGATGCTATGTACAAGACCAGATATAGCTTACGCATTGAGCGTGGTGAGCCGGTATCAGTCAGACCCAGGTGAGAACCACTGGACGGCAGTGAAGAACATTCTCAAGTACGTGAGAAGGACTAAGGAGATGTTCCTGGTTTACGGTAATGGAGACCTCAGGGTCGAGTCCTTTACCGATTCAAGCTTCCAGAGTGACAAAGATGACAACAAGTCTGTCTTGGGTTTTATGTTTACCCTCAACGGAGGGGCGGTGTGTTGGAGGAGTTCTAAACAGGATACCATCGCAGACTCGACGATGGAGGCTGAATACATTGCTGCAAGCGATGCCGCAAAAGAGGCGGTCTGGATGAAGAAGTTCATTAGTGAACTTCAGGTGGTTCCATCAATTGTTGACCCAATACCTTTGTATTGCGATAACAATGGGGCTATAGCTTTAGCGGAGGAACCAAGGTCCCATCAGAAATCCAGACACATCTTAAGGCGGTATCTCTGTTAGTTATATGTATGCCCTAGAGGCCATTACTATACATATGATGTATATTGTAGTAGATGCTTGGATATATATAGGGAGGACTTTCTTGCTCGACATGATAGTATGCTATCTGGTTACTCTTTACCTTAACGTGTGCACTGATTGTCTCTCTATTACATGTTGGTAAAGCCCTTAGGATGTGTACTTGACTACCTGGACTATGATGCGGATCATACTAGTGGGGACATGGTAGTCCATAAGTACATCCTTCAAAGTCCCTAGTTGTGGGTGTATCGAGACGGGGCATCGATATACCAGAGTAGACTAGCTTGTACCTTCTCGACCCATATAGATGGGCGATGGATGATCCCATATCCATTGGTGTTTAACATCAGATATACGGGTGCTCAGTGGAGACTGGGTACACTGGACTGACTCGCCGAGAACTCCCAGATGGTATTATTCCTTACGTCAGATGGCAGTTCTCTGGTGACACTGGTACAGGTTAGTCTGTAGACCCGAGATCGTCATAGAGTCTTGTGTGATTCCCACTGTGCTTTGATTTTCACCTTACCACGTCTAAGAGGGCATGAAAAACGGTGGCTTTTGGGTACAGTCCCGAGTCACATGGAGGCAATGAGTGATAGGAGGGGTTTTGTCTCTCTCAGTATTGGGGGTTGATGTTGCGCTATGCTCGATTGGCCGTAACAGGGAAGTCCTTGGCCAGGGCTGGTTTAGAGATATACTGGTAAGTGTTACCAGTAGTTTCTCGACCCGTTATGTGCCTCATATCGGCATGACTTATCGGTTACTGGGGTCTGACGTTTACCACCCCTAGACTTGATATGCGACATATCAGACGAGGAGACCGGACTGTACGGTAGTGTCACTGTAAGGCTTTTGCAGGAGTTGGAGCGGGCTTGCTTGCTGATCTTCTGATCGCTCAATACCCGGGTAGCCGTTACGTCCAGCTAGTACCGCTGACGGCTTGTGGGTGTTTGATATGATCATCATCTACTGCCGGCGTATTGACGAGTCTTTAGAGTCCTACATAGAGGTTGTACTGGCTCAGGTGAAACGAGATAGGGGCGCATATGTGATATGTGTAGGACCGAGAATAATGCGTGTATGTGATACCGTATTCTATTCTCGCGATGTTTGTATCGATCGGTTGTATGCGATATAACCTAATTATCGATTCAAGGGTTGATTCGATAAGTCGATACATTTGATATTAGTCGGTTGTATGTGATATGACCAGATCGTTAAATCAAGTGTTGATTTAATGATTTAATATATAATTATATATTTGATATATTACTTTACATTAACTAGTATTAGTTCACTTAAAATTGATTTTCTCACAAGATGTGCACAAGTTGTATATGTGATATATTTTGTACACAAGAATGTATCATGTTTGATGATACACAAGATATGGGAGTAGAAGACATACACCATTCTATTTGAAAATGGTGGTTAATAATTATATAAAGTAAAAGCAAATTAGTGGAGGTTTTGTCACTAGCTTGAAACTTGTAGAAGTTTGTGGAGGCTTTGACAAAGTCCACTAACTTTATTTTACTTTAGGTTTTTATTAACCTAACCATTTGTCTTAGCCATGGTAATGTCTCTACATGGGTTAGTATATGATACTCACTCACCATGGATAGCTAACTCACTTGATCATTATCCTCTTCTCTTTCCTTTTGGTTCATCATCCTCTTCTTGATTCAAAAAGGAAAAGCTTGCTAGGGTTTGATCCTAAGTGAAAAATATTGTGAGAAATGAAAATCCAAAGAGTACCCATTTCCTATCTCACCATCCTCTACAAGACTAGCACTTTAGTTTTAGGTGTTTGCTTCACTAATTCTTTGGTTAGTGAGGTAGAAGCTTGAGTCCGTATTCCCTCGACGTAGATCATCTTCGGCATCGAAGACTTCAAGCGATCCCGTTGCAACTTTCTCATGGAGCCGTCCTAGAGTCCGGGAGCCGATGATCGCAGCGAAGGGACTACGTCAAGGAGCTTAAGAAGTGAAAGACCGATCTACAAAGGTTGTAGTCCCTTCCCTTAGTGATAATTGTTATCTACTAGCTTTATGTTTCGCCTAATATCTAGTTAACGATCTTGCTTCGGGTTGTTAGGCACCTAAATTTTTTAATCCGGCATGGTCGATGCCTTGTAGAGCCTCCTTAGTATGCCTAGTAACCCTACAGTGGTATCAGAGCCTAGCTAGAGCATTAGGCGAAGTGTAGACGATGTTAGAAGTCCGATCGAACCCCGAAACCCTAAACGGAACCCTTCTCTGTACATTTTTTGAATTTGTGGATTTTTCTGAATTAAAAATACTCAAAAAATTCAGCAGGGTTTTATAAGAATTACAGTGCAAAACGTGGTCCTAACTCCATCAATTAGCCGCGGAACCGCAGCCGTACACCATGTGACGCGGCAGTTCCGCGGCCATACTGTTGCTTCGTTGACCACACTTTGCACAGTAATGTTTCTATTTGACTCCTGTGTTTTCTGGGTAATTTTAATCTTTACTCAAGAGTTGAGTTTTCTGGGTTGTATTGGGGACTCGGTGTTTCGATCGGGATGTTTAACTTCGTCTGTATGTTTTACCGGGTATTTTAGAACATGTTAAAAAGTTTGACCGGATATAAATACCCACTTTTTCCCCTGTTGGGAAATTTCCAAGTGTTGGATCTTTCCGTAGTTTAAGAACGTTCGAAATAGTGCAAGTAACGCGATGGACCCTTTAGAAGACAATAAACCTTAACTCGATTATGTGACCGTCTTGAACTGCCCTTCGAACCTTAGGGTTTGGGGCAGTACGGCGAGCCACATGTGAGGCGATGGCTTGACCCTTCTACGGCTGAACCGTTGGTACTGTGGCATGAAGTGAATGTTTTTTAAACTTATTTCATGTGTTGAACTGTTTCGGGAAAACATGGGTGTTTGATTGTTCGATCGAAAAGTTTAAGATTTTCTATTTATCTGGAATGTGATACAATATTTAGAATTCACAAGTAGTTATGAGATAACTAATATGAATGTTATAAACATAGCACTTTGGTCTCACTTGATCGGTTGCCACGGAATTTTGATGCGATCAAAAGTCCGTCGCAATCACGTAGCGTACGTGGATACTTGCCGGATAAACTTAATAGACAGCTACACCCCTTAGCCCCGACCAAGTGACTGTAGGAGAACCCCGTCGCCGAAAGCATCCGTTCGGGTGCTCGCGGTAGCGGTGTTCCGCCTTGGTGCACTTCGTCGACGGTATCGGGGGTGCGGCCGCCTACTAAAGTTTGCGACGAGCATTTGATCAGTTTTTCGGGAATCTTGTTGAATTGCCCGACTAGATATTGAAAAGTGTTTTCGATATAGAGACTAAAATGCGGAGTTTATAATTGTTAGGTATGCGATGTCTAAAGAGGTTGCGGATTACAACTGTTGTAGTTTTACACTTTCTTTTCTGTGACCATAAGTGTAATATGTGATATCGTCGGTTTCGTTGCTATATGTCAACGACAATTGGGATACGCATGTTTACTTACGTTGATGACATATGATGTTATGTGTTGCTGGATATGTTATATTGGATCGTCGCGTTTGAATAGCCGGGGGTTTTATGTGAGATGAGAGTTTTTATTTTCATTCATGTAAAAACTTTTATGTAATATTCTTTTATTGGGGCACTTCCAGGTTGCGGAAGATGTCACCGTTGATGTATATAATTTACTTTTCCGCACTAGGATAGACCCAAGGAGGAGAGCACAAGTAACCGGGTTCTAGAGTCCAGTGGTAGACCAACTCGAGGAGTCGTGTCCGGGTCTCCTAACTCTAGAACTGGTAGGGTTGCTTGCCGCTCTCGTAGGGGTCTAGGGGTGTGGGTTTGGCTATTCATCGCGACCGTGGAATCCGTGTTTTATACTGGCTCGTATTGAAAACACGGACGTCCTAGTATATCCAATATTTCATATATGTTTCTTCTGCTGCGATATCTGTGATGTGATCATTTGATGTTCTGTGATAAATACTGTATATAGTATATATGATATATTATATAGACGTTACTTATGTTTTACACCCGCGCTAGCCCTGCCCTTCTCTGCCGTTAGTTACCTAAGCTAACGGTGCACGAGGGGACATCGAGGCAAATGCGGATGGCATAAGTGTACGTCGTATTTATCTGTGATGTTTAGGTGCTTAAATGATGGGACTTCATTAATGAGATTAATGAAAGAAAAGAAACCTAAAGATGTTGTGGAATCGAATTTTCAAAAACAGGCAGCTACAGTTCTTGCTTTGCATCGCGGTGTTCCTTGTAGAACATCCTGCACCTTATTCGATAAGGAAAGGGCCGAGATCCCTTCATCGGGAGTGATCCCTTTAGCAATAAATGGCAGATGCTACAACCCTCGGTTTGTCTTTTGATTGCTCCTATAGTTTTTGCTTTGCACAGCGGTATATATGATATATCCTGCACCTTATTCGGTGAGGAAAGGGCCGACGATCCCTTCACCTGGAGTGACCCTTTAGCAAAACTAGAAAAGCCTAAAAAAAACTCCATTTTAAAATCATTTGATTCTACAACGATATCAAGTTCATTACGCAATAGGTTTTCAGAAAAACCTGTCGTAGCCCTCCGTCATTTCAGATAAGTCCTGCTTAGTATTCATGCTGTGTTTGTTGACCTTGTCAAGGCGCAGTGTGCAGTAGCTAAACAGTATTTATCTGCTTATGCATATGATGCAGATTGGGTTAGGGTAGTCGTACTGCCTTGTTGACCTTGTCAAGGGTCGTGCGGGTAGGTTTGATTCAATCAAGAAATGACGGGTTGAACTTGACTTACGGTCTATGGTTTGTTGACCTTGTCAAGGTCATAGATCTGGGGCAAAATATTATCGGGAATTTCAAGTGTTGAAATTTGCAATGACATTGCATACCTTCTATGAGATAGTTGGATCCCGATACGCGCTGCGAGTAAGAGTTACTCCTGGGAGAGTTTTACACATTACAATTAGCTGATCTAGTAGGTGTCTAGAAAGGTGTCAACGGGGTTACGCCTCTGGAAAAACGAGGTTTACTGTAATTAGGTTCGTGCGAAAGCACAGGGGACCTCCCTCAAAGTACCGATACTGGCCTGGCTGAAAGATTGGCGAACTTGTAGCGTGTAATTAATCCCGGCTAGTCTTTCCTTTTAGGGTTTGAAGGAAGATTTGATAAAAACAGTGGGAGCCATCCTGATTAGATAAAATAATAACCAATCTATTCTTACAAGAGCGCACGCTGAGTGTTTTCTTCTCTCTCTCTCCAGGTAGCGACCATATCACGCCTTAATCAAGATAATAATACGGATATATTGACCGAACCCGCTTGTTATACTGAGCTGGGGAACGTTGGTCCCGCTCCAACTTATAATCGTTATAAGACAGAGCAGGACATAGGGGATTACCAGAATTCCCGTGCCGCCCAAACGAAGAAAGTGCATGATGATGCATCTTCTTCGGGTGTGTTCATTACAGAGAACTTTTTCTCGGTATCCTTTACGTCCTGGGTATGTAATACAGGATCAGGATCCCACATATGTAAATTTATTGTTAGTGTATATGCCCTAGAGGCCATTACTGTATCATACTAGTTTGTATATTACTTAATGGATGCTTGGGATATTCACCTTGTATATACAATCTTGCTCAAAATAGTAGTATGCTACTTGGTTTGTTTCTACTTCAATGTGTACATGTGTTTATTTTTGTATATCGCCTATACACATTAGTAGAGCCCTTAGGATCTTTGCTTGATTACCAGCGATGTGATGGCCGTCACACTAGTGGGGCTGGGTAATCTATAAGCACATCCTTATGCAGGTCCCTGGTCGCAGGACTATCGAGACAGGGCATCGATACTCCGGAGTAGACCAGCGCATGCGCTTCTCATCCCAGTGTGGGAGACGGTCTATCCCACAGCCGTCAGTACGTCGTACTTGAGATAGTATGCGGGTGCTCGTTAGGTTACGGGTACACTGGACAGGACTCGTCGGGAACTGACTAGTTGGTATTATACCTATCGTCAGTTATCAGTTCCCAGGTGACATGAGTACAGCTTAGTCCGCTGACTTGACACTGTCACTTCGCCTCGGGTGTGTTCCCACTGTACTTTGATCACTACCCTACCACGGCTCAAAGGAGTCGTGCAAACAGGTGGTGGTTGGGTGCAGTCCCGAAGCACTTGGAGGCAGTGACGGTTAGACAGGATTCGTCTCTCCCGGTATTGGGGGTTGACATCGCGCTGTGTCTAGGAGAGCCATTACACGAGTAGTCCCTGGCCAGGGCAATCGAGATATACTGGTAGGTTTCCAGTGTTATCTCAGGGTGTTTTGGGCTTCGCTCCGGCACGACTTGTACCGCTATTGGGGGACTGACGTTTACCGCCCCCTAGGCCCGCCATGCGATGTATCAGACGAACAGACCGGACTGTACGGAGAATGTCACACTCAGGCTCAGTAGGAGTTCAGATGGGTTTCGCCTCGTCGGTCTTCTTGTCGGCATTACCTGGGGACAGTTACGCACAGCTAGTGCCGCTTGCGGTCTGTGGTTAAACCCACTGCCAGCGTAGTGTCGAGTCTTTAGAGTCCCACACAGAAAGCTTTTCGCCTTTAGGCAAAAGAGTAGAGGTCGCATGGTATTGCGACAGGTCGCAAGGTTTTGCGACAGGGTTCGGTCACATCCGTGCACTTGTGCATGTACAGTGTCCGGACAGTTGACACTAGCGGGCTTTGGTTTAAGCCAGATCCTAGTGTACCTTATGGGATTGGATTTATCCAGTTTGCATTCGTGTTCCTCGGAACGCGGATGCGGGTGTGTATGCACAGTTGACAGGGAGGCACAGACAGCGGATTCTCATTAGGGTTGTTGACAGTTGACCGTTGACTATTTGACTTTTTGCTCAACCCTAATGAGAATATGATATGTGATTAACTATTATATTAATTAAGTATTATGGTGACTTGGTTGTTGACTTTTGTTGACTTTGTTGACTTGTTGACTTTTGTTGACTTTTGTTGACTTTGTTGACTTGTTGACTTTTGTTGACTTGTTGACTTTGTTGACCGGTTGACTAGGCTTGACTAGTTGACCATCATGATAACCATGGTTATCATTTCATGCCAAAGACTTTTACTTGCTTGCTCATTTGAGTAAAATGAGTGCATGACATGATAAGGTTATGGTTGCTTCAACCATCACATAAGACTTTTATTGATATGATGAGTTATGATTACATTGGATTATGAGAGGGTGAGAGACAAAAGAGAGCCTCATTCTTTCTTGCTCATTCTCTCTCTTGTTCTTGAGCTCTCCTCTTGCTCTCACCCTCAACCTCTTGCTCCCTCTCTTGATCTATGGTTCTCTTGTCTCATGAGTTGAGAATCAAGAACCATAAATAAAATCCCATTCTAAATCTTCTCTACTCATTCTAGTTCACTAGGTTTAGCAAACCAAGTGAACTAGTTTCTTCAAAGAACGAAGAAGGAGCTAAAGGTTGGAGCTTTCAGGTGGATCTATCTTCGGCGTACGGAGACGACGAGAAGGAGCCATCGGACCACCATCGGAGCTCGGAGACGAAGGAGTTCAAGTTTAGGTATAACCATCTCCATCCGAGTAGCTAACTCTCTTTAGCTAAGTTTGCTAGTTTTAGTTTAGTCAAAGATCCCGACTTTGCTTAGTCCATGTTGCCCCTTGCGCTAATAATTTGTTTTTTATACCGTTTCCGCCTCCCCGTAAGAACCGGGGGTCGCAACGTGGACTTACAGTGGTATCAGAGCCTAACTAAACTTAAACTAGCTTGGTAGTGAAGTGTAACGAAGTTCGGAACCGGAAAAATCAAAAAACCAAACTTTTACAAAACCTGAGTTTCTGTTGAAATTTTTTCTGGTCAAAATGAAAAACTTTATACTCCTAAATTCGGCTCAGGGTTTTGTGTGAACACCCATGAAAAACGGTCCACTGTTTCGTTCAAACCGCCGCCCTTCCGCGGCACGAGGTAGGCATATGCCGCGGAAGCGCCGCGGTTTGTCGTCTTCTGTGCATCATTTTTCGTGCAGTGTGTGTCTGTGTTGGTTTTGGGATTTTTGAAATATATTATATGTCCCCAGATTTTCCAGAAAAGAAATTTCCTTTTGGGGTCCTATAATTCCGTATTTTTTTCCGAACTTCACTGCACTTTGACTATGATGGTTATATCTGTGATGCTTGCATGTATTGAACGTCGGTTAATCGCTATAAGTCGATTGGTCGGGGTTATACATGATCTGTGTTTGATATTGGAATGTGTATATAAATATGTTGGATTGTCGCGGGTGAATAGCCGGGGGTTGTGAGACGAGAGTTTTCTTTTCTTGCAATTCATGTAAATTTGTAAATTGATGTAATAATTATTTGTATGGCCGCACAACCGGGTCGGGGTTGTAGCCGTCATTGTATAATTTTTTTTACTGTTTTTGCTCCTAGGATAGACCCATGGAGGGGTGCACAAACTACCAGGTATGCCGAAGTGTCGAGTGGCCTACTCATGGAGATGAGGGAGGTTGCTACGCTTCGGGTACTTGGCGGGTAGTTTGCCGCACCCGTAGGGGTCTTGGGTGGGGTATTGGCTATTCACCGCGACCGTGTAATCTGTTTTTGTTACAGGCTCGTACAAATTACAGATTCCTAGTATATCCAATGTATTTATCTGTGATCTGAAATGTTTATCATTGCAGTATATCTATATATGATATTATTTAGGCGTTGCTTATGTTTTACAGACGCGCTAGCCCAGCCCCCGCTCTGTCGTTAGTTAAGTAACCTAACGGGTAATGACGGGGCCCAGTGGCGAATGCGAATGGCATAAGCGTACGTCATATTTTGGTTGTTTTCTGCAATGGTAGGATTAAATGATGGGACGCATTAAAAGAACTAATGCAAGAATATCACGCATTAAAAGAACTAATGCAAGATAATAAACCAAGTTAAAGTCGTTGGAACACTTTCGAAAAACCATTCGGTTCTTTTCAAAAACAACTTTTAAATACGGAGCTTGAGCCACTCCTTTTAAAAGCTATCTCGTTCCATCGACCATATCAAGTTCACTACGTTCACGGTTTTGCCAAAACCATCCGTAGCCCTCCGTCGTTTCACATGAATAGTCAATAGTATTCAAGCTGTGTATGTTGGCCAAAGTCAAGGCACAGTGATTGGTAGCTATTGGGTGTTCATGTGTAGCATAGATAGATGCGTTGGTTTGGGACAGTCGTGCTGCCATTTTGGCCAAAGTCAAGGGTAGGTACGGATGGATCCAAATTAACCTGGATAATGACGGGTAGAACTTGACATGTGACTTATGATATTTTGGCCAAAGTCAAGGTCATAAGAGCATGGGGCAAAAATCCATATCGGGAGTTTCATAAGTACTGAAACTTGCTAGATTTGCATACCATTTGGAGTGTGATGATTCTGGTAGGATTCCTTCAGTTTCATCACGCGATGATATTTGGATCCCGATCCTACTGTGAGTATATGCTACTCGTCGGGAAATTTCTCACTAAACGATCAATGCTATAAACCTAGTAGGTGCCTAGAAAGGTGTTAGCGGGGCTACGCCCCCAGGGAAAAGAGGTTCTCTAATTAAAAAACTTCGCGAAAGCGTTGGAAAACCTCCCTCGAAGTACCGACACCGGCCTGGCTGAACGGTTAAGCAAGTATTGTACGGTGGGATTGATCCCGACTAATTCTTCCTTTATGGTTTGAGGAGGGATTCGAGAAACAGTGGGAGCCATCCTGTTTAGACAAACTAAAAACCACTCTAAACTTGCAAGAGCATCATGCTGAGTGTTTCTTCTTCTCTCTCCTAATTGCAGCGACCTAATCGACATGACTGGACTTAAGTTACTCCTAGATAAAAACAAACTGACAGGGCCAAACTACAAAGATTGGCTCAGGAATGTCAAGATAGCAATCACTTACGACAAGCTGGGGTATCTTCTTACCACCAAAGCTCCCCCTGTCCCTGGTCCAACTTCCAGCGTCGCGGATAAGGAAATCCGTAAGACTTGGGAGATTGATAGCGCGAAGGCCAAATGCCTCCTGCTTGCCTCGATGGACAACGAACATCAGAGGAGGCATGAGAATATAGACATGGAATCCATATTGCTCCATACAAAAGAACTGTATGGAGAGCAATCTCGTATCGCAAGATACGAAGCGTCGAAAAAGTTATTTTCGACAAGAATGGCCGTCGGATCATCAGTAGCCGAGCACGTGCTAAAGATGATCGGCTTCATTGAGGAGCTCGCTGACCTAGGGATCACATTGGAGAGTGAGCTATACACGGATATAGTTCTCCAGTCCCTTCCTTCAACTTACGCCCAGTTTATACTGAACTTCAACTTATAAGAAAAATAGGTTGAACTTTCAGAGCTCCTCAACATGCTGAGGAGCGCAGAGGGCACCCTACAGAAAGGTAGGGATACATCCACTTTGTTTGTAGGAGGATCATCTTCTTCTAGGTCCAAGGCGAAAGCCAAGGGAAAGAAGAAGAAGGCCCCCGCCAAACCAAGGGGCGGTGTTAGTAAAGTGGATACGAAGGGAAAAGGTAAAGCAACAAAGATAGCGGGGAAGCTTGTGGATAAGGAAGAATGCTTCTATTGTCTTAAGAGAGGACACTGGAAGAATGATTGCAGGGCCTGGAAGGCCAGAACACAGGAATTGAAGCAGGTTGCAGCTTCAGCTTCAGGTGTGTATGTTATTGAAAACTGTCTTTCAATAAACTCTACTTCCTGGGTATTGGATACCGGATCAGGATCTCATATCTGTAATTCTTTGCAGGCGTTGAGAAACCGTAGGGTTTTGAAGGCAGGTGACATGACCCTCAGAGTTGCGAACGGAGCTAGCATGGATGCTAAAGCCGTGGGGGACTATCACCTGGGAATGTCAGATGGACATGTTTTGGTTTTGCGTAATTGCTTTTCTGTACCCAACGCAACTTGTAATATCATTTCTGTATCTTTAGTTTCTAAAGAAGGTTATGAATTTGCGTTTGTAAGTAATGTTGTAAACATTCACCTTAATCAAGTTTTGATTGGGTCTGGTACTTTGAGTAATGGTATATACGTGTTAAACCAACCACAGATTTTTAATGTCCAGAATACACACAAAAGAAAGTCTCCAGAAATAAATCAGACTTTCTTATGGCATTGTAGATTGGGTCACATCAATGAGAGAAGGTTGACGAAGTTACATACAGAAGGGTATTTGAATGCGTTCGAATATCAGTCGTATGCCACTTGTCAATCCTGTCTCAAAGGAAAGATGACAAAGACTCCGTTTACTGGACATGGAGTAAGAGCGAGCGAGCTCTTGGGACTCGTACACAGTGACGTGTGCGGTCCAATGTCTACACATGCCCGAAGCGGACATTCTTACTTCATTACCTTTACGGATGACTTCTCAAGGTACGGTTATGTCTTCTTAATGAAACATAAGTCCGAGGCCTTTGGAAAATTCCAGGAGTATAAGAATGAAGTGGAGAAACAGACCGGCAAAAGTATTAAGATTCTAAGATCGGATCGAGGTGGAGAATACTTAAGTGCCGAGTTCCTGGACTATTTAAAAGAGAATGGAATTCTCTCTCAGCTTACTCCTCCATACACCCCACAACATAACGGTGTATCGGAGAGACGGAACCGCACCCTATTGGATATGGTGCAGTCCATGATGAGTAACGCTGAGTTGCCGCGATCATTCTGGGGATATGCGCTAGAATCAGCCGCATACCTTTTGAACCGAGTTCCCACTAAGACTGTGCCTACTACGCCATTTGAGATGTGGTGTGGGAAGAGACCCCATCTTAATCACATTAGGATATGGGGAAGTCCGGCTTTTGTCAAAAAGCAGCATGCGGACAAGCTCGAGGCACGCTCAGTACTGTGCAAGTTTGTGGGATATCCAAAGAATTCCAAGGGATATTTCTTCTACTGTGAAGAGGAACAAAAAGTTCTTGTTTCTCGTCATGCCCACTTTCTAGAACACCAGTTCATAGAAAAAGAAATAAGTGGGAGCGCAGTAGAACTGGAAGAAATTCCAGATCCACGGACTATTACTGAAAGTTTAGTGGAACCAGAGGGTTCGGAAGAACAGGACATTCCTACGCCGCTCCGCAGGAGCAGTAGGCAGACTCATCCGCCCGAGAGATACTACGGTTTTCTCGTAGACGGGGATAGAGAGGATTGCATCATAGACTATGATGAGCCTACTAGCTTCCAGCAGGCCGTTCAGAGCGTTGACTCAGTGAAATGACTGGATGCAATGCGGACCGAAATGGAGTCCATGTACACCAACAAGGTATGGACGTTGGACATTGCTCCAGACGGGGTAAAACCCGTAGGATGCAAGTGGATCTTCAAAAGGAAGATTGGTGTAGATGGACAGGTTGAGACCTATAAAGCTAGGCTTGGACTATGACGAAACCTTTTCTCCAGTAGCCATGCTGAAATCCATTCGGATCCTTCTTGCCATTGCTGCCTTCCACGATTATGAGATCTGGCAAATGGACGTAAAGACAGCTTTTCTAAATGGAAATTTAGAGGAGTGTGTCTATATGGACCAGCCAGAGGGCTTCATTCAGAGTGGGAGCAGCGGAAAGGTGTGCAAGTTGCTTAAGTCCATCTATGGACTAAAGCAGGCATCGCGGAGTTGGAACATCTGCTTTGATGAGACGGTAAAAGAATTTGGCTTTATCAAAAATCCAGATGAACCATGCATCTATAGTAGATTTGTAGCGAGAACTGTAGTATTCCTCGTTTTATACGTGGATGACATTCTCTTAATAGGAAATGACATTCCTATGCTACAATCTGTCAAGGGGTTCTTGTCACACAGGTTCTCCATGAAAGACCTGGGTGATGCCTCATACATTCTGGGTATCCGGATCTACCGTGACAGATCCAAGAGGATATTAGGACTTTCACAGTCCAGGTACATCGACACCATACTGAAAAGATTCAGTATGGAAGATTCAAAGCGCGGTAACCTACCGGCTTGTCACGGGATCACCCTCTCTAAAGAGATGTCTCCCAAGACTGATTTGGAGAGGGATCGCATGTCTATTATACCCTACGCTTCTGCGGTAGGCTCTATAATGTATGCGATGTTGTGTACCAGACCGGATGTAGCTTATGCACTGAGTGTGGTAAGCCGGTATCAGTCTAACCCTGGGGAGAAACACTAGATAGCGGTAAAGAACATTCTCAAGTACCTGAGAAGGACTAAGGAGATGTTCTTGGTGTATGGCGGAAAAGACCTCCAGATCGAGGCCTTTGCTGACTCCAGCTTCCAGAGTGACAAGGATGATTCCAAGTCCATGTCGGGTTTTGTCTTTACCCTCAATGGAGGGGCGGTGTGTTGGAAGAGTTCCAAACAGGAAACCGTTGCAGACTCGACGATGGAAGCGGAATACATCGCTGCATCTGATGCCACAAAAGAAGCTGTCTGGATGAGGAAGTTCTTGAAAGAACTTCAGGTGGTTCCGTCCATTGTTGATCCAATACCTCTGTATTGCGACAACAACGGGGCTATAGCTTTAGCGAAGGAACCCAGGTCCCATCAGAGATCCAGGCACATCTTGAGGCGGTATCACCTGATCAGGGAGATCGTGGATCGCCAGGAGATCGAGGTTCGGAGAGTCGCTTCAGAAGATAACACTGCAGATCCATTCACCAAGGCCCTGCCCCAGACTCAGTTCGAGAGGCTGATCGAGATGATAGGTCTTCGATACGCCAGTACATGGCCTTAGTGCAAGTGGGAGATTGTTAGTGTATATGCCCTAGAGGCCATTACTGTATCATAATAGTTTGTATATTACTTAATGGATGCTTGGGATATTCACCTTGTATATACAATCTTGCTCAAAATAGTAGTATGCTACTTGGTTTGTTTCTACTTCAATGTGTACATGTGTTTATTTTTGTATATCGCCTATACACATTAGTAGAGCCCTTAGGATCTTTGCTTGATTACCAGCGATGTGATGGCCGTCACACTAATGGGGCTGGGTAATCTATAAGCACATCCTTATGCAGGTCCCTGGTCGCAGGACTATCGAGACAGGGCATCGATACTCCGGAGTAGACCAGCGCATGCGCTTCTCATCCCAGTGTGGGAGACGGTCTGTCCCACAGCCGTCAGTACGTCGTACTTGAGATAGTATGCGGGTGCTCGTTAGGTTACGGGTACACTGGACAGGACTCGTCGGGAACTGACTAGTTGGTATTATACCTATCGTCAGTTATCAGTTCCCAGGTGACATGAGTACAGCTTAGTCCGCTGACTTGACACTGTCACTTCGCCTCGGGTGTGTTCCCACTGTACTTTGATCACTACCCTACCACGGCTCAAAGGAGTCATGCAAACAGGTGGTGGTTGGGTGCAGTCCCGAAGCACTTGGAGGCAGTGATGGTTAGACAGGATTCGTCTCTCCCGGTATTGGGGGTTGACATCGCGCTGTGTCTAGGAGAGCCATTACACGAGTAGTCCCTGGCCAGGGCAATCGAGATATACTGGTAGGTTTCCAGTGTTATCTCAGGGTGTTTTGGGCTTCGCTCCGGCACGACTTGTACCGCTATTGGGGGACTGACGTTTACCGCCCCCTAGGCCCGCCATGCGATGTATCAGACGAACAGACCGGACTGTACGGAGAATGTCACACTCAGGCTCAGTAGGAGTTCAGATGGGTTTCGCCTCGTCGGTCTTCTTGTCGGCATTACCTGGGGACCGTTACGCACAGCTAGTGCCGCTTGCGGTCTGTGGTTAAACCCACTGCCAGCGTAGTGTCGAGTCTTTAGAGTCCCACACAGAAAGCTTTTCGCCTTTAGGCAAAAGAGTAGAGGTCGCATGGTATTGCGACAGGTCGCATGGTTTTGCGACAGGGTTCGGTCACATCCGTGCACTTGTGCACGTACAGTGTCCGGACAGTTTACACTAGCGGGCTTTGGTTTAAGCCAGATCCTAGTGTACCTTATGGGATTGGATTTATCCAGTTTGCATTCGTGTTCCTCGGAACGCGGATGCGGGTGTGTATGCACAGTTGACAGGGAGGCACAGACAGCGGATTCTCATTAGGGTTGTTGACAGTTGACCGTTGACTATTTGACTTTTTGCTCAACCCTAATGAGAATATGATATGTGATTAACTATTATATTAATTAAGTATTATGGTGACTTGGTTGTTGACTTTTGTTGACTTTGTTGACTTGTTGACTTTTGTTGACTTGTTGACTTTGTTGACCGGTTGACTAGGCTTGACTAGTTGACCATCATGATAACCATGGTTATCATTTCATGCCAAAGACTTTTACTTGCTTGCTCATTTGAGTAAAATGAGTGCATGACATGATAAGGTTATGGTTGCTTCAACCATCACATAAGACTTTTATTGATATGATGAGTTATGATTACATTGGATTATGAGAGGGTGAGAGACAAAAGAGAGCCTCATTCTTTCTTGCTCATTCTCTCTCTTGTTCTTGAGCTCTCCTCTTGCTCTCACCCTCAACCTCTTGCTCCCTCTCTTGATCTATGGTTCTTTTGTCTCATGAGTTGAGAATCAAGAACCATAGATAAAATCCCATTCTAAATCTTCTCTACTCATTCTAGTTCACTAGGTTTAGCAAACCAAGTGAACTAGTTTCTTCAAAGAACGAAGAAGGAGCTAAAGGTTGGAGCTTTCAGGTGGATCTATCTTCGGCGTACGGAGACGACGAGAAGGAGCCATCGGACCACCATCGGAGCTCGGAGACGAAGGAGTTCAAGTTTAGGTATAACCATCTCCATCCGAGTAGCTAACTCTCTTTAGCTAAGTTTGCTAGTTTTAGTTTAGTCAAAGATCCCGACTTTGCTTAGTCCATGTTGCCCCTTGCGCTAATAATTTGTTTTTTATACCGTTTCCGCCTCCCCGTAAGAACCGGGGGTCGCAACGTGGACTTACATTTATTACATGGGCTACAAATAGGTAAAGAACTGAGAACGGGTGATAAGTTTCATGAGATAGAAAACGGTGCAAGTGTTGCAACCAGGTCTGTTGGTCACTATCACCCTGTATTACCAGAATACATTGATTCTGAACGAATGTTATTAGATACCGAACCTGATATACAAAATCATATCAGTCTCTTTATCAGTAAAGAAAGGATATAATTTTGTATTATTGGATAATGTTTTGAACATTACCTATATCAAAAGTTGATCGGTTCAGGCACGTTATCTAAAAGTATTGACGTTCTAAATCAAACTACAGTTCTTAGTATACAGAACACACACAAGAGAAAGAGTTCAGAAATGAACCAATCCTTCTTCAGGTATTGTAGACTAGGTCATATCAATGCGACCCGACTAGCTGAACTTACATAGAGATGCATATTTAAATTAGTTTAAATTTACATCTTGTGAAACTTGTCGGTCATGTCACAAAGATAAGATGACCTTAGCTCTGTTAATTGGAAACAGAGAAAGAGTTAGTGAACTCTTAGGATTGATACATGCTGATGTATGAAAGGTCCCCTGTCTACACATGCCAAGACCGGTTCTTTGTACTTCATTACATTCTCTGATGATCTCTCAAGATTCAGACATATGTTCCTGTTGAAACACAAGTCCGAACCTTTTGAGATATTCACGGAATATAAGTTAGAAGTAGAAAACCAAAATACGGGTATAAGTATTATGTCCTTTGATGCGATCAGGGACGAGAATACTTGAGTACGGAATTCCTGGACTATTCTAAAGGAGAATGAGATTCTCTCTCAGCATTACTCCTCCGATATAGCTGATGGTATATCGGGGAGGAGCAATAACACCCTATCTGATATGGTGTGCTCTATGATGAGTACTACTGTGTTACCTATTTTCTTTTGGGAGTTATGCACTTATGAAGTTGCATACTTATTGAATGGTGTTCCAACCAAATCAGATGCCTACCACTCCATATGAGATATGGAAAGGGAAGAGCCCATCTCTTAAGTCAGTTAAGATTTGGGGTTGTTCGGCCTATGTCTAAAGGCAAAATTCGAACAAGCTCGAGGCAAAATTAGATCTGTGGAAGTTTGTTGGATATCCCAAGCATTAGCAAGGGAATATCTTCTACCAAACCGAGGAACAAAAATATTTTGTTTCTCAACATGCCACCTTTGTGAAAGGGAATTTCTTGAGAAGAAATTAGTGGTCATGAGGTAGAACTGGAAAAGGTTCCAGCTATACAAATTATAGCAGATGATTTGGTAGAACCAAAAGATTCAGTAGATTCCAACGAACCTCAGCCTCTCCGCCGATCTAGTAGGGTTCCTCACCCACCTGAGAGATACTTCGGTTTCTCTATGACAGTGGGAGTGAGGATTGCATCATGAGATGATGACCCAACTAGTTTCGAGCTGGCCATCAGGAGTGGGACTCTGTAAGAATGACTGGATGCTTAGCGATCTAAGATGGAATCCTTATACACCAACAAAGTATGGACTTTGGTTGCTTTATCTGAAGGGTTAAATCCCCATCAGGAGCAAGTATATCTTGAGAAGATTACTTAGTGTACTTGGAAAAGTTGAGACTTTCAAAGCTAGACTTGTTAAAGGTTTGCATCAGAGACCAGTAATGGCTAATGATGAAACCTTATCTGGGGCCTATGCTTAAGTCCATCCAGATCCTACTTGCCACGGCTACATACCATGACTACGATATCTGGCGGTTGGGTGTCATAACTGCTTTTCAAAATGATATTTTAGAAGAGAGAGTCTGTAAGTACACAGTCAGAGGGCTTCGTAGACAGTGGGAGCAGCGGAAACGTGTGCAAGATGTTTTATGTGATAAAGCAGGAATCGCGGAGTTGGAACGTCTGTTTTGATGTATTAGTCAAAGAGTTTGACATCATCAAAATGGTAGATGAACCTTGTATATACAAAAAGGTAGTAGGGAGTATGGTGGAGATCCTCGTAGAGTACATGGATGACTTACTCTTGATAGAGAAGGAGTTTCCTACGCTACGCTCCGTCAATCTCCGCTTATCACAAGTGTTATCCATATAGGATCAAAGTGATACCTTCTGAATCCTGAGTTATGATCTATGAGATAGATCTAATTGGATGTTAGGATTCTCACTACCTGAAGTGGGTTGGTTTCAATTGATCCTGGGGAGAATCACTGGAAAGGCTCCAGGGTGATAAGGACGACTGAATGTTAGTCGCAGGCATTGTCTTTACCCTCAGTAAAGGGACGGTATGTTGGAAGAGTTCCAAGCTAGATACCATGGCATATTAGACGATAAAGGCAAGATACATCGTTACCAAAGATGCTACCAAAGAGGCAGTCTGGGTGTATATTAGTTCATGAGATGAACTTCGTTCCTACCATTGTGTGACAATGGAGTAGTGGCTTGTGCCTAGGAACGCCCGTCCCATCAGTGATCCAGACATATTGTGAGGCAGTGTCACCTGATCATGGAGATGGTTGATCTCAAGGGGATCGAGGTCAGGAGAGTAGACTCAGAGGACAACACGGCGGATCCACTCACAAAGGCCTTTTCCCAGAGAGAGACTTTTTATGGGATGGTTGAGTATGAGATACTACAACCACTGTTATCAGATGGCCCTTGTTCAAGTGGGAGATTATTAGTTATATGTATGCCCTAGAGGCCATTACTATACATATGATGTATATTGTAGTGGATGCTTGGACATATATAGGAAGGACTTTCTTGCTCGACATGATAGTATGCTATCGGGTTACTCTTTACCTTAATGTGTGCACTGATTGTCTCTCTGTTACATGTTGGTAAAGCCCTTAGGATGTGTACTTGACTACCTGGACTATGATGCGGATCATACTAGTGGGGACATGGTAGTCCATAAGCACATCCTTCAAAGTCCCTAGTCGTAGGTGTATCGTGACGGGGCATCGATATACCAGAGTAGACTAGCGTGTACCTTCTCGACCCATATAGATGGGCGATGGATGATCCCATATCCATTGGTGTTTAACATCAAAGATGATATACGGGTGCTCAGTGGAGACTGGGTACACTGGATGGACTCGCCGAGAACTCCCAGATGGTATTATACCTTACGTCAGATGGCAGTTCTCTGGTGACACTGGTACAGGTTAGTCTGTAGACCCGAGATCGTCATAGAGTCTTGTCTGATTCCCACTGTGCTTTGATTTCCACCTTACCACGTCCAAGAGGGCGTGCAAAACAGTGGTTTTTGGGTACAATCCCAAGTCACATGGAGGCAATGAGCGATAGGAGGGGTTTCGTCTCTCCCGGTATTAGGGGTTGATGTTGCGCTATGCTCGATTGGCCGTAACAGGGAAGTCCCTGGCCAGGGCTGGTTTAGAGATATACTGGTAAGTGTTACCAGTAGTTTCTCGACCCGTTATGTGCCTCATATCGGCATGACTTATCGGTTACTGGGGTCTGACGTTTACCACCCCTAGACTTGATATGCGACATATCAGACGAGGAGACCGGACAGTACGGTAGTGTCACTGTCAGGCTTTTGCAGGAGTTGGAGCGAGCTTGCTTGCTGATCTTCTGATCGCTCAATACCCGGTTAGCCGTTACGTCCAGCTAGTACCGCTGACGGCTTGTGGGTGTTTGATATGATCATCACCTACTGCCGGCGTATTGACGAGTCTTTAGAGTCCTACATAGAGGTTGTACTGGCTCAGGTGAAACGAGATAGGGGCGCATTTGTGATATGTGCGAGACCGAGAATAATGCGTGTATGTGATACCGTATTCTATTCTCGCGATGTTTGTATCGATCGGTTGTATGCGATATAACCTAGTTATCGATTCAAGGGTTGATTCGATAAGTCGATACATTTGATATTAGTCGGTTGTATGCGATATGGCTGGATCGTTAAATCAAGTGTTGATTTAATGATTTAATGTATAATTATATATTTGATATATTACTTTACATTAACTAGTATTAGTTCACTTAAGATTGATTTTCTCACATGATGTGCACAAGTTGTATATGTGATATATTTTGTACACAAGAATGTATCATGTTTGATGATACACAAGATATGGGAGTAGAAGACATACACCATTCTATTTGTAAATGGTGGTTAATAATTATATAAAGTAAAAGCAAATTAGTGGAGGTTTTGTCACTAGCTTGAAACTTGTAGAAGTTTGTGGAGGCTTTGACAAAGTCCACTAACTTTGTTTTACTTTAGCTTTTTATTAACCTAACCATTTGTCTTAGCCATGGTAATGTCTCTACATGGGTTAGCATATGATACTCACTCACCATGGTTAGCTAACTCACTTGATCATTATCCTCTTCTCTTTCCTTTTGGTTCATCATCTTCTTCTTGATTCAAAAAGGAAAAGCTTGCTAGGGTTTGATCCTAAGTGAAAAATATTGTGAGAAATGAAAATCCAAAGAGTACCCATTTCCTATCTCACCATCCTCTACTATACTAGCACTTTAGTTTTGGGTGTTTGCTTCACTAATTCTTTGGTTAGTGAGGTAGAAGCTTGAGTCCGTATTCCCTCGACGTAGATCATCTTTGGCATCGAAGACTTCAAGCGATCCCGTTGCAACTTTCTCATAGAGCCGTCCGAGAGTCTGGGAGCCGATGATCGCAGCGAAGGGACTACGTCAAGGAGCTTAAGAAGTGAAGGACCGATCTACAAAGGTTGTAGTCCCTTCCCTTAGTGATAATTGTTATCTACTAGCTTTATGTTTCGCTTAATATCTAGTTAACGATCTTGCTTCGGGTTGTTAGGCACCTAAATTTTTTAATCCAGCATGGTCGATGCCTTATAGAGCCTCCTTAGTATTCCTAGTAAACCTACAATCACTTGATCAGGGAGATCATTGATCGCCAGGAGATCGAGGTACGGAGAGTGGACACAAAAGACAACACGGCGGATCCATTCATAAAGGCCCTCCCTCAAACACAGTTCGAGCGACTTTTTGAGCTATTGGGTATGCGGTACGCCAGCATCTGCCCTTAGTGCAGACGTTGGGTATGCGGTACACCAATTACTGGCCTTTAGTGCAAGTGGGAGATTGTTGGATATGTATGCCTTAGAGGCCATTATTGTATAGTACTAGTTTGTACAATACGTTTTGGAAGCTTGGGATATATACACAGGTTTACGACAGTCTTGCTCGATATAGCAGTATGCTATTTGGTTTGTTTCTATCTTAATATGTGTATATGTTTCTTTTAACATATCACTAAAAAACATATTGATGGAGCTCTTAGGATCTTTTCTTGACTACCGGCGTTGTGATGGCGATCACACTAGTGGGGGCTGGGTAGTCTATAAGCACATCCTTATTTTGGTCCCTAGTCGTAGGATTATCGAGACGGGGCATCGATACTCCAGAGTAGACTAGTCCATGCGCTTCTCGTCCTAGCAGGGGAGATGGTCTGTCTCACAGCCATCAGTATGTCGTACTGAAGATAGTATGCAGGTGCTCGTTAGGTTACGAGTACACTGGACAGGACTCGTCGGGAACTGTTGGTTGGTTTTATACCTATCGTCAGTTAACAGTTCCCAGGTGACATGAGTACAGCTTAGTCCGTTGACTTGACACTGTCACTTCGCCCCAAGTGTGTTCCCACTGTTCGTAGATTATTACCCTACCATGGCTCTATTAAGTCGTGCAAAATGGTAGTAGTTGGGTGCAGTCCCGAAGCACTTGGAGGCAGTGACGGTTAGACATGATTCGTATCTCCCGGTATTGGGAGTTGATTTCACGCTGTGTCTAGGAGAACCATTACACATAGTTGTCCCTGGCCAGGGCAAGCGAGATTTACTGGTAGTGTTTCCAGTAGTTTCTCAGGATGTTCTGGGCTACACTCCGACACAACTTGTACCGCTATTAGGGGTCTGACGTTTGCCACCCCCTAGGCCCGACATGCGATACTCTTAGACGAACAGACCGGACTGTACGGAGAATGTCACATTCAGGCTCAGTAGGAGTTCGGATGGGTTCACCTCATCGGTCTTCTTATCGGCATCTATATGGGGACCGTTACGTACAGCTAGTACTGCTTGCGGCCTATGGTTAAACCCACTGCCAGCGTAGTGTCGAGCCTTTAGAGTCCCATACAGAGGGTTACTTGCCTTTGGGCAAAACAGAGTAGAGGTCGCATGGTTTTGCGACGGGGTTCGTTCACATCCGCGCAATTGTGCAGGTTTGGTGTCCGGGCAGTTATTTCTAGCGGGCTTTCATTTAAGCCAGATCCTAGTATTTGTTTTGGGATTGGTCTTGTCTCATTGTATTCGTGTTCCTTGGAACACGGATGCGGGTGTGTATGCACAGTTGACAGAGGCAGAGGCAGAGGATTCTCATTAGGGTTGTTGACCGTTGACTTTTTCCAAACCCTAATGAAAATGAGAAATACGATTAATGATATTAATTAAAGATAATTGTGCCATGGTTAGGTTGACCATTTGACTTATGTTGACATTTTGAATTTGGTTGACCGGTTGACTTATGTTGACAATTTGACCATCATCATTTCACATGAAGATGCTTCTTGATTCTTGCAAAATTCATTTAATATGAAATGATAATGGTCATTCAAAATGAACCATCATAATTTCTTTTTAATTATTATTATTAATTCATTATTCTCTCATATGAGAGTATGGCTGCAAAAATTAGCTCATTCTCTCATGCTCTTTCTCTCTCATGTTTGGAGCTCTCCCTCTTCCTCTCAAAGCTTAAGTGTTCCATGTGTTGAAGATCATAAGCTCTTGAGACAAAACTATCAAAGTATCTCTCTACTCTTTCTAGAGTTCTTTGTCTAGCAAACCAAGCACTCTAGTTACCTCTTGGTTGAGGTAGGAGCTCAAGGTAGAGGCCCTCGGGTGGATCTATCTTCCGCAAAGAGAAGACGAGGAGGAGGAGCCATCTATGCAACTATAAGGAGCAAGCAAGAAGGAGAACCACAACAAGAAGAGAAGGAGTTCAAGACATAGGTATAACCATTCTACATAGTAGCTAGAACTTGTAGTTAGTATGTTAGTTTTTGTTTAGCAAAGATCCTTCATGCATGGTCAATGTTACCTTGCGAGAAAATTTTGATTTTTACCTATTCCGCCTCCCCGAAAGAACCGGGATGGGTAACATGGACCTAAAAGTATTTTCGTTTCTTCTCTGATACTTAGGAAGCATAATTGATGGGGCTTCATTAATGAGATTAATGAAAGAAAAGAAACCTTAAAGATGTTGTAGAATCAAATTTTCAAAAAGGGTAGCTCTAGTTTTTGCTTTGCATATCGGTATTCCTTGTAGAATATCCAACACCTTATTCGATAAGGAAAGTGCCGAGATCCCTTCACCGGGAGTGACCTCTTTAGCAAAACTAGCAGATGCTACAACCCACTCGGTTTTGTTTTTGATTGCCTTTTTAGTTCTGGCTTTGCATAGCGGTATTCCTAGTAGAATATCCAGCACCTCATTCGATGAGGAAAATGCTGAGATCCCTTCACCGGGAGTGACCTCTTTAGCGGAACTAGTAAAAGCCTAAAAAATACTCCTTTTCAAAATCACTCGATTCTGCAACGATATCAAGTTCATTACGCAAAAGGTTTTCTTAAAAACCTGACGCATGTCTCCGTCATTTCAGATAAGTACCATTTAGTATTCATGCTACGTTTGTTGGAATGCGTCAAGGCGTAGTGTGCGGTAGCTATTTAGTGCTTATCTGCAGCATATGATGCGATTGGATTAGGGTATTCCTGCGACTTTGTTGGCCTGCGTCAAGGGTCATGCGGGTGGGTTTAATTCAATCAAGAAATGTACGGGTTGAACTTGACTAGCGGACTGTGGTTTGTTGGCCTACGTCAAGGTCATAGGACGCTAAGGGTAAAATATTATATCGGGAATTTCAAGTGTTGAAATTTGCGATGAGATTGCATACCTTCTATGAGATAGTTGGATCCCGATGCCTACTATGAGTAAGAGTTACTCCTGGGAGAATTTTACACATCATAATTAGCCAATCAAGTAGGTGTCTAGAAAGGTGTTAACGCGGTCACGCCCCTGGGAAAATGAGGTTTTTTTTAATTAGATCCGTGCGAAAGCACGGGGAACCTCTCTCAAAGTAGCAGCACTGGCCTGGCTGAACGATTGGCGAACTTGTAAGGTGCAATTAATCTCGGCTAGTCTTGCCTTTTAGGGTTTGAAGGAAGATTTGATAAAAACAGTGGGAGCCATCCTGATTAGATAAGATAATAACCAATCTAATCTTGCAAAGAGCGCACGCTAATGCGTTTCCTTCTCTCTCTCCAAGCAGCAACCAATGTCACGCTTTAATCAAGATAATAATATGGATGTATTGACCGAACCCGCTTGTTATACTGAGCAGGGGAAAGTTGGTTCCGCTCTAACTTATAAGTGTTATAAGTCTGAGCAGGAAATAGGAGAATATCCGAATTACCAAGCCACCCAAACAAAGAATAAGCATGTTGATGCATCTTCTTCGGGTGTGTTAGTTACCGAGAAATGTTTCTCAGTGCACTCTACGTCCTGGGTATTAGATACCGGATCGGGATCCCACATATGCAATTTGTTGCATGGGCTAAGGAAAGGTAGAGAACTGGGAAAATGTGATCATTCTCTAAAATTAAAGAATGGTGCAATTGTTGCAGCCAAAACAGTTGGTGAATATCACCTTGTATTGCCAACTTGGAATACATTGATCCTGAACGACTGTTATTACATACCCTCTATGATATGCAATTTAATATCAATTTCTTTATTAGATAAAGAAGGATATAACTTTGTAGTAGAGAATAATGTTATGAACATTTACCTAAATCAAGTGTTTATTGGGTTTGGTGCGTTATGTAATGGATTATACGTTTTGAATCAAAACACAGTATTTAACGTACAGAACACACACAAGAGGAAAAGTTCAGAAATGAACGAATCCTTCTTGTGGCATTGTAGACTAGGTCATATCAATGCGACACGACTGGCTAAGTTACATAAAAATGGATATTTGAATCCGTTCGAACTTTCATCTTATGAAACTTGTCATTCATGTATCAAAGGAAAGATGACCAAAACTCCGTTTACAGGACACGGAGAAAGAGTTACGGAACTCTTACGACGGATACATAGTGATGTTTGCGGTCCAATGTCTACACATGCCAGAAATGGTTTCTCGTACTTCATTACATTCACTGACGATCTCTCAAGATTCGGTCATGTGTTTTTGTTGAAACACAAGTTTGAAGCTTTTGAGAAATTCAAAAAATATAAGCATGAAGCTGAGAACCAGACGGGTAAAAGTATTAAAATCCTTCGATCTGATCGAGGAGGAAAATACTTGAGCACAAAATTTCATGACTATCTAAAAGAGAATGGGATTCTCACTCAGCTTGCTCCTCCGTATACGACATAGCACAACGGTGTATCGGAGCGGAGTAATCGCACCCTATTGGATATGGTGCGCTCTATGATGAGTACTGCTGAGTTGCCTATTTCATTTTGGGGATATGCACTGGAGACAGCTGCAGACCTATTGAATATGGTTCCCACCAAATCTGTGCCAACCAATCTGTATGAGATATGGAAAGGAAAGAGAGCATGTCTTAATTATGTTAAGATATGGTGTTGTCCGGCATATGTGAAAACACAAAATCCGGTCAAGCTCGAGGCAAGGTCTTTTCTGTGTAAGTTTATTGGATATCCCAAACATTCGCGAGGGTATATCTTCTACCACACCGAGAAACAAAAAGTGTTTGTTTTTCGACATGCCACCTTTTTAGAAAAGGAATTTCTTGAAAAAGAAATTAGTGGCAAGGAGGTAGAACTGGAAGCAGTTCCAGCTACACAAACTACAACAGAAGGTTTGGTAGAACCAGAGGATTCGATAGTTCCCAACGAACCTCAGCCTCTACGCCGATCTAGTAGGATTCCTCATCCACCTGAGAGATACTACGGTTTTCTCATTGATGGTGGGAGCGAGGATTGCATCATGGAAGATGATGACCCAACTAGCTTCGCGCAGGCCATCACGAGTGGGGACTCTGTAAAATGGCTGGATGCAATGCGATCTGAGATGGAATCCATGTACACCAACAAAGTATGGACTTTGGAAGTTGCTCTCGAAGGGTTAAAACCCATTGTGTGCAAATGGATCTTTAAGAAGAAACTTGGTGTAGATGGAAAAGTTGAGACTTTCAAAGCTAGACTTGTTGCAAAAGGTTTTCGTCAACGACCAGGTGTGGATTATGATGAATCCTTTCTCCAGTGGCTATGCTTAAGTCCATCCGTACTTGCCATCGCTGCATACCATGACTACGAAATCTGGCAAATGGATGTTAAGACCGCCTTTCTAAATGGTGATTTAGAAGAGAGTGTGTACATGACTCAGCCGGAGGGATTCGTAGACAGTGGGAGCAGCAGAAAGGTATGCAAGCTGCTTAACTCAATCTACGGGTTGAAGGAGGCATCGCGGAGTTGGAACATCTATTTTGATGAGGTAGTCAAAGAGTTTGACTTCATCAAAAATGTTGATGAACCATGTATATACATGAAGGTCGCAGAGAATAATGTCATCTTCTTCGTATTGTTCGTAGATGACATACTCTTGATAGGAAATGATGTTCCTATGCTGCACTCGGTCAAGCTCTTCTTATCATAAAGATTCTCAATGAAAGATCTAGGTGATGCCTCTTACATCTTGAGGATTAAGATCTATAGAGATAAATCTAAACCGATACTGGAATTGTCCCAATGCTGGTACATTGACAACGTACTAAAGAGGTTTAGTATGGAAGATTCCAAGCGTGGGAATATACCCACGATCTCAGGACTCACAATCTCCAAAAAGATGTCTCCCATGGCTGATTTAGAGAGATCTCGCATGCAAGAGATACCCTATGCTTTGGCAGTAGGCTCTATCATGTATGCGATGTTATGTACCAGACCCGATGTAGTGTAGTGAGTAGGTATCAAGCAGATCCATGAGAGAATCACTGGACAGCTGTGAAAATCATTCTCAAGTAATTGAGAAGGACTAAAGCGATGTTCTTGGTGTACGGTAACAGTGAACTCCAAGTGGAGTCCTTTAATGACTCGAGCTTCCAGAATGATAAGGACGACAGTAAGTCGGTCTCGGGTTTTGTCTTTACCCTCAACGGAGGGACGGTGTGTTGGAAGAGTTCCAAGCAAGACACCGTTGCAGACTCAATGATAGAGGCTGAATACATCGCTGCCAACGATGCTGCCAAAGAAGCTATCTGAATGAAGAAGTTCATTGATGAGCTTGGTGTGGTTCCATCCATTAAGCATCCAATACCTGTGTATTGTGATAACAATGGAGCGGTGACTTTGGCCAAGGAACCCAGGTCCCATCAGAAATCCAGACATATTCTGAGGCGGTATCACCTGATCCGGGAGACAGTTGATCGCCGGGAGATCGAGGTCAGGAGAGTTGACATGAAGGACAACGTAGCGGATCCACTCATAAAGGCCCTCCCCCAGACATAATTTAAGAGACTTTTTGGGATGTTGGGTATGACATACTACAACACATGGCCTTTGTGTATGTAGGAGATTGTTAGTTATATGTATGCCCTAGAGGCCATTATTGTACATATAATGTATATTATAGTAGATGCTTGGATATATATATAAATGACTTTCTTGCTCGACATAATAGTATGCTATCTGGTTGTTCTTTGTCTTAACATGTAAACTTGTATTGTGATACTGTCTTGCTCTCATATGTTGATAAAGCCCTTAGGATATGTACTTGACTACCAGGACTATGATGGAGATCATACTAGTGGGGCCAAGGTAGTTCACAAGTACATCCTTCAATTGTTCCTAGTCAAGGGAATATCGAGACAGGGCATCGATATTCCAGAGTAAACTAGCGTATACGCTTCTTGACCCATAAGATGGGCGATGGATGATCCCACATCCATTGGTGTTTGACATCAGAGATGGTATACGGGTGCTCAGTGGAGACTGGGTACACTGAAAAGGACTCGCAGAGGACTCCTATGTGGTAGTATACCTATCGTCAAATAGCAGTGTTGGGTTACGACAGCGCCCTGGCCATCGAAACGCGGCCAAAATGCGGAACAAAAATTTCTAAACTGGCACTACCGTTACCCGAATCCCGGATCGACCTTAAACCCTAATCTAGCAAGCTAAACTAAGAGTTAGAATCGTTATACCGAGTTGATCCGTGTCCTTCGGTCTTCATTCCAAGCTCCTAGTGGTTCTTTGATGTGGTTTGGTTGCCGGTCTTTCTCCATCTCCGATGATCCACCTGAAGGAAACGTCGCAAGCTCCAGCCTCGACGAACGAGGCAACCGACACTCCAAAGTTGCTAGCGATGGAGAGTGGGGGTGTATGAAAATGTCACTACAATTTTCTCTCAACATATTTTGCTCAATGAGAAAGCATAGAAGATGAATGAGGTGAGGATAAACAATGGCATGAACAACTAAGGAAATAGGCTAAGTCTTTTTGTGTGAGTATGAGAGAGTGGGAGTAATGCAAGTATAAATCCTCCACAAAATGAAATCAATCACCACCCCAAAGTGACCGCCGCCCCCCCTCTCTCATTCCCACCAAAAATCTTACCAAATTATCCAAATAAACAATTCACACCATACTTTGAACCATGCTCAAAACCATGCTCAATACTATGCCCATGCCACCTCACATCTCTACCTCATTTGTAAGTCAAATGAATTTTCCAAAAATGGAAAATCATACAAATGAGGTGGCCACCTTCTAGAAGCTATTCCGTATAAAATACGGAATACTTCCCGGTACATGTATCGAAATACATATACGCGTATTCGTACCAAAAATACGAATAGCCAAGAGAGAAAACGAATAGTGAACAATAACACTAGAATACGTATATATATATATATATATATATATATAAATTATTAAATCAAAATCCGATTTAATAATCCGGCTTAATCCTAAGCCGCTAGTATTATCAACCGTCCGATTAAAGTCTGCGCAGCTTGTGCATATGTTTAATCGGACACCTGTATGTATCAACATACCTCATGTACACCATATCGCATGAACCGTGAAAACCCTCTGTGTGGGACTCTAAAGAATCGTCAATATGCTGGCAGTGGGTTTAACCATAAGCACGTCAGCGGCACTAGCTGTACGTAACGGCTACCCAGGTATTGAGTGAAAGGGAGGCCAACGAGCAAACTCATCCAGAACCCCTACTGAGCCTGACAGTGACAATATCTGTACAGTCCGGTCTGTTCGTCTAAGAGTATCGCATATTGAGTCTAAGGGGGGTGGATAAAGTCAGACCCCTAACAACGCGACATTTAGTGTCGGTATGAAACCCTATCACCACCTGAGGAACTATCGATCCTGGATCGATAATTCTCATCCACCGTAGCCACGGATTTATGGTGATGGCCATCCGTACTCAACGCGACATCAACCCCCAATACCGGGAGAGACGAATCCCCGACGATCCGATCACTGCCTCCATGAGGCTCGGGACTGTACCCAACTAAAACCTGTTTGCACGACTCATTTGAGCCGTGGTAGGATAGTAATCAAAGCACAGTGGGAACTCACACGAGACAAATGATGACCTTAGGTCAACAGACTAACCTATACACATGTCACCTGGGAACTGCTATCTGACAATAGGTATAATACCAACTAGCAGGTTCCCGGCGAGTCCGTCCAGTGTACTCATAACCCAATGAGCACCTGTATACTATCTTAGGTGAACAAACTAACAACAATGGCTTGTGAGACCTGGCCACTGCCCCTCGTCGGGGTCTCGATCAGTATACACTAGTCTACACTGGGGTATCGATGCCCGGTCTCGATACTCCCATGACTAGGGACATTTAAGGATGTGCTTATAGACCCCCAGCTCCCACGTATATGATCGCCATCACAATGCTGGTAGTCAAGCAAGAATCCTATGGGCTCTATCAACACTTACATGATGATAAAAACAAACCAGATAGCATACTATCATCTTGAGTAAGACTGTTTTATCGGTATAGGTCCTCCCTTAATCATCATAATCATCTGCCTGCGATTACGATAACTTCCTTGAGGGCACTATAGCCAACAAGCAGTCCTCTGGTAACACTGGTACAGGTTAGTCTGCAGACCCAAGATCGTCATAGAGTCTTGTGCGGGTCCCACTGTACTTTGATTTCCTCCCTACCACGCTCAAAGGAAATGTGCAAACAGGTGGATTTTAGGTACAGTCCCGAGTCTCATGGAGGCAATGAGCGATAGGAGGGGTTTCGTCTCTCCTGGTATTGGGGATTGATGTTGCGCTATGCTCGATTGGCTATAACTGGAATTCCCTGGCCAGGGCTGCTGCCGAGATTTACTGATAAGTGTTATCAGTAGTTTCTCGAACCGTTATAGGACAGACATCTGCATGACTTATCACATTATCGGGGTCTGACGATTTCCACCCCTAGACATGATATGCGACATATCAGATGAAGAGACCGGACTGTACGGTAGTGTTACTGATAGGCTTCATGGAGACTGTGGACATGCTTTCTTGTTGATCTTCATATCATTCAATACCCGTGTAGCCGTTACGTCCAGCTAGAACCGCTGACGGCTTGTAGGTGACTGATGTGATCATCATCTACTGCTGGCATATTGACGAGTCTTTAGTGTCCTACACAGAAGTTTCCTGACTCATATGAAATGAAGTAGGACAAATATGTGATATGTGTGTGGGCCTGATTAAATACGAGTATGTGATACCGTATTGTAATCTGGCAGTCATCTGTTATCGGTTTGGTTATATATGATATGACAAGATTGTCGAATCAAGTGTTGATTCGATAATGTGATATACAAATAAATGATATTAGTCGGTCATATATGATATAACCGAATTATTAGATCAAGTGTTGATTAAATAATGTGATATGTATTATATGTGATATAATTATATCTTAACTAATATCATTAGCTCACTAATTATTCTTCATTATGTATATATTAAAATATATATATATATATATATATTTAATAATGAAGAATGGCATTTATATTTCTATTTTGTGAAAATAGAAATGAGGTGGAATGTGTAAGCATGGTTGCAAGCATGGGATTTACTTTTATTTATTCATCTTGACTCACTATTCAAGCATGGTTGCAATTTTATATTGCATAATTCCATACTTGAATGAGTGAGGGGTCAAGACTTGGCATTCATTCTAGCTCATTCTCAACACTTAGCCAATTTTCTTGAGTTGCTTCCATGGTTGCTCTCTAGCTTCTTCTTCCTCCTACTGTGATGGCTCAAGCTTCAACCCTAACATGTGATGTGAATCATTAAGCTTGAACACAAACTAGTGAGCTCTTTACATCCCCTACTTTATCATCCTACACTTGACTAGCGATCAAGTGTAGCATGTTTCATACGCTAAAGAGTTTAGTGTAAAGGTAGCTTGAGTTGGAGGGACTTCGCGTGGATCATCTTCGGCACGAAGGTCATCGGAGGAAGCTCGTTCAAAGTCTCAAGAGAAGCCTAGTGGAGTCGCTGGACTACTAAACGGAGCAAGTAAAAAGAAGGACCGTCTACAAAGGTTGTATTCTTGTTCTCTAGATGTAAAGTAGTTTACATTTGGTATTGTCTAAATCTCTAGTTAAAGATTCTAGTATTAGGGTTCTTTAGCATAGCAATTTTTTGAAAATGGCAAGGACGATGCCTCCCGAAACCTTGCTGTCGTGCTAGGGAACCTTTCAGATTTTTCGTGGTAGTCGAAGATGTAGATACTTGTATTTGGTATTCCTTTGATAGTAATGGTTTTGAGAACTAGCTTCTCTTTCGGGTTACTCATATATGGATGCACTCCTAGATGAGTAATGCCGATTGGCCTCATTCCATTTGGTTGATATGCACTAGAGACAGCTGCATGATTTTGAATATGATTGCAATAAAATTAGTGCCTTTGTTTCTATATGGTATATAGAATCAATTTGTATCTTAACAATGTTAAAATATAGGGAGTTGTCCGGCTGATGCTTAAAACCAGAATCTGGACAAACTCAAGGCATGTTTCAGTAATGGCAGTTTGTGGATTATCCCGGGCTTTGACGAGGGATAACTTTCTACCATCAGGAAGATCAATAGTGATATTTTTCTTGACTCGCTACAGTTTGAGTAAAATGGATTTTTTATCAGAAAACAAAAGTGGGAGTATGGTAGAACTGGAAGTGATTCCAGAACCACAAACGATCACTGAAGATTTAATAGAACCTGAGGATTCAATTGGATTTGACATTCCATTAGCCACTCCGTAGATTTGGTTGGTAACCTCAGGCACCCGAGAGGTACTTCGGTCTTCTCTGAGACGGTGACAGGGAGGTTCTTGTTTACCTAGACTTTCCTTTGCTGATGTTCTAAACTATAAGACCTGGAAGGAAGATGAGTATAGCGTCGTTCTAAACTATCTTTAGAAGTGCACGTGTATATGACTCTGCCAGAGGGTTGTTGTAGTCAGTGGGAGCGGCGGAAGCAAAGTGGGCATGTAGCTTATGTCTATTTATAGACTAAAACTGGTATAGCGGAAATAGATCATCTATTTTTGATGTGACAGTCATAGGCTTTGACTTCATCAGAATAGGAGATGGATCTGGTAAGAAGGTAGTAGGGTGTGATGTCCTGGTATTTGGGATGACATGCACTTTATAGGAAGTGAAATTCCTATACTACGATCGGTTATACTGTGGTCGTCATACAGTTGTTTCTCCACATAGGACATGGATATAATATCAGGGTTTCTGGTTACTAGATCCTTGGTTTTAGATCTAGATTTGGGAAGTGTCCCAATTTGGGTACTTGACACTATTCTAAAGTGTTTTAGAATGGACGACTCCTAGCATGGTGGTGTACCTGCAGGTGATGGAGTCACCCTCTCTAAAGGTGTCTTACAGACTAAAGGGGAGAGGGATCTGCTTGATTAGCATATCACTTGCTTAGGCAATTGAGTTAATCATGAAATGTCAAGTACCACCCCAGATTTTGGTTTTGCACTAGCTGCAATAAACATATATTAATCCAATCCTGGAGAAATGTGGGGACGCAGTTTATAAACATAAATGGATGTTCTAGGGATATGGTAACGGCAGCCTCCTTCAGGAGACGGTTATCATTTCAGGCTTCCAAGGTGACCTGGATGACAGAGTGGCTGTCTGAGTTATAGTTTTTCCCTCTTCTGAGGGGCAGTATGTTGGACAGGTGGTCCAAGCGGATACTGAGGAAGGCATGGCGCAGGATATGAATTAAATTCAGTGGATGATACAGTCTAAGAAGTTTGCTGGATTTGGAGTTCATTTATGAACTGGGTCCCATCAGATATCCAGACAAATTCTAAGACAAGGTATTGCTCATTTCGGGTGATGCTTATTCTCCGTGAAGTTGAGATATAGAGAGATAAAGTTAGAAACACTGGAGTGGATCTACTCACTGAGGCTTTTTCTCGAACACAATAGTTTCACAAACGAGCTTTGCGAAACTGCGTAGTAGAGAAGTTAGGTGTTCGGTATCACACGAGCTGTGAGTATGCGACACCGCAATAATTGGCCTTAAGTGAAAGTGGGAGATTGTTGGCTATAGTGCCATCAAGGCAATTATCGTAGTCGCAGGCAGGTGATTATGATGATTGAGAGAGGAGCTATACCGGTAGAACAGTCTTACTTGAGATGATAGTATGCTATCTGGTTTGTCTTTATCGTCACTATTACGTGTTGATAGAGCCCATAGGATTCTTGCTTGAGTAACAACATTATGATGGAGATCATATATGTGGGAGCTGGTGGTCTATAAGCATATCCTTAAATGTCCCTAGTCGTGGGAGTTTCGAGGCATCGATACTCCAGAGTAGATTAGTGTATACTGATCGAGACCCTGACAAGGGGCGGTGGCCAGGTCTCACAATCCATTGGTGTTAGTTTGTTCACCTAAGATAGTATACAGGTGCTCATTGGGTTATGAGTACACTGGACGGACTCGCCGGGAACCTGCTAGTTGGTACTATACATGTTGTTAGATAGCAGTTCCCAGGTGACTTGTGTACATGTTAGTTTGTCGACCTGAGATCGTCATTTGTCTCGCGTGAGTTCACACTGTGCTTTGATTACTACCCTACCACGGATCAAAGGAGTCGTGCAAACAGGTTTTAGTTGGGTACGGTCCCGAGCCACATAGAGGCAGTGAGCGGATAGTCGGGGATTCGTCTCTCCCGGTATTGGGGGTTGATGTCGTGCAGTGCACGGGTGGCCATCACAAGAAATCCTTGGCCAAGGTAATCGAGAATTACCAATCTAGGATCAGTAGTTTCTCAGGTGGTGATGGGTTTCATACCAAAACGAATTATCGCGTTATTAGGGGTCTGACTTTATCCACCCCTCTAGACTCGATATTTGATACTCATAGATGAACGGACCAGACTGTACGGATATTATCACTGTCAGGCTCAGTAGGGGTTTAGATGAGTTTGCTCGTCGACTTTCCTTTCGCTCAATACCTGGGTAGCCGTTACATACAGCTAGTGCCGCTGACGTGCTTGTGGTTAAACCTATTGCCAGCGTATTGACGAGTCTTTAGAGTCCCACACAGAGGGTTTTCACGGTTCAGGCGATATGGTGTAGATGATATATGTTGGAACATACAGGTGTCCGATTAAATATGAGTACAGGCTGCACAGACTTTAATCGGACGGTTAATAATAGTAGTGGCTTAGGATTAAGCCGGATTATTAAATCAGGTTTTGATTTAATAATTTATATATATGTATTCTAGTATTATTGTTCCCTATTCATTTTCTCTCTTGGCTATTCGTATTTTTGTACGAATACACGTATATGTATTTCGATACGTGTACCGGCAAGTATTCCGTATTTATACGGAATAGCTTTTAGAAGATGGCCACCTCATTATTGAATTCTTTTTAGAAAAACAATTATGGAAATGAGGTGGAGGGGTAAGTTGGCATTAGCATGGGTTTTGGCATGTAGAGAGACATGGCTCTCATTTGTTTATTTGAAATTGAGATGAGATATTTTTCTTTAGTGTGTGTGCATGATTGAGAGAGGAAGGGGGGCTGCCATTGTTAGTGTATATGCCCTAGAGGCCATTACTTTATCATACTAGTTTGTATATTACTTAATGGAAGCTTGGGATATTCACCTTGTTTATACAATCTTGCTCAAAATAGTTGTATGCTACTTGGTTTGTTTCTACTTCAATGTGTACATGTGTTTATTTTCGTATATCGCCTATACACATTAGTGGAGCCCTTAGGATCTTTGCTTGATTACCAGCGTTGTGATGGCAGTCACACTAGTGGGGCTGGATGATCTATAAACACATCCTTATGCAGGTCCCTGGTCGCAGGACTATCGAGACAGGGCATCGATACTCCGGAGTAGACTAGCGCATGCGCTTCTCATCCCAGTGTGGGAGACGGTCTGTCCCACAGCCGTCGGTACGTCGTACTTGAGAGAGTATGCGGGTGCTCGTTGGGTTACGAGTACACTGGACAGGACTCGTCGGGAACTGACTAGTTGGTATTATGCCTATCGTCAGTTATCAGTTCCCAGGTGACATGAGTACAGCTTAGTCCGCTGACTTGACACTGTCACTTCGCCTCGAGTGTGTTCCCACTGTACTTTGATTATCCTACCACGGCTCAAAGGAGTCGTGCAAACAGGTGGTAGTTGGGTGCTGTCCCGAAGCACTTGGAGGCAGTGACGGTTAGACAGGATTCGTCTCTCCCGGTATTGGGGGTTGACATCGCGCTGTGTCTAGGAGAGCCATTACACGAGTAGTCCCTGGCCAGGGCAAACGAGATATACTGGTAGGCTTCCAGTGTTATCTCAGGGTGTTTTGGGCTTCACTCCGACATGACTTGTACCGCTATTGGGGGACTGATGTTTACCGCCCCCTAGGCCCGCCATGCGATGTATCAGACGAACAGACCGGACTGTACGGAGAATGTCACATTCAGGCTCAGTAGGAGTTCAGATGGGTTTCGCCTCGTCAGTCTTCTTGTCGGCATCTACCTGGGGACCAATACGCACAGCTAGTGCCGCTTGCGGTCTGTGGTTAAACCCACTGCCAGCGTAGTATCGAGTCTTTAGAGTCCCACACAGAAAGCTATACGTCTTTAGGCAAAAGAGTAGAGGTCGCATGGTTTTGCGACAGGACACATGGTTTTGCGACAGGGTTCGGTCACATCCGTGCACTTGTGCACGTACAGTGTCCGGACAGTTTACATTAGCGGGCTTTGGTTTAAGCCAGATCCTAGTGTACCTTTTGGGATTGGATTTATCCAGTATGCATTCGTGTTCCTCGGAACGCGGATGCGGGTGTGTATGCACAGTTGATGGAGAGACAGAGGCAGAGGATTCTCATTAGGGTTGTTGACCGTTGACAGTTGACTATTGACTTTTGGCTCAACCCTAATGGGAATATGATATGTGATTAACAATTATATTAATTAAGTATTATGGTGACATGGTTGTTGAGGGGTTGACTTTGTTGACTTGTTGACTTTGTTGACCGGTTGACTAGGTTGGACTAGTTGACCATCATGATGACTATGGCTATCATTTCATGGCAAAGACTTTTTACTTGCTTGTTTCTTTTGTGAGAAATGAGTGCATGAAATGATTTAGCCATTTTGACTTGAACCATTTCACACAATACTTCATTATTATTTTTGTGATGATGGTTTTGGATTATGAGAGCTAAATGAGAAAAGTCTTCTCTCATTCTTTCATGCTCATTCTCTCTCTTGTTCTTGAGCTCTCATCTTCCTCCTCTTGCTCTCCCTCTCTTGATTCTATGGTTCACTTGTCTCATGAGTTGAGAACCAAAAACCATAGATAAAATCCCATACAAACTCTTCTTTACTCACTCTAGTTCACAAGGTTTAGCAAACCGAGTGAACTAGTTTCTTCAAAGATCGAAGAAGGAGCCAAAGGTTGAAGCTTTCAGGTGGATCTATCTTCGGCGTAAGGAGACGACGGGAAGAAGCCGATCCGGACCACCATCGAGGTTTGAAGACGAAGGAGTTCAAGATAAGAATGGTATAAACCCCCTAACCGAGTAGTTAACGACTCCTAGTTAGGTTGTTAGTTAGATGTTTAACAAAGATCCGGTTTTGAGTCCATGTTACCACCTCTAAGAAAATTATTTTTTACCAAATTCCGCATGCCCGAAAGTACCGGGAGAGGTAGCATGGACTTACAGTGGTATCAGAGCCTAGTTAAACTCTATCTAACATGTTTGCAAAGTAGCTAGAAGATCGATCAAAGAAAAGTCGCAAAACGAACCCAAAACTGTCAAGTTTTTGCCGAAATTTTTTATGTTCAAAAGTTGATAATTTTCATCTTAAAAATCGGCTCAGGCTTTTGTGTGATCACCCACCAAATTTGGTCCAACGATCGAGTCAAACCGCCGCGGAAACGCGGCGGGAGCACGCTCCCGCCGCGGATCCGCGGCCGAGTTGACTCGGCCGAGGTCCAAGTTTGGTGCAGTGTTTCTCTGGGGTTGTTTTGGGATTTTTGGAATATATATTTTCTGCCCAGTTTTTCCAGAACGAAAATTTTATTTTTGGGGTCCTGAAAATCCGTATTTTTGATCGAACTTCTAAAAGACTTAAGCTGACGGGTTTTTTTTGTGATGTGATATTTGTATTGAACGTCTGCTAATCGCTATATGTCGATTAGTGGGGGTTATGCAAATCTGTGATCTGTAATGTTATTGGAATGTGTATATGAATTCATTGGATTGTCGCGGGTGAATAGCTGGGGGTTGTGAGACGAGAGTTTTCTTTTCTTTCAATTCATGTAAATTTGTAAATTGATGTAATAATTATTTGTATGGCCGCACAACCGGGTCGGGGTTGCAGCCGTCATTGTATAATTTTTTTTTACTGTTTTTGCTCCTAGGATAGACCCATGGAGGGGTGCACAAACTACCGGGTATGCCGAAGTGCCGAGTGGCCTACTCACGGGGATGAGGGAGGTTGCTTCGTTTCGGGTACTTGGCGGGTAGTTTGCCGCACCCGTAGGGGTCTTGGGTGGGGTATTGGCTATTCACCGCGACCGTGTAATCTGCTTTTCGTTACAGGCTCGTACGAATTGCGGATTCCTAGTATATCCAATGTGTTCATCTGTGATCTGAAATGGCTATCATTGCAATATATCTATATATGATATTATTTAGGCGTTGCTTATGTTTTACAGCCGCGCTAGCCCAGCCCCCGCTCTGTCGTTAGTTAAGTAACCTAACGGGTAATGACGGGGCCCCGTGGCGAATGCGAATGGCATAAGCGTACGTCATATTTTGGTTGTTTTCTGCAGTGGTAGGATTAAATGATGGGATGCATTAAAAGAACTAATGCAAGAATATCACGCATTAAAAGAACTAATGCAAGAAAATAAACCAAGTTAAAATCGTTGGAACACTTTCGAAAAACCACTCGGTTCTTTTCAAAACAAACTTTTAAAATGCGGAGTTTGAGCCACTCCTTTTAAAAGCTATCTCGTTCCATCGATTATATCAAGTTCTCTACGTTCACGGTTTCGCCAAAACCATTCGTAGCCCTCCGTCGTTTCACATGAATAGTCAATAGTATTCAAGCTGTGTTTGTTGGCCAAAGTCAAGGCATAGTGATTGGTAGCTATTGGGTATTCATGTGCAGCATAGATAGATGCGTTGGTTTGGAACAGTCGTACTGCCTTGTTGGCCAAAGTCAAGGGTAGGTGCGGGTGGATTCAAATTAACCTGGAGAACGACGGGTAGAACTTGACATGTGACTTATGATTTGTTGGCCAAAGTCAAGGTCATAAGAGCATGGGGCAAAAATCCACATCGGGAGTTTCAAAAGAACTGAAACTTGCTAGTGTTCCATACCATTTGGAGTGTGATGATTCTGGTAGGATTCCTTCAGTTTCGTCACGCGATGATATTTGGATCCCAATCCTACTGTGAGTATATGCTACTCCTCGGGAAATTTCTCACTAAACGATCAATGCTATAAACCTAGTAGGTGCCTAGAAAGGTGTAAGCGGGGCTACGCCCCCAGGGAAAAGAGGTTCTTGAATTAAGGAACTTTGCGAAAGCGTTGGAAAACCTCCCTCGAAGTACCGACACCAGCCCGGCCGAACGGTTAAGCAAGTATTGTACGGTGAGATTGATCCTGACTAATTCTTCCTTTTTGGTTTGAGGAGGGATTCGAGAAACAGTGGGAGCCATCCTGTTTAGACAAACTAAAAACCATTCTAAACTTGCAAGAGCATCAAGCTGAGTGTTTCTTCTCTCTCCTAATTGCAGCGACCAATCGACATGACTGGACTTAAGTTACTTCTAGATAAAAACATACTGACAGGGCCAAACTACAAAGATTGGGTCAGGAATGTCAAGATGGCAATCACTTACGAAAAGCTGGGGTATCTTCTTACCACCAAAGCTCCCCCTGCCCCTGGTCCCACTTCCAGCGTCGCGGATAAGGAAATCCGTAAGACTTAGGAGATTGATAGCGCGAAGGCCAAGTGCCTCGTACTTGCCTCTATGGACAATGAACATCAGAGGAGGCACGAGAATATGGACTTGGAATCCATATTTCTTCATATAAAAGAACTGTATGGAGAGCAATCTCGTATCGCAAGATACGAAGTGTCGAAAAAGTTATTTTCGGCAAGAATGGCCGTCGGATCATCAGTAGCAGAACACGTGCTTAAGATGATCGGCTACATTAAGGAGCTCGCGGACCTAGGGACCACATTGGAGAGTGAGCTCTATACGGACTTAGTTCTCCAGTCCCTTCCTTCTACTTATGCCCAGTTTATACTGAACTTCAACTTACAAGAAAAAGAAGTTGAACTTTCAGAGCTCCTCAACATGCTGAGGAGCGCAGAGGGCACCCTACAGAAAGGTAGGGAAACATCCACTTTGTTTGTAGGAGGATCATCTTCTTCTAGGTCCAAGGCGAAAGCCAAGGGAAAGAAGAAGAAAGCCCCCGCCAAACCAAGAGGCGGTGTTAATAAAGTGGATACGAAGGGAAAAGCTAAAGCAACAAAGATAGCGGGGAAGCTTGTGGATAAGGAAGAATGCTTTTATTGTCATAAGAAAGGACACTGGAAGAATGATTGCAGGGCCTGGAAGGCCAGAACACAGGAATTGAAGCAGGTTGCAGCTTCAGCTTCAGGTGTGTATGTTATTGAAAACTGTCTTTCAATAAACTCTACTTCCTGGGTATTGGATACCGGATCAGGATCTCATATCTGTAATTCTTTGCAGGCGTTGAGAAACCATAGGGTTTTGAAAGCAGGTGACATGACCCTCAAAGTTGCGAACGGAGCTAGCATGGATGCTAAAGCCGTGGGGGACTATCACCTGGGAATGTCAGATGGACATGTTTTGGTTTTGCGTAATTGCTTTTTTGTACCCAACGCAACTTGTAATATCATTTCTGTATCTTTAGTTTCTAAAGAAGGTTATGAATTTGCGTTTGTAAGTAATGTTGTAAACATTCACCTTAATCAAGTTCTGATTGGGTCAGGTACATTGAGCAATGGTATATACGTATTAAACCAACCACAGATTTTCAATGTCCAGAACACACACAAAAGAAAGTCTCCGGAAGTAAATCAGACTTTCTTGTCGCATTGTAGACTGGGTCACATCAATGAGAGAAGGTTGACGAAGTTACATACTGAAGGATATTTGAATGCGTTCGAATATCAATCGTATGCCACTTGTCAATCCTGTCTCAAAGGAAAGATGACAAAGTCTCCGTTCACTGGACACGGAGTAAGAGCGAGCGAGCTCGTGGGACTCGTACACAGCGACGTGTGCAATCCAATGTCTACACATGCGCGAAGCGGTTATTCTTACTTCATTACTTTTACGGATGACTTTTCAAGGTACGGTTATGTCTTCTTAATGAAACATAAGTGCGAAGCCTTTGGAAAGTTCCAGGAATATAAGAATGAAGTAGAAAAACAGACCGGCAAAAGTATCAAGATTCTAAGATCGGATCGAGTTGGTGAATACTTGAGTGCCGAGTTCCTGGACTACTTAAAAGAGAACGGAATTCTCTCTCAGCTTACTCCTCCATACACTCCGCAACATAACGGTGTATCGGAGAGACGGAACCGAACCCTATTGGATATGGTACGGTCCATGATGAGTAACGCTGAGTTACCGCGATCATTCTGGGGGTATGCGCTAGAATCAGCTGCATACCTTTTGAACCGAGTTCCCACTAAGACTGTGCCTACTACACCATATGAGATGTGGTGTGGGAAGAGACCCTATCTTAATCACATTAAGACATGGGGATGTCCGGCTTTTGTTAAAAAGCAGCATGCGGACAAGCTCGAGGCACGCTGAGTACAGTGTAAGTTCGTGGGATATCCAAAGAACTCCAAGGGATATTTCTTCTACTGCGAAGAGGAACAAAAAGTTCTTGTTTCTCGTCATGCCTACTTCTTGGAAACTGAGTTTTTAGAAACCCAGATAAGTGGGAGCACAGTAGAACTGGAAGAAATTCTAGAACCTCGAGCTATTACTGAAAGCTTAGTGGAACCAGAGGGTTCAAAAGAACAGGACATTCCTACGCCGCTCCGCAGGAGTAGTAGGCAGTCTCATCCGCCCGAGAGATACTACGGTTTTCTCATAGACGGGGATAGAGAGGATTGCATCATAGATTATGATGAGCCTACTAGCTTCTAGCAGGCCGTTCAGAGCGTTGACTCAGTAAAATGGCTGGATGCAATGCGGACCGAAATGGAGTCCATGTACACCAACAAAGTATGGACGTTGGACATTGCTCCAGACGGGGTAAAACCCGTAGGATGCAAGTGGATCTTCAAAAGGAAGATTGGTGTAGATGGACAGGTTGAGACCTATAAAGCTAGACTTGTTGCGAAGGGTTTTCGTCAAAGACCTGGTTTGGACTATGACGAAACCTTTTCTCCAGTGGCTATGCTGAAATCCATTCGGATCCTTCTTGCCATTGCTGCCTTCCACGATTATGAGATCTGGCAGATGGACGTAAAGACCGCTTTTCTAAATGGAAATTTAGAGTAGTGTGTCTATATGGACCAACCAGAGGGCTTCATTCAAAATGAGAGCAGCGGAAAGGTATGCAAGTTGCTTAAGTCCATCTATGGACTAAAGCAGGTATCGCGGAGTTGGAACATCTGTTTTGATGAGACGGTCAAGGAATTTGGCTTTATCAAAAATCCAGATGAACCATGCATCTATTGTAGATTTGTAGCGAGAACTGTAGTATTCCTCGTTTTGTACGTGGATGACATTCTCTTAATAGGAAATGACATTCCTATGCTACAATCTGTCAAGGGGTTCTTGTCACACAGGTTCTCCATGAAAGACCTGGGTGATGCCTCATACATCCTTAGGATACGGATCCATCGTGATAGATCCAAGAGGATATTGGGACTTTCACAGTCCAGGTACATCGACACCATACTGAAAAGATTCAGTATGGAAGATTCCAAGCGCGGTAACCTACCGGCTTGTCACGGGATCACCCTCTCTAAAGAGATGTCTCCCAAGACTGATTTGGAGAGGGATCGCGTGTCTATTATACCCTACGCTTCTGCGGTAGGCTCTATAATGTATGTGATGTTGTGTACCAGACCGGATGTAGCTTATGCACTGAGTGTTGTAAGCCGGTATCAGTCAAACCCTGGGGAGAAACACTGGATAGCAGTAAAGAACATTCTCAAGTACCTGAGAAGGACTAAGGAGATGTTCTTGGTGTATGGCGGAAAAGACCTCCAGATCGAGGCATTTACTGACTCCAGCTTCCAGAGTGACAAGGATGATTCCAAGTCCATGTCGGGTTTTGTCTTTACCCTCAATGGAGGGGCGGTGTGTTGGAAGAGTTCCAAACAGGAAACCGTTGCAGACTCGACGATGGAAGCGGAATACATCGCTGCATCTGATGCCGCAAAAGAAGCTGTCTGGATGAGAAAGTTCTTGAAAGAGCTTCAGGTGGTTCCGTCCATTGTTGATCCAATACCTCTGTATTGCGACAACAACGGGGCTATAGCTTTACCGAAGGAACCCAGGTCCCATCAGAGATCCAGACACATCTTAAGGCGGTATCACTTGATCAGGGAGATCGTGGATCGCCAGGAGATCGAGGTTCGGAGAGTCGCTTCAGAAGATAACATTGCAGATCCATTCACCAAGGCCATGCCCCAGACTCAGTTCGAGCGGCTGATCGAGATGATAGGTCTTCGATACACCAGTTCATGGCCTTAGTACAAGTGGGAGATTGTTAGTGTATATGCCCTAGAGGCCATTACTGTATCATACTAGTTTGTATATTACTTAATGGAAGCTTGGGATATTCACCTTGTTTATACAATCTTGCTCAAAATAGTAGTATGCTACTTGGTTTGTTTCTACTTCAATGTGTACATGTGTTTATTTTAGTATATCGCCTATACATATTAGTGGAGCCCTTAGGATCTTTGCTTGATTACCAGCATTGTGATGGTAGTCACACTAGTGGGGCTGGGTGATCTATAAGCACATCCTTATGCAGGACCCTGGTCGCAGGACTATCGAGACAGGGCATCGATACTCCGGAGTAGACTAGCGCATGCGCTTCTCATCCCAGTGTGGGAGACGGTCTGTCCCACAGCCGTCGGTACATCGTACTTGAGAGAGTATGCGGGTGCTCATTGGGTTACGAGTACACTGGACAGGACTCGTCGGGAACTGACTAGTTGGTATTATGCCTATCGTTAGTTATCAGTTCCCAGGTGACATGAGTACAGCTTAGTCCGCTGACTTGACACTGTCACTTCGCCTCGAGTGTGTTCCCACTGTACCTTGATTACTACCCTACCACGGCTCAAAGGAGTCGTGCAAACAGGTGGTAGTTGGGTGCAGTCCCGAAGCACTTGGAGGCAGTGACGGTTAGACAGGATTCGTCTCTCCCGGTATTGGGGGTTGACATCGCGCTGTGTCTAGGAGAGCCATTACACGAGTAGTCCCTGGCCAGGGCAAACGAGATATACTGGTAGGCTTCCAGTGTTATCTCAGGGTGTTTTGGGCTTCACCCCGACACGACTTGTACCGCTATTGGGGGACTGACGTTTACCGCCCCCTAGGCCCGCCATGCGATGTATCAGACGAACAGACCGGACTGTACGGAGAATGTCACATTCAGGCTCAGTAGGAGTTCAGATGGGTTTTGCCTCGTCAGTCTTCTTGTCGGCATCTACCTGGGGACCGTTACGCACAGCTAGTGCCGCTTGCGGTCTGTGGTTAAACCCACTGCCAGCGTAGTGTCGAGTCTTTAGAGTCCCACACAGAAAGCTATTCGCCTTTAGGCAAAAGAGTATAGGTCGCATGGTTTTGCGACAGGTCGCATGGTTTTGCGACAGGGTTCGGTCACATCCGTGCACTTGTGCACGTACAGTGTCCGGACAGTTTACACTAGCGGGCTTTGGTTTAAGCCAGATCCTAGTGTACCTTTTGGGATTGTATTTATCCAGTATGCATTCGTGTTCCTCGGAACGCGGATGCGGGTGTGTATGCACAGTTGACGGAGAGACAGAGGCAGAGGATTCTCATTAGGGTTGTTGACCGTTAACAGTTGACTATTGACTTTTTGCTCAACGCTAATGAGAATATGATATGTGATTTACAATTATATTAATTAAGTATTGTGGTGACATGGTTGTTGAGGGGTTGACTTTGTTGACTTGTTGACTTTGTTGACCGGTTGACTAGGTTAGACTAGTTGACCATCATGATGACTATGGCTATCATTTCATGGCAAAGACTTTTTACTTGCTTGTTTCTTTTGTTAGAAATGAGTGCATGAAATGATTTAGCCATTTTGACTTGAACCATTTTACACAATACTTGATTATTATTTTTGTGATGATGGTTTTGGATTATGAGAGCCAAATGAGAAAAGTCTTCTCTCATTCTTTCATGCTCATTCTCTCTCTTGTTCTTGAGCTCTCATCTTCCTCCTCTTGCTCTCCCTCTCTTGATTCTATGGTTCACTTGTCTCATGAGTTGAGAACCAAGAACCATAGATAAAATCCCATACAAACTCTTCTCTACTCACCCTAGTTCACAAGGTTTAGCAAACCGAGTGAACTAGTTTCTTCAAAGATCGAAGAAGGAGCCAAAGGTTGAAGCTTTCAGGTGGATCTATCTTCGGCGTAAGGAGACGACGGGAAGAAGCCGATCCGGGCCACCATCGAGGTTTGAAGACGAAGGAGTTAAAGAAAAGAAAGGTATAAACCCCCTAACCGAGTAGTTAACGACTCCTAGTTAGGTTGTTAGTTAGATGTTTAACAAAGATCCGGTTTTGAGTCCATGTTACCAACTCTAAGAAAATTGTTTTTTACCAAATTCCGCATGCCCGAAAGTACCGGGAGAGGTAGCATGGATTTACAGCCATCATATTTGAGGGGGCTTGCTCATTTTCTTTGCTTCACATCTCACTCACTCGGAGACTTAGCACTTTCTTTAGTTGCTCATGCCACATGTTTCCTTACCTCCTTCATCTTCTTGAGTTGTTCTTTTGACCATTGTGATGAGAGGAAAATTATAGTGACACATTCCTACACCTATACTCTCCATTGCTAGCAACCTTGAAGCGTCGGTTGCCTCGCTTGGCGAGGCTGGTGATTGCGCCGTTTCCTCAGGTGGATCATCGTAGATGGAGGAAGACCGGCAACCAAACTCGATCCAGACGACCACTAGGAGCTTAGGAAGATGGTTGTAACGTTTTGAAAATCGTTTCGGTGAAATTTCAAAAAAACGGTAAAATAAGAGGGTATTTTGTAAAAAGTCAAAATACAAATATCTTATTATAAAAATTAAATATACATATTCTAGCTATGTAATTGCTAGTATTTGGTGTTTATTGACGCACTGGTGAAATTTCAAATTTTCTGAAAAAATTTTCGAAAATAATTATTTTAATATTATTTTAAGCCGTCACTAATATATTTAATTAGGGGAAATTACAAATTGGAATGAGTTGAAATAAATTTTGTGCATCATAATACATTAAATAAAATTTTATCATGTGGGTTTTGAAACGAAATCGTTTGCCAAAACGGTTTAGAAAATATCGAAGAAAAATGCTTTTTTTTAGTGTAAATGGATATTTGGGCTATTGTATTTGTCATTTTCCATCACCCCACACGCATACCCACACTCACACACCCCCATTTTCCCTCCACCTTGGCTGAATTCAGCAGCCCCCCCTCTCTTGTCCCCACTTGTTTTGCAAAAGAAAAGAAATGAAAGAAAAGAAAAGAAATGGATAAAAGAGTTGACCTTTTGTTGACTTGGACTTTTCCCTCACCATACCTCACACCACACCCCCTCTCTCCTCTCCCCCACATGCTTGTGGCCGGCCCTTCCAACAGCAGCCCCGTCCCCTTTTTTCTCCTCTCATTCCTCTTCCAAAATGCTTAAAAATTGCCTCAAAACCCATCAAATAAATCCCAAAATCCAAATCCAACTCCTACCCATTTCTCATTAGCCTTTCTAGCATGGATCTAGGGATCAAAATGGCATTTTAGGAGGCTAGATCTTGAGCTTGATCTCATCATGGGAGGTATAATCTCATGCTTTTGTTAAAATTTGTTATCTAGTTGCTTTAATCTAAATTAACTAAGTGCTTAATTAGGTTTTGATGAGTTTAATTGCATGATTAAAGATTTCAAGTTAGGGTTATGTTGTGGAAATGGGTTATGATAAATTGTGCATGGTTTTGTGTTGTGGATTAACGTCTTAAGTTTTATAGAAACCTAATTTAGTTGTTAATTCCAAACCATTACTTATAAAATGCCCTAATTAAGTTATTTTGCTAACTAGAGTTTCGGAAAATTGTTAAATGCTTTAGCTTAAAATATAATTATGGTTTCATGTCATTATTAATATTATAATGAGTGGTTTAATGACTTTGGATCATGCAAAACCAAGCTTAAATGTTAAATTGTGAATTTTGCTTTAAAAAGAGTTAAAATCGGTATTTTTGCAAACTAGTTTTTTTTGAACATATATGGTTTGGTGAAATTAAATTATGGAAATGATTTATATGACTTAATTAAGATGGTTAGTGAGCCTTATGGCCATTAGTTTTGTTAAAATATCATGTTTTGTACAAAAATGGGTAAATTTTGCTGCTAGATTTTCGGAAAAATAGCTCTTAAAGTGAGTTTGAGGTTTTTGTGAATTTTAACCTATTCTATATTTAAATTAGTATTCGTGAATGTGCAAATGAGTGTACTTGGGTTTTTCTCGATGGTCGGGCGTTTGCACACCGACGTCGAGGGTTTTTGGGTTGGTTTGTGAGAGCAATCATAGGTTTTGACCTATGTGTGATTCGTGCGTCGTTTTGGTCATGAGTCGGGTTTTAATGCGATATGGTGCGTTTTGATATGTAGGTACCCCATGTGGACTTCGAGACGACAAGCAAGCGCGTGGCGACGTCGGCACCGGCGAGCGAGGACTAGGTGAGTAGATTTATATCTACGGGGAGAAGTCGGATGGATGGCGTATAGCAACCCCGCAGTCCGTGGTGGTGTATACGGATGCGTATACACACCAACAATTATTATATGTTATTTGGGATTAATAACGATGTTTAGGATGGATATTGGTGTGTTGGATTATTTTAGTGTTGCGAACCCTAGGGTAGTGTTGCACTACACATACACACATACATACTTGCATACATTCCTATTTATATGTGCTCATGGGATTCTTTATACTTATGTGTTCACATGGGTATGGGACTATGTGTTCACATACGAATTTGAGGATGATACTTGGGATTGAGCTGAGTCGATGAGATTTTTTTTGTGGTTGTGATATCGGTGATGTGGCAGGATTCATACTTTAGGTACGTCCTGGTGTTATAGCGGATCTTGGGGCGGCGATACGGGTGAATAGTGTTATAAATAAAATGGTCGACATGTGATCGTGATATGAGGCATGATATGCTAGGATATTGATATTAGGCCGTATCGGGCAATGTATACCCCTTGATGATGATATGTGCTGACGATATCGGTTTGTACGAGATTGTCGACCAGTAGTCAGATCATGAGTATATTGAGGATATTAGTATTGTACTAGACATAGGTCAGTACCCTAGACTATGATCTTGGATAAAGAGGATACCAGAGGAATAGTATGAGGAATATGATATTGACCCATACCCAGAATTGGGGATGCCGTACGACGGATTTACGTACGAGCTATATCTTGATGATTGATCCGCACTCTTGACTTGGGATGTCTGATTATAGATATGGTATCGGATATGATATTCTTGAGGCGGGATCACCGACTAATATATATACAGGTATGTATATGGATCGACTCAGATGTTAGGCGGTTTCCTTACCTGTAGTCCAGCTTGTTAGCTTAGCCCTTTAGTTTAGTTTAGTTGTTAGATTAGATTCGATTCTTACCTATTTCAAAAACTAACAAATCGTGGGTATTTTAAAAGACAGCCCAAGGGATCCTACGGATATTTCAAAAGACGTATCTTTTCATAAAAACACCATAGCCCCTATTTTCAAAACCCCATGATTCATGTAATTTCAAAAGGCACCATTTGTAGGACTTATATTAGATTAATGCAGGTTAGTTACAGTTGCGTCTAGTTTTCAGCTCCCGCTTATTATTGTGGTTCGCTTCGCATCGCATACTTATGCTATAATTTCTTATTGCAATGTTGATATCATATTGTTAGGACACCAGCACCATTACCGATGATGCGTATGTACCACGTACACTTACTTGCCGGCTCACACATATCTTCATCGGTAATTGCCATGTCACGTACACCTTAGAAAAAATTATTGCCTGACATAGCGTACTTGCCTTATATGTTAGTTTAGACATTGTAGTTATTACCTGCTACTTCATGCATACTGTTATTCATTGTTATGCCCCATTCATGGATTCTCATGCATATATTCACTATTTTACGTTTTATTGAGGTTTTGGATTCGGATTTCCATGAGATTTTCTGGATTTGGAGGAAAACCGCAAAAACATAAATAAACCTTTTCTTTCTTTTAAAATAAAAAGTGCGGTTTTTCCCATGATGTATGAGTCGTCCACCATGAGTTTGCTGATGGATTTTGAGACCCGATTCGAGGAGACGGATGAACCGTTACGGGTACATGGTAGACCCGGCAAGGTACCACGGGGCAAGAAGCGCGTGATGATGACGATGTGAGCCTGGCAGGGGAGCACTACCTACCGGTGATTTTACCCGACGCGTCGGATATCCGGAGGATACCGTCGTGGTCTTGAGATGGATGGTAGGGGCCGGTCTGGACTGACGGCGCCCTAGATATTGTGATCGAGACATTGAGATTTCGAGATATTGAGGTACAGAGACTGTGATACAGAGATATCGAGATATTGGGATTACGTTTTGTGCCGATGCTAGGCACTGTTTTATGCTGATTTCATTATGATACCTCATTTTAAAAATACAAGGAAATCTCACTAAATTTTGAAAACAGTTCTTCATTTACATGTATTCTGTTTTCATGCATTCATACCTCATTCATATGATATATTGCTACCTGAGGCACAGACACGGGCACATGAGATTACACTTGGGTTAGATATTTACCCTAGCCTTGTTATAGGTTGCATGGTATATATATAATTGAGGATATATTATGATCATTGACCTAGGTTGCGTTATTTATGCGATTTCTGTGCGTAGATGTTTTTCTATTCACGAGTTGGCAACTCACCCCCGTTGTGCCCCAGTTTCTTGCAGGTTTGCCGTACAGGTTTCATTACGGCTTGCGGGCATAGTTTCCTTCGGGTGATTTGCTAGTAGGTGGGTTTACTTGTATCGTACCCCCATTATATATCTTGTATATTATTATTCTGTTGTATCTAGAAGTTCCATCAACTAAACATGTATTTATTTTGAGATAGAGACCAGTGATGTTATTCATTCGACCTTAGAGTCGCGCGTTATATTTTTGCGGTTTTCTTGTGGTTTGAGTTTCCTTTTGAATTTTGATCCTCGCCGTTGGCGTTGTATATTATATTGCTTGTGTGGTTGTGACCGTCGATTGGCGAAGAGCTAGCTCCCGCTTGGGGATGCCTTTTATTGATTTCGTATACTATTCATGTTGTATACCGTTTGGGAGCCAGTATTTACAAAGGAGACTCTGCCGAAATTTTCGGGAAATATTGATGTTTTTTTTAAAACCGCATAATTCGGCTTATGCTATTAAAACTACTTGTTTAAATTGGTTTTCCTTCACTCTACTACTTTTCTTGGTTTGCATTTCTGGGTTTTCGGCTTACTTGGATTATGTACGCCTCGAGACGTTTCGTAGTTTAAGTGCCGGTCATGTTCCGTACTTTCGGGACGTGACAAAGTTGGTATCAGAGCGTTAGGTTTTACCTTCGGAGCGTAGGATGACCTTTGGTTGATGGAATAGGTGACTAAAGTAGAGTGACGTACCGTGGGTATGTTCCGCGGCATATTTACGATACGCTACTCCACTTAAGGAGCCTTAGGATATACATTTCTTTACTCAGTATCATATTCATTCCTGATCTAGACTCATCGGTACCGGTTATGGTTTTGCTGCCACGATTACGGGCAGGGATAGCTACGGCTAGAGTTGCGGTCAGCATGAGCTCGTCAAGAATGAGGACTGACCAGGGCGAAATTCCGGCGACACACGATTGCGTAGATGTGTCTTTTTACTGTGTTTCCGCGCCACGAGCGTTTGGAGGATCGCCTTTATGAGGTTACTCGGATGTGCTGATCGACACTAGAGAATTGAGCCAATGATAGAGGCCAGCCAGATTTTGATGACCGTTGGTGTATTGCTTACTCACGATGATTGAGGCACTGTTCAGCGTGCAGACGAGTGAACCAGTTGTTGCTGCGAGCGACGAGATATCGCCCCATATGTTGGAACTATTGCAGTACAGGTTGTACTAAGAGATGATAGAAGGTCGCTAGTCACCCGGGGATGAATGACTAGGACATGTGGTTCGTTCGCCTACCCTATGAGAGGTCATCAGATAGATTGATTCCAGCAAGAGACAACTTCACGCGGAGACGTTGAGAGTCGACAGAGATGATCGAATGTCAGAAACCTATTATTCCAAGTTTAAAGTATTCGGAAGGGCATGCAGGCAATTCTATGGACCCTCTAGAAGAATGAAACCCTAACTTGACTTAATGACCGTGTGAAAGCCTTTGAACCTTCGGGTTTGCGGCAGTTCTGCGACGCCATTAGTGAGGCTTGGGTTTGCCCTTCTACGGCTGGACCACCGATGCCGTGGTATGTACTCGATACTATTAAACTGTGCCCAGGATGTTGAGCTCTTGGGGGATTATGAGGTTTTGACGACTCGATCGGATGGCTCGACTTAATTCGGATGCTAGGTGGTGAGATGCATTTCTTCGGAGACTCCCGATACGAGGATAGCCGTTGGAGGTCAGTCCATGCAGCCGCGACGAGACGAGTCCAAAGCAGACGAGATTAGAGAAAAGTGAAGTAAGAGGTTCGTACCAGATCTAGATGAGATGACGTTCCACTCCGCCGACCTCAGAGATGCGATGCGCGTGCCGAGGCATGGTACTTGGATATACCTTCCAGAAGGAGTCGGGATGAGTATGTAGCCGTTCAGGAACGAGAAGAGATCTAGTAAGGGACGATGACTTCCAGACAGTTCGGCAGAGGCGAGATTTGGGAGAGACCTCGACAGGACCTTTCTGGAATGAATTACGAGAAGACCTTGACCCAGGAGTGGTCATTGTTACGCACACCAGCAGGCCAGAGTTCATGATCATCGACGAGACGTCCCACTAGTGACCGCGATAGTTGGCCCGAGATTCTTAGAGGATGCGCTTGAGCGGTACTATTCTGCCATTATTGATTTCGATGTTTTCGGTGATTTATTCGAATGATTTGATTTTGATGATTGAGGATTTACGATCTTTTTACAGGGTTGCACTTGATATCGTTTTCGTGCTTGGGTTTCTCATGTTTGTGATTATATGGATTTCATACAGTTGAGTTGATTTCGTGCGTATATACGCACACGATTTGGTTTTTGCACTCGGTATGATTCACATATGCTTGCAGTGCAGTGATACGTATTTTGTGCACTTAGATGCACTGGACTTCGATTTCGATTGTGATACTCGATATTTGTTTTGTGCACCTTGTGCACCTGATTTGATTTTGCGCATGTTCGGCACTTGATATTGGATTTCATGATTTCGTGCATGATGGATGCACCTGGTATGGATTTTCGCGCATGTTGAGCGCATGTTTTGAGAAGAAATTTTGGTTCACACCAGATGCAATAAATCGAGATTCTTCGTGCGTGTCAGACGCACCTGTCCTTGCTGTCAGGCACACACGTTGCCTATGACAGATGTTGTGTGCACACCCGATGCACTTAGATGTTGTTTCTGTGCGCATGTATGGCACATATATGGATTTTGATTTCCGTGCGCACCAGACGCACATAGCATTATATGCATATTTTGGGATTGATTTCTTATGGAGCAGTACGTTTTTATGATGATTGCTATGAGGTTTTGTACTGAGCAGGACTAGTCAGAGGACAGTACCTGAATATATTTTGCATGCATTGATAGTTATTGAAGGGATTTCCAAAAAGCGAGCTATAGCCTCAGTATTTACCTACGTGTCTGATATGACACGAAATGTTTAAAACAAGGAGACCCTTCTAAATTGTTTCCAAAACGGCGGAACGTACATTTCAAACAAAGGTATATATGTATATAGTTATTTTCTTATGATAGACGTCTGCCACTGTGCAGTGTTATACGCGTGCACAGCGACTTAAAGAGATTTGGCATGCATTTTCTTCAGATACTTACATATATAGATTCGATATTTACATGTATAGTTTCGAGTTATATCATATTGGTTTCGCTTTGGATTTGGCATTGATGTCTTCCCCATGACTCCGATGATTGCGGGATGCTTAACGGAGTTGTGATTTGAGTTATATGCTCATTTTTCATGCGCATGCGCTGCGCTACGATTTGTTTTATGTATTTACAATTTCGGAGCCCCGACGAGTTGATGGTTTTGGTTAGATGTTTTAGTATTTGGGGAAAGTTTTAATTTAAATTCGGGGACCGAATTTCTTTAAGGGGGGAAGATTGTAACGTTTTGAAAATCGTTTCGGTAAATTTCAAAAAAACGGTAAAATATGGGGGTTTTCTGTAAAAAGTCAAAATACAAATATCTTATTATAAAAATTAAATATATATATTCTAGATATGTAATTGCTAGTATTTGGTTTTTATTGACCCACTGGTGAAATTTCAAATTTTCTGAAAATTTTTCCGAAAATAATTATTTTAATATTATTTTAAGCCGTCACTAATATATTTAATTAGGGAAAATTACAAATTGGAATGAGTTGAAATAAATTTTGTGCATCATAATACATTAAATAAAATTTTATCATGTGGGTTTTGAAACGAAATCGTTTGCCAAAACGGTTTAGAAAATATCAAAGAAAAAGGCTTTTTTTTGGTGTAAATGGATGTTTGGGGTATTGTATTTGTCATTTTCCATCACCCCACACCCATTCCCACACTCACACACCCCCATTTTCCTTCCCCCTTGGCTGAATTCAGTAGCCCCCCTCTCTTGTCCCCACTTGTTTTGCAAAAGAAAAGAAAAGAAATGGATAAAAGAGTTGACCTTTTGTTGACTTGGACTTTTCCGTACCATACCTCACACCACACCCCCTCTCTCCTCTCCCCCACATGCTTGTGGCCGGCCCTTCCAACAGCAGCCCCCCTCCCCTTTTTTCTCCTCTCATTCCTCTTCCAAAATGCTTAAAAATTGCATCAAAACCCATCAAATAAATCCCAAAATCCAAATCCAACTCCTACCCATTTCTCATTAGCCTTTCTAGCATGGATCTAGGGATCAAAATGGCATTTTAGGAGGCTAGATCTTGAGCTTGATCTCATCATGGGAGGTATAATCTCATGCTTTTGTTAAAATTTGTTATCTAGTTGCTTTAATCTAAATTAACTAAGTTCTTAATTAGGTTTTGATGAGTTTAATTGCATGATTAAAGATTTCAAGTTAGGGTTTTGTTGTGGAAATGGGTTGTGATAAATTGTGCATGGTTTTGTGTTGTGCATTAACATCTTAAGTTTTATAGAAAGCTAATTTAGTTGTTAATTCCAAACCATTACTTATAAAATGCCCTAATTAAGTTATTTTGCTAACTAGAGTTTCGGAAAATTGTTAAATGCTTTAAATTAAAATATAATTATGGTTTCATGTAATTATTAATATTATAATGAGTGGTTTAATGACTTTGGATCATGCAAAACCAAGCTTAATTGTTAAATTATGAATTTTGCTTTAAAAAGAGTTAAAATCGGTATTTTTGCAAACTAGTTTTTTTTGAACATATATGGTTTGGTGAAATTAAATTATGGAAATGATTTATATGACTTAATTAAGATGGTTAGTGAGCCTTATGGCCATTAGTTTTGTTAAAATATCATGTTTTGTACAAAAACGGGTAAATTTTGCTGCTAGATTTTCGGAAAAATAGCTTTTAGAGTGAGTTTGAGGTTTTTGTGAATTTTAACCTATTCTATATTTAAATTAGTATTCGTGAATGTGCAAATGAGTGTACTTGGGTTTTTCTCGATGGTCGGGCGTTTGCATGCCGACTTCGAGGGTTATTGGGTTGGTTTGTGAGAGCAACCATAGGTTTTGACCTATGTGGGATTCGTACGTCGTTTTGGTCATGAGTCGGGTTTTAATGCGATATGGTGCGTTTTGATTTGTAGGTACCCCATGTGGACTTCGAGACGACAAGCAAGCGCGTGGCGACGTCGGCACCGGCGAGCGAGGACCAGGTGAGTAGATTTATATCTACGGGGAGAAGTCGGGTGGATGGCGTATAGCACCCCCGCAGTCCGTGGTGGTGTATACGGATACGTATACACACCAACAATTATTATATGTTATTTGGGATTAATAACGATGTTTAGGATGGATATTGGTGTGTTGGATTATTTTAGTGTTGCGAACCCTAGGGTAGTGTTGCACTACACATACACACATATATACTTGCATACATTCCGATTTATATGTGCTCATGGGATTCTTTATACTTATGTGTTCACATGGGTATGGGACTATGTGTTCACATACGAATTTGAGGATGATACTTGGGATTGAGCTGAGTCGATGAGATTTTTTTTGTGGTTGTGATATCGGTGATATGGCAGGATTCGTACTTGAGGTACGTCCTGGTGTTATAGCGGATCTTGGGGCGGAGATACGGGTGAATAGTGTTATAAATAAAATGGTCGACATGTTATCGTGATATGAGGCATGATATGCTAGGATATTGATATTAGGCCGTATTGGGCAATGTATACCCCTTGATGATGATATGTGCTGACGATATCGGTTTGTACGAGATTGTCGATCAGTAGTCAGATCATGAGTATATTGAGGATATTAGTATTGTAGTAGACATAGGTCAGTACCCTAGACTATGATCTTGGATAAAGAGGATACCAGAGGAATAGTGTGAGGAATATGATATTGACCCGTACCCAGAATTGGGGATGCCGTACGATGGATTTACGTACGAGCTATATCTTGATGATTGATCCGCACTCTTGACTTGGGATGTCTGATTATAGATATGGTATCGGATATGATATTATTGAGGCGGGATCACTGACTAATATATATGCAGGTATGTATATGGATCGACTCAGAAGTTAGGCGGTTTCCTTACCTGTAGTCCAGCTTGTTAGCTTAGCCCTTTATTTTAGTTTAGTTGTTAGATTAGATTCGATTCTTGCCTATTTCAAAAACTAACGAATCGTGGGTATTTTAAAAGACAGCCCAAGGGATCTTACAGATATTTCAAAAGACGTATCTTTTCAAAAAAACACCATAGCCCCTATTTTCAAAACCCCATGATTCGTGTTATTTCAAAAGACACCATTTGTAGGACTTATATTAGATTAATGCAGGTTAGTTACATTTGCGTCTAGTATTCAGCTCCCGCTTATTATTGTGGTTCGCTTCGCATCGCATACTTATGCTATAATTTCTTATTGCAATGTTGATATCATATTGTTAGGACACCAGCACCATTACCGATGATGCGTATGTACCACGTACACTTACTTGCCGGCTCACACACATCTTCATCGGTAATTGCCATGTCACGTAAACCTTAGAAAATATTATTGCCTGGCATAGCGTACTTGCCTTATATGTTAGTTTAGACATTGTAGTTATACCTGCTACTTCATGCATACTGTTATTCATTGTTATGCCCCATTCATGGATTCTCATGCATATATTCACTATTTTACGTGTTATTGAGGTTTTGGATTCGGATTTCCATGAGATTTTCTGTCTTTGTAGGAAAACCGCAAAAACATAAATAAACCTTTTCTCTCTTTCAAAATAAAAAGTGCGGTTTTTCCCATGATGTATGAGTCGTCCACCATGAGTTTGCTGATGGATTTCGAGACCCGATTCGAGGAGACCGATGAACCGTTTCGGGTACATGGTGGACCCGGTAAGGTACCCCGGGGCAAGAAGCGCGTGATGATGACGATGTGAGCCTGGCAGGGAGCACTACCTACCGGTGATTTTACCCGATGCGTCGGATATCCGGAGGATACCGTCGTGGTCTTGAGATGGATGGTAGGGGCCGGTCTGGACTGACGGCGCCCTAGATATTGTGATCGAGACATTGAGATTTCGAGATATTGAGGTACAGAGACTGTTACAGAGATATCGAGATATTGGGATTACGTTTTGTGCCGATGCTAGGCACTGTTTTATGCTGATTTCATTATGATACCTCATTTTAAAAATACAAGGAAATCTCACTAAATTATAAAAACAGTTCTTCATTTACATGTATTCTGTTTTCATGCATTCATACCTCATTCATATGATATATTGCTACCTGAGGCACTGACACGGGCATATGAGATTACACTTGGGTTAGATATTTACCCTAGCCTTGTTATAGGTTGCATGGTATATATATAATTGAGGATATATTATGATCATTGACCTAGGTTGCGTTATTTATGCGATTTCTATGCGTAGATGTTTTTCTATTCACGAGTTGGCAACTCACCCCCATTGTGCCCCAGTTTCTTGCAGGTTTGCCGTACAGGTTTCATTACGGCTTACGGGCATAGTTTCCTTCTGGTGATTTGCTAGTAGGTGGGTTTACTTGTATCGTACCCCCTTTATATATCTTGTATATTATTATTCTGTTGTATCTAGAAGTTCCATCAACCAAACATGTATTTATTTTGAGATAGAGACCGGTGATGTTATTCCTTCGACCTTAGAGTCGCGCGTTATATTTTTGCGGTTTTCTTGTGGTTTGAGTTTCATTTTGAATTTTGATCCTCGCCGTTGGCGTTGTATATTATATTGCTTGTGTGGTTGTGACCGTCGATTGACGAAGAGCTAGCTCCCGCTTGGGGATTCCTTTTATTGATTTCGTATACTATTCATGTTATATCCCGTTTGGGAGCCAGTATTTACAAAGGAGACTCTGCCGAAATTTTCGGGAAATATTGATGTTTTTTTTAAAACCGCATAATTCGGCTTATGTTATTAAAACTACTTGTTTAAATTGGTTTTCCTTCACTCTACTACTTTTCTTGGTTTGCATTTCTGGGTTTTCGGCTTACTTGGATTACGTACGCCTCGAGACGTTTCGTAGTTTAAGTGCCGGTCATGTTCCGTACTTTCGGGACGTGACAATGGTTGAAGACCAAAAGACACGGATCAACTCGGTATAACCATTCTAACTTCTTTATATATGCTTTCTAGTATGAGGTTTAGGATAGATTCAGGCATCAGGTAATGGCAGCGCCAGTTTAAAAAAAATTTGTTCCGCATTTGGCCATGGTTTGATGGTCGGGGCGCTGCCATAACCCAACAAGGGATACCTTATGCTTCGGCAGAAGGCTCTATCATGTACGCGATGTTATGTACCAGACCTGATGTAGCGTACCCACTAAGTCTAGTGAGTAGGTATCAAGCAGATGCAGGAGAGAATCACTGGACAGCTGTGAAGAACATTCTCAAATACTTGAGAAGGACTAAAGAGATGTTCTTGGTGCACGGTAACGGTGAACTCCAAGTGGAGTCCTTTACCGAATCGAGCTTCCAGAGTGATAAGGACGACTCTAAGTCGGTCTCGGGATTTGTCTTTACCCTCAATAGAGGGGCTGTTTGTTGGGAGAGTTCCAAGCAAGAAACCGTGGCAGACTCGATGATGGAGGCTGAATACATCGCTGCCAAAGAGGCTGTCTGGATGAAGAAGTTCATAAACGAACTTGGTGAGGTTCCATCCATCTTGCATCCAATACCTTTGTATTGTGATAACAATGGAGCTGTGGCTTTGGCCAAGGAACCCAGGTCCCATCAGCGATCCAGGCATATTCTGAGGCGGTATCACCTGATCCGGGAGATTGTTGATCGCTGGGAGATCGAGGTCAGGAGAGTTGACACGAAAAACAATATGGCGGATCCACTCATGAAGGCTATATGCCAGATACAATTTGAGAGACTCTTCAGGATGTTGGGTATGAGATCCTACAACAACTGGCCTTAGTGCAAGTAGGAGATTGTTAGTTATATGTGTGCCCTAGAGGCCATTATTGTACATATGATGTATATTATAGTGGATGCTTGGACATATATTGAGAGGACTTTCTTGGTCGATATGATAGTATACTATCTGGTTGCTCTTTGTCTTAACATTTAGACATGTATTAAGATATTGCCTTGCTCTTATATGTTGATAAAACCTTAGGATGTGTACTTGACTACCAGGATTATGATGGAGATCATAATAGTGGAGCCAGGGTAGTCCACAAGTTCATCCTTTAATTGTTCCTAGTCGAGGGTGTATCGAGACAGGGCATCGATACTCCAGAGTAGACTAGCGTATACGCTTCTTGACCCATATGACGGGCGATGGATGATCCCACATCTATTGGTGTTTGACATCAAAGATGGTATACGGGTGCTCAGTGGAGACTGAGTATACTGAATGGACTCGCCGAGAACTCCTAGATGGTATTATACCTAGCGTCAGATAGCAGTTCTCTGGTGATACTGGTACAGGTTAGTCTGTAGACCCGAGATCGTCATAGAGTCTAGTGTGATTCCCACTGTGCTTTGATTTCCACCTTACCACGTTCAAGAGAACATGCAAAACGGTGGCTTTTGGGTACAATCCCGAGTCACATGGAGGCAATGAGCGATAGGAAGGGATTTGTCTCTCCCGGTATTGGGGTTTGATGTTGTGCTGTGCTCGATTGGCTATAATAGAAAGTCCCTGGCCAGGGCTGATACGGAGATTTACTGGTAAGTGTTATCAGTAGTTTCTCGACCCGTTATGAGCCTCACATCGGCATGACTTATCATGTTACTGGGATCTGACGTTTACCACCCCTAGACTAGATATGCGACATATCAGACGAAGAGACTGGACTGTACGGTAGTGTTACTGACAGGCTTTGCGGGAGTTTAGACAAGCTCGCTTGTTGATCTTCTGATCGCTCAATACCTGGGTAGCCGTTACGTCCAGCTAGTACCGCTGACTGCTTGTGGGTGACTGATATGATCATCACCTACTGCCGGCGTATTGACGAGTCTTTAGAGTCCTAAACAGAGGTTTCCTACCTCATGCGAAACGAAGTAGGAGAACATATGTGATATGTGCGGGACCGAGATTAATATGAGTATGTGATACCGTATTCTATTCTCGCGATATATGATATTGGTCGGTTATATATGATATAGTCGGGTTGTCGAATCAAGTGTTGATTCGATAAGTTGATACAAATAATATTAGTCGGTTATATATGATATAGCCGGATTATTAAATCAAGTGTTGATTTAATAATTTAATGTATAATTGTATATTTGATATATTAATTTACATTAACTAATATTAGCTCACTTAAGCATTTCTTTTCTCACTTATGCATTTAATATATATGACATATATATTAATTGTGTTTCTTTTTGTGTCATACTTGATGCCACATGCTACATGGGTGTATGAGACTCACACCATGCTTTTGATAATGTGGGGTTTATTTATCTAAAGTAAATCACTAATTAGTTGGAAATTGGTCATATGGTTCAAGCTTAGTGGAAGCTTGTAGAACCATTGACTTAGTCCACTAGTTTTATTTTACATTAGATATTTATTAACTTAAGCCATGGTTAAGTCTCTACATGAGTTATATGAGATATTTCTCACCCATGGTTGCCATAACATTATTGGCTTCATCTTCTTCTTCATCAAGAGAGAGCTCTCTAGGTTTTGAGGAGGTAAAGAAAATTAGTGAGAAAAATATGTCTAAAGTGTGAAAAATTCCTACTTCATCAACCTACACTAGATTAGCCATTTTGTTTAGGTTGTTTGCTTCACTAATTCCTAGTTAGTGAAGAGATAACTTGAGTTGTGTCCCATTGACGTAGATCATCTTCGGCCTCGAAGACTTCAAGCAAGATTGTTCATTTCACCTTGTGGAGCCTTACTAGAGTCCGGGAGATCAATACTTGGACAGAAGGGACTACTACAAGGAGCTTTTGAAGTGAAGGGCCGGTCTACAAATGTTGTATTCTTTGTCCACTTAGATGTAAAGATGTTTACATGCTTCGTTCGTCTAATTCTCTAGTTAAGATTCTAGGGTTAGGGTTCTTTAGCATGGCAATTTTTTTAAAAATGGCATGGTCGATGCCTCCCGAAACCTCGCTGTCATGCTAGGTAGCCCTACATATGGAACATATGGATGTATATGTATATACATATGTGTGTGTGTCCATATATATATATATATGTATATAGATATATATAGATATATATATATATATATGGATATACATATACGCGTAAGATGAGGATATTATATGTGAGAAGGATATGAGTCGATATGATCGGACATGACCTCACGATGTCATGATATATCATTTGTGACCGAAACACCATGTTTATAGGGTTACTAGGCACTCTAATAAGGTTCTAAAAGGCATCAACCATGCTAGATTAAAATTTTAGTCGTGACGAATAACTCTAAACAAGATCTTTGCTAGATAATTAGGGTAACACATGCGAGTAAATAGCATTTACGACTAAGTGAATACGAAATACAACTTTTGTAGATCGGTCCTTCACTTCTAAAGCTCCTTGTTGTAGTCCCTTCGCTGCGATCATCGAACTCCCGGACTCTCGGACGGCTCCATGAGAAGAGGGCAACGGTTTTGCTTGAAGTCTTCGAGGCCGAAGATGATCTACGTCGAGGGAATACGAACTCAAGCTTCCACTTCACTAACTAGAGAATTAGTGAAGCAAACACCCTAAACTAAAGTGCTAGTCAAGTAGAGGACAATGAAATAGGAATTGGGTACACTTTATAATTTCTTTTCTCACAATGTTTCTCTCTTTGTCAAACCCTAGAAAGAATTTAAAGGAGGAAGAAGATGAGCTCAAAATAAGAATGAAAACTAATCAAGAGAGAGAGTGTAAGCTAACTATGGGTGAGCGGGTATCATATACTAACTCATGTAGAGACGTAACCATGGCTAATTATAGTGGTTAGGTTAAATAATATCTTAAGTAAAACAATACTAGTGGACTAAGTCAATACAACCATAAGCTTCATGAAGCTTCATGCATGTGAACAATTATCCACTAATTTTGTATTTACTTTGTATATTAAAACCCCACCAATATAATGATAATGGTGTATGACTCATACACCCATGTAGTGTGTATCAATAACCATGATACAAAATGAACACAAATAAATATATATCACATATATATTAAGTTGTGCACAAGTGAGAAAAACAAATGCTTAAGTGAACCAATGTTAGTTAATGTAAATTAGTATATCACATATACAATTATACACTAAATTATTAAATCAACACTTGACTTAATAATCCGGCTATATCACATATAACCGACTAACACAAAATGTACCAACTTATTGAATCAACATTTGATTCGATAACCCGGCTATATCACATATAACCGGCCGATACAATAGTCGCGAGAATAGAATACGGTATCACATACTCCCATTATTCTCGGTCCTGCACATATCATATATGCGCTCCTATTTCATTTTGCCTGAGCCAGTAAAACCTCTATGTAGGACTCTAAAGACTCGTCAATACGCCGGCAGTAGGTGATGATCATATCAAGCATCCACAAGCTGTCAGCGGTACTAGCTGGACGTAACGGCTACCCGGGTATTGAGCGATCAAAAGATCAGCAAGCAAGCCCGCTCCAACTCCTGCAAAAAGCCTGACAGTGACACTACCGTACAGTCCGGTCTCCTCGTCTGATATGTCGCATATCAAGTCTAGGGGTGGTAAACGTCAGACCCTAATAACCGATAAGTCATGCCGATATGAGGCTCATAACGGGTCGAGAAACTTCTGGTAACTCTTACCAGTAAATCTCTAAACCAGCCCTGGTCAAGGACTTCCCTGTTATGGCCAATCGAGCATAGCGCAACATCAACCCCCAATACCGGGAGTGACGAAACCTCTCCTATCGCTTATTGCCTCCATGTGACTCGGGATTGTACCCAAAAACCACCGTTTTGCACGCCCTCTTGGACGTGGTAAGGTGGAAATCAAAGCACGGTGGGAATCACACAAGACACTATGACGATCTCGGGTCTACAGACTAACCTGTACCAGTGTCACCAGAGAACTGCCATCTGACGTAAGGTGTAATACCATCTGGGAGTTCTCGGCGAGTCCGTCCAGTGTACCATGTCTCTACTGAGCACCCGTATATCATCTCCGATGTCAAACACCAATGGATATGGGATCATCCATCGCCCATCTATATGGATCGAGAAGGTATACGCTAGTCTACCCTGGTATATCGATGCCCCGTCTCGATACACCCACGACTAGGGACCTTGAAGGATGTACATATGGACTACCATGTCCCCACTAGTATGATCCTCATCATAGTCCAGGTAGTCAAGTACACATCCTAAGGGCTTTACCAATATGTAACAGAGAGACGATCAGTGTACACGTTAAGGTAAAGAGTAACCAGATAGCATACTATCATGTCGAGCAAGAAAATCCTCCTTATATATGTCTAAGCATCCACTACAATATACATCTCATGTATAGTAATGGCCTCTAGGGCATACATATAACTAACAATCTCCCACATGCACTAGGGCCATCTGATAACAGTGGTTGTAGTATCTCATACTCAACCATCCCATAAAAGTCTCACTCTGGAAAAGGCCTTTGTGAGTGGATCCGCCGTGTTGTCTTCTGAGTCTACTCTCCTAACCTCGATCCCCTGGAGATCAACCATCTCCATGATCAGGTCACACTGTCTTAGAATATGTCTGGATCACTGATGGGACGGGCGTTCCTTGGCATAAGCCACAACTCCATTGTCACACAATAGTAGGAGCGAAGTTCATCTCATGAACTAATATACACCCAGACTTCCTCTTTGGTAGCGATGTATCTAGCCTTTATCGTCTAGTATGCCACGGTATCTGTCTTGGAACTCTTCCAACATACCGTCCCTCTACTGAGAGTAAAGACAATGCCTGTGACTGACTTTCAGTCATCCTTATCACTCTGGAACCTTTCCAGTGATTCTCCCCAGGATCGATTGATACCATCTCACTACAACTAGTGAGAATCCTAACATCCAATTACATCTATCTCATAGATCATAACTCAGGATTTAGGAGGTATCACTTTGATCCTATATAGAGAATCATTGTGATAAGCGGAGATTGATCGAACGTAGCATAGGAAACTCCATTCCTATCAAGAGTGTGTTATTTACGTACTCTACGAGGATCTCCACCATACTCTCTACTACCTTTTTGTATATACAAGGTTCATCTACCATTTTGATGATGTCAAACTCTTTGACTAACACATCAAAACAGACGTTCCAACTCCGCGATGCCTGCTTTATCACATAAAACATCTTGCACACGTTTCCGCTGCTCCCACTGTCTACGAAGCCCTCTGACTGTGTACTTATAGACTCTCTCTTCTAAAACATCATTTAGAAAAGCAGTCATGACACCCAACCGCCAGATATCGTAATCATGGTATGTAGCCGTGGCAAGTAGGATCTGGATGGACTTAAGCATAGGCCCTAGAAAAAGTTTCATCATTAGCCACAACTGGTCTATGATGCAAACCTTTAACAAGTCTAGCTTTGAAAGTCTCAACTTTTCCATGTACACCAAGTAATCTTCTCAAGATATACTTGCTCCTGTTGGGGATTTAACCCTTCAGATAAGGAAACCAAAGTCCATACTTTGTTGGTGTATAAGGATTCCATCTCAGATCGCTAAGCATCCAGCCATTCTTACAGAGTCCCACTCCTGATGGCCAGCTCGAAAATAGTTGGGTCATCATCTCATGATGCAATCCTCGCTCCTACTGTCATAGAGAAACCGAAGTATCTCTTAGGTAGGTGAGGAACCCTACTAGATCGGCGGAGAGGCTGAGATTCGTCGGAAACTATTGAATCATTTGGTTCTACCAAATCATCAGCTACAGTTTATATAGCTGGAACTCTTTCCAGTTCTACCTTATGACCATTAATTTCTTCTCAAGAAATTCCCTTTCACAAAGGTGGCAGATAGAGAAACAAAACATCTTTTGTTTCTCGGTTAGGTAGAAGATATTCCCTTGCGAATGCTTGGGATATCCAACAAACTTCTACAAAACTAACTTTTCCTCGAGCTTGCCCGGATTATACTTTTAGACATAGGCTGGACAACCCCAAATCTTAACAAACTTAAGATATGGGCTCTTCCCTTTTCATATCTCATATGAAATGGTAGGCAACTGATTTGATCAGAACCATATTCAATAGGTATGCAACTTCACAAGTGCAAAACTTCCTAAAAGGAAATAGGTAACTCTGTAGTACTCATCATAGAGCACACCTTATCACATATGGTGTGATGGCTCCATCCCGATACACAGACGTGCTGTGGTGTATACGGAGGAGTAATGCTGAGAGAGAATCTCATTCTCCTTTAGAATAATCCAGGAATTCCGTGCTCAAGTATTCTCCTCCTTGATCACATCAAAGGACACAATACTTATACCCATTTTGGTTCTCTACTTAAAACTTATATTCTGTGAATATCTCAAAAGCTTCAGACTTGTGTTTCAACAGGAACATATGTCTGAATCTTAAGAGATCATCAGAGAATGTAATGAAGTACAAAGAACCGGTCTTGGCATGTGTAGACAGGGGACTTTCGTACATCAACATGTATCATCCCAAGAGTTCACAAACTCTTTCTCTGTTTCCAATAAACAGAGCTATGGTCATCTTATCTCTGTGACATGACCGGCAAGTTTCACAAGATGTAAATTCAAACTAATTTAAATATGCATCTATATGTAACTTCAGCTAGTCTTGTCGCATTGATATGACCTAGTCTACAATACCTCAAGAAAGATTCGTTCATTTCTGTACTCTTCCTCTTGTGTGTGTTCTGTATACTAAGAACTGTAATTTGATTTAGAACGTCATTGCTTTTAGATAACGTACCTGAACCGATCAACTCTTGATATAGAAAATGTTCAAAACATTATCCAACAATACAAAATTATATCCTTCTTTACTAATAAAGAGACTGATATGATGTTGTATATCAGGTTCGGTATCTAATGACATTCGTTCAGAATCAATGTATTCTGGTAATACAGGGTGATAACTACCAACCGACTTGGCTGCAACACTTGCACCGTTTCTATCTCATGAAACTTATCACCCGTTCTCAGTTCTCTACCTATCTGTAGCCCATGTAACAAATTACATATGTGGGATCCTGATCCGGTGTCTCATACCCAGGACGTAAAGGATACTGAGAAACAGTTCTCTGTAATGAACACACCCGAAGAAGATGCATCATGATGCACTTTCTTCGTTTGGGCGGCACGGGAATTCTGGTAATCCACTATTTCGTGCTCTATCTTATAACAATTATATGTTGGAGCGGGACCAACGTTCCACTAGCTCAGTACAACAAGCGGGTTCGGTCAATACATCCGTATTATTATCTTGATTAAAGCGTGATATGGTCACTACCTGGAGAGAGAGAGAAGAAAACACTCTGCGTGCGCTCTTGCAAGATCAGATTGGTTATTATTTTATCTAATCAGGATGGCTCCCACTGTTTTTATCAAATCTTCCTTCAAATCCTAAAAGGAAAGACTAGCCGGGATTAATTACACCCTACAATTTCGCCAATCATTCAGCCAGGCCTGTGTCGGTACTTTGAGAGAGGTTCCCCGTGCTTTCGCACGGACCTAATTAAAGTAAACCTCGTTTTTTCAGAGGTGTAACCCCGTTGACACATTTCTAGACACCTACTTGATCGGCTAACTGTAATGTGTAAAACTCTTCCAGAAGTAACTCTTACTCGCAGCGGGTATCAGGATCCAACTATCTCATAGAAGGTATGCAATCTCATTGCAAATTTCAACACTTGAAATTCCCGATAATTTTGCCCCTAACCTCCTATGACCTTTACAAAGGCCAACAAAATATAGGATGCTAGTCAAGTTCAACCCGTCATTTCTTGATTGAATTAAACTCACCCGCACGATCCTTGACAAAGGCCAACAAGGTCGTACGACTACCCTAACCCAATCTGCATCATATGCATAAGCAGATAAGCACTAGTCAGCTACCGTACACTAAGCCTTGACAAAGGCCAACAAACGCAGCACGAATACTAACTACTACTTATCTGAAATGACGGAGGGCTACGACAGGTTTTTCTGAAAACCTATTGCGTAATGAACTTGATATCGTTGTAGAATCAAATAATTTTAAAATGGAGTGTTCTTGAGGCTTTTGCTAGTTTTGCTAAAGAGGTCGCTCCCGGTGAAGGGATCTCGGCTCTTTCCTCGTCGAATGAGGTGTAGGATATATATATATCACTTTATAAAGCAAGAACTAGAAAAGCAATCAAAAGACAAACCAAAAGTTGTAGCATCTGCCAGTTATTGCTAAAGGGGTCACTCCCGGTGAAGAAATCTCGGCCCTTTCCTTATCGAATAAGGTGCAGGATGTTCTACAAGGAACACCGGTATGCAAAGCAAGAACTGTAGCTACATTGTTTTTCAAAATTCGATTCCACAACATCTTTTAGGTTTCTTTACTTTCATTAATCATATTAATGAAGTCCCTGTTAGTGTATATGCCCTAGGGGCCATTATTGTATCATACTTGTATATATATTACTTAATGGAAGCTTGGGATATTCACAGTTGTATATACAGTCTTGCTAAAAATGGTAGTATGCTACTTGGTTTGTGTCTACTTTAATATGTGCATATGTTTCTTGTAACGTATCACTCATACATATTAGTAGAGCCCATAGGATCTTTGCTTGATTACCAGCATTATGATAGCAATCACACTAGTGAAGGCTGGGTAGTCTATAAGCAACATCCTATACTTGTCCCTAGTCGTAGGATTATCGAGACTGGGCATCGATACTCCAGAGTAGACTAGTGTGTACGCTTCTCATCCCAGTTGGGGAGATGGTCTTTCCCACAGCCATCAGTACGTCGTACTGGAGATAGTATACAGGTGCTCGTTAGGTTACGGGTACACCGGACAGGACTCGCAGGGGAACTGTTGGTTGGTATTGTACCAATCGTCAATTAACAGTTCCCAGGTGACATGAGTACAGGATAGTCCATAGACTTGACACTGCTATTTCGCCTCGAGTGTGTCCCACTGTTCCTAGATTACTACCCTACAACGGCTCAAAGGAGTCGTGCAAACAGGTAGCATTTGGGTGCAGTCCCGAGCACTTAGAGGCAGTGGCGGTTAGAAAGGGTTCGTCTCTCCTAGTATTGGGAGTTGATATCGCGCTGTGTCAGAGAGCCATTACGCAAAGTCCCTGGCCAGGGCAAGCGAGATTTACTGGTAGGTTCCAGTAGTTTCTCAGGGTGTAATGGGCTACGCTCCGACACGACTTATACCGCTATTAGGGGACTGACGCTTGCCGCCCCCTAGGCTAGATATGCGATAGTCTTAGACGAATAGAACGAACTGTACGGAGATTGTCACATCAGGCTCAGTAGGAGTTCGGATGGGTTTCCTCATCGGCCTTCTTATCGACATCTACCTGGGGAACGTTACGTACAGCTAGTGCCGCTTGCGGTTTGTGGTTAAACCCACTGCCAGCATAGTGTCGAGTCTTTAGAGTCCCATACAGAGGGTTTCTCTACTCCAGGCGAAACGATATAGAGGTCGTATGGTTTTACGACAAGGGTTCGGACGCATACATGTGTTTACGCACGTACGACGTTAGGACAGTTTTTACTAGTCGGCTTTGGTTTAAGTCGAATTCTAGTATCAGGTTATTGGATTTGTATAGTCTAAAGTTTTTCCGTGTTTTCATGGATAGGATGGGCGTTCTCGTAATTTTTTGAGAAGCTTCTAGATGGATGATGACATGGAGGGTAAGGTGGCATTAACATTTAATGAATTTGTGACTCACTTAGATGAATCATTCAAGTGAGTAAATGAATTATTTATTGCTTAATGACTCACTTGATGATTCATTGCATATATTTAATGAAGCATGATGATAATGCATTTGGAATTATTCTTTTTGATTTTCTTATGCTTCATAATATATTAGAAGTGAGAAGCTTTTTCATACACAACTTATGCTCACCTTCTCTCTCCTCAAGATCTCTCTTGAAACCCTAATCCTCCCCTCTCATGTGTTGAGATAAAGGATTAGATAGACTAATACATCCATAACCTCACTCTATATCCCCTAGGTAGCTTAGATTAGCACTTTGAGCAACCTAGTTATCTCAAGTTAGAGATCAAGCTTGGCGTAGGAGCTCTCGGGTGGATCGTCTTTGACTCGAGGAGGCCGTTGAGGTGCCGATGTTCCAAGGAGCCTACGTGGAGTGGAGGACAGCGATGAAGACCCGAAGGACAAGTAACGTGAGGTATAACTTCGAATCCGAGTAGTTAAACCTCTCGTAGTTTGCTAGTAACGGTTTAGACATGATTCATGCGCTTAAGCCCGTGTTACGAATCTTTGATAATCGTTTTTCATATATTCCGCCTCCCGCAAGTTCGTGGGGTGCATGACATGGACTTACAGTGGTATCAGAGCCAACTAAACCATTACTACCTTGTTAGCAACTAATTAGATGTTCGATCGACGGAAAAATGCGAAAAACGAAAAACCTTACCCTAACAGTTCTGTTAATTTTAAACATGTCTAAAAAATTATTTGATATGCCTTAAAATTCACAGTAGGGAAATATAAGAATTCCGAGAAAATACGAGACCCTAACTCGGCAAGATGGCCGCGGATCCGCGGCAAGATGGTGCTTTTGGCCGCGGATCCGCCGCCGAGTCAACTCCGAGTTGACTCGAATTTCCTCTGTAATTCATATTTTATGGTTTTCTGTTTTCCAGAATGTTCTGTTTCTACCTAGGTTACTTCAGTGCTATTTTGCTTTTGGGGTAGACACGGAAAAAGGAAGTCGATCGATGTTCTAAGTTATTTGCTAATTGGGTTTTTATCTATAATGTTTAATGTGTTCGTAAACCTCCCCTAACTGCTAGTATGTCGGTTGGCAGGGGGTTGCACATTTCTGTATGGTTTACTGTTTGTGTATATGGACTTGATTGGAGTGTTGTGATGATTAGCCGGGGTTTGAGATGGGTTTAATATTCATTCATTCGATGTAAATGTAATATGATGTAATATTCTTTTGCGGGGCGTATCCTGGTTGCGGTTGTAGCCACCGTTGTATTATTTCTTTTTACTATTTTTGCTCTTAGGATAGACCCAAGGCGGGGTACACAAACTACCGGTTACGTTGAAGTGTTTAGTGTCCTACTCACGTTGTTGAGGGAGACCGCTTCACTTCGGGTACTTGGCGGGTAGTTTTCCGTACCCGTAGAGGTCTAGGGTTGGGGTAATGGCTATTCATCACAACTGTGTAATCCGTCTTTTATTGCAGGCTCAAAGCAAATGCGGATTGCTAGTATATCCAATTAAATTCATCTGTGATCTGGAATGCTTATTCTTGCGTCTGACGAATGTACAATATCTATATATGATAGCTATTAGACATCACTTATGTTTTACACCTGCGCTAGCCCAACCCCCTCTCTGTCGTTAGTTATGTAACCTAACGGGTGATGACGGGACCCCGTGGCGAATACGGATGGCATAAGAGGACGTGGAATTTTCGTTTTTTTCTCCAATGATAGGATAAATGATGGGATGCATTATTATAATGCAAAGAAAATAAACCAAAGTTTAGTCGTTGGAACAAATTTAAAAGAAACCACTCGGTTATTTTAAAAGATCAGAATTTTTAATTGCGGAGCTTTAACCACTCCTTTTAAAAAGTATCAGGTTCCTTCGATTATATCAAGTTCACTACGTTCACGGTTTTCGCCAAAACCATTCGTAGCCCTCCGTCATTTCATTTGGGTATTCAGTAGTATTCAAGCTATGTATTTTGACCTAACGCCAAGGCATAGTGTTTGGTAGCTGCTGGGTATTCATATGTTGCATAGATAGATGTATTAGTTTGGGACAGTCGTATTATCATTTTGGCCTAACGTCAAGGATATGTACGGATGGATTCAAATTAACAAGGATAATGATGGGTAGAACTTGACATGTGACTTATGACATTTTGAACTAACGCCAAAGTCATAAGAGCATGGGGCAAAAATTTATATCGGGAATTTCTAAAGAAACTGAAATTTGCAGAGAGAGCATACCATTTTGGAGTTTGATGAATGTTGGTAGGATTCCTTCAACATTATCATACGATGATATTTTGGATCCCAATCCTATTATGAGTATATACTACTTATCAGGAGATTCGTTACTTAACGATCAATGCTATAAACCAAGTAGGTGTCAGCGGGGCTACACCCCCAGAGAAAAGAGGTTCTTTAATTATGGAACTTCGTGAAAGCGTTGGAAAACCTCGCTCGAAGTATCGACACTGACCTGGCTGAACGGTTAAGCAAGTATTATACAGTGAGAATTGTCCTGGCTAGTTCTTCCTTTTTGGTTTGAGGAGGGATTCGAGAAACAGTGGGAGCCATCCTGTTTAGATAAATTAAAAACCACTCTAAACTTGCAAGAGCATCATGCTAAAAGTGTTTTCTTCTCTCTCTTAATTGCAGCGACCTTGTGAGCACGACTAGGTTACATCTAGATAACAAATTGACTGAATCTGACTTATATGACTGGCAAAGGTCTGTCCAGATGTCCATTGCCTATGACAAGCTGGACCACCCTATTACTACTCAAGATTCCGCCGTCCCAGCTCCAGTTTCTACCGTCACGGATATTGATATCCGTCAGACAAGGGAAAAGAATAAAGCGAAAGCCAAGAGCCTCGTGTTAGCTTCAGTTGATGGTGTATACCAGAAGCAGCACGAGAAGATGGACTCAATTTCCATCTTTCTCCATAACAAAGATTTATATGGAGAGCAATCTCATATCGCAAGATATGAGACTTCGAACGAATTAATTCAAGCGAGGTTGACTTTCGGGTCATCTGTAGGGGACAACGTCCTTACAATGACTAGCTGTATTGATAAGCTCAAGGACCTGGAGACCACGTTGGGAAACAGGTCAGATACTGACTTGGTTCTACAGTCTCTACCTTCTACCCTGAAGGAAACCAGGGAAGTAGAAGGAAAAAGAAAGGCAATAGTTTCGGAACTGAATGTAGTAAAAGAGGGACATTCCAATTGTTATGGGATTGGGCATTGGCAGAATGATTGCAGGGCTTTTGAAGCCAGTATCCAGGATACGAAGCATGTTGTGGCTTCAGCCTCAAGTGTTTTTATAATTGAGAACTGTTTTTCAATTAACTCTACTTCCTGGGTACTACATACCGGAGCAGGATCTCATATCTGTAATTCATTACATGCTTTGAGAAACCGTAGAGTTATGAAGGTAGGTGATTTGTCTCTCAGAGTTGCAAACGGAATGAGCGTGGACGGTGAATCCGTGGGAGAATATCGCCTAGGTTTGACAAATGGGCAGATATTGATTCTACGTAACTGTCTGTATGTACCTAGTATGACTTGCAATATCATATCAGTGTCCTCACTTTCTAGAGAGGGATATGATTTTACATTCATAAGCGATGTAGTTAACATCCACAAAAATCAAGTTCTGATTGGGTCAGGTACATTAGATAACGGTATATACGTATTAAGTCAAGCTCAGGTTTTCAATGTCCAGAACACACTTAAAAGAAAGTCTCCGGAATTAAATCAGGCTTTCTTATGGCATTGTAGACTAGGTCACATCAATGAGAGAAGGTTGACTAAATTACATAGAGAAGGATATTTGAATCCGTTCGAATATCAATCTTATGCTACTTGTAAATCTTGTCTCATAGGAAAGATGACAAAAACTCTGTTTACTGGACACGGAGTAAGAGCAAGCGAGCTCTTGGGACTCGTACACAGTGACGTGTGCGGTCCTATGTCTACACATGTGCGAGGTGGTTATTCTTACTTCATTACTTTTACGGATGATTTCTTTAGGTATGGATATGTCTTCTTAATGAAGCATTAATCCGAGGCCTTTAAGAAATTCCAAGAATACAAGAATGAAGTAGAAAACCAAACCGGCAAAAGTATCAAGACACTGAGATCTGATCGAGGTGGTGAATACTTAAGTGCCGAGTTCCTAGGTTACTTAAAAGAGAATGGTATTCTCTCTCATCTTACTCCTCCATACACACCACAACACAACGGTGTATCAGAAAGGAGGAATCGAACCCTATTGGATATGGTTCGTTCCATGATGAGTAAGGCTGAGTTACCGCGATCATTCTGGGGATATGCACTAGAATCAGCTGCATATCTTTTGAACATAGTTCCTACCAAGACTGTGCCTACCACACCATATCAGATGTGGAGTGGGAAGAAACCCTATCTTCAGTATCTGAAGATTTGGGGATGTCCAGCTTTTGTTAAAAAGCAGCATTCGGACAAGCTCGAGGCACGATCAGTACAGTGTAAGTTTGTGGGATATCCAAAGAACTCCAGGGGGTATCTATTCTATTATGCAGAGGAACAAAAGGTTTTTGTTTCTCGTAATGCCCATTTTCTAGAACATCAGTTTTTAGAAAAGGAAATAAATGGGAGCGAAATAGAACTGGAAGAAATTCCAGAACCACAAACAGTTACTGAAAGTATGGTAGAACCAGAAGTTCAAGAAGAACAGGACATTCTCGCACCCCTCCGCAGGAGTAGTAGGCCATCTCATCCGCCTGAGAGATACTACGGTTTTCTCATAGATGGGGATAGAGAGGATTGCGTCATTGATGATGATGACCCTACTAGCTTCCAGCAAGCTATTCAGAGCGCCAACTCGGTAAAATGGCTGGATGCAATGCGGACCGAAATGGAGTCCATGCACACTAACAAAGTATGGACTTTGGACATTTCTCCAGATGGGGTAAAACCCGTAGGATGCAATGGATCTTCAAAAAGAAGATTGGTGTAGATAGACAGGTTGAAACCTATAAGGCTAGACTTGTTGCAAAGGGTTATCGTCAAAGACCTGGTTTAGACTATGACGAACCCTTTTCTCCAGTGGCTATGCTCAAATCCATTCGGGTCCTTCTTGCTATTGCTGCCTTCCACGATTATGAAATCTGGCAGATGGACGTAAAGACGGCCTTTCTAAATGGAAATTTGGAAGAGAGCGTCTATATGGATCAGCCAGAGGAATTCATTCAGAGTGGAAGCAACGGTAAAGTATGCAAGCTACTTAAGTCCATTTATGGACTAAAGCAGGCATCGCGGAGTTGGAACATCTTTTTTGATGATGCTGTCAAAGAATTCGATTTTATTAAAAATCCAGATGAACCTTGCATATACAGTAAGATTGTAGGGAGAGTTGTAGTATTCCTCGTCTTGTACGTGAATGACATTCTCTTAATAGGATATGATATTCCTATGTTACAGTCAGTCAAATGATTCTTATCACAGAAATTCTCCATGAAAGACCTGGATGATGCCACCTACATTCTGGGGATCCGGATCTATCGTGATAGATCAAAAAGGATGTTGGGACTTTCACAGTCCAGGTACATAGACACCATAGTGAAGTGATTTAGTATGGATGATTCTAAGCGCGGTAACCTACCGGCTTGTCACGAAATCACCCTCTCCAAAGAGATGTCTCCCAAGACTGATTTGGAAAGGGATCGCATGTCGATTATACCCTACGCTTCTACGGTAGGCTCTATAATGTATGCGATGTTATGTACCAGACCAGATGTAGCATACGCATTGAGCGTTGTAAGCCGGTATCAGGCCAACCCAGGGGAGAAGCACTGGATAGCAGTAAAGAACATTCTAAATTACCTGAGGAGGACTAAGGAGATGTTCTTGGTGTATGGTGGAAAAGACCACCAGATGGAGGCCTTTGCCGACTCCGGCTTCCAGAGTGACAAGGATGACTCCAAATCCATGTCGGGTTATGTCTTTACCCTCAATGGAGGGGTGGTCTTTTGGAAGAGTTCCAAGCAGGAGACCGTTGTTGACTCAACAATGGAAGCGGAGTACATAGCTGCTTGCGATGCCGCAAAAGAAGCTATCTGGATGAAGAAGTTCCTCACAGAACTTCAGGTGGTTCCTACCAGTGTTGATCCAATACCCCTGTATTGTGACAACAACGGCGCTATAGTTTTAACGAAGGAACCCAGGTCCCATCAGAAGTCCAGACACATCTTAAGGCGGTATCACCTGATCAGGGAGATCGTAGATCGCAGGGAGATCGAGCTTAAAAGAGTAGAGACGGAGAATAATATTGCTGATCCATTCACAAAGGCCATTCCTCAGACGCAGTTCGAGAGGCTATTCGAGTTGATAGATCTACGATATGCCAGCTCATGGCTCTAGTGCAAGTGGGAGATTGTTAGTGTATATGCCCTAGGGGCCATTATTGTATCATACTTGTATGTATATTACTTAATAGAAGCTTGGGATATTCATAGTTGTATATACAGTCTTGCTAAAAATGGTAGTATGCTACTTGGTTTGTGTCTACTTTAATATGTGCATATGTTTCTTGTAACGTATCACTCATACATATTAGTAGAGCCCATAGGATCATTGCTTGATTACCAGCGTTGTGATGGCAGTCACACTAGTGGGGGCTGGATAGTCTATAAGCAACATCCTATACTTGTCCCTAGTCGTAGGATTATCGAGACTGGGCATCGATACTCCAGAGTAGACTAGTGTATACGCTTCTCATCCTAGTTAGGGAGATGGTCTGTCCCACAGCCATCAGTACGTCGTACTGGAGATAGTATACAGGTGCTCGTTAGGTTACGGGTACACCGGACAGGACTCGCAGGGGAACTGTTGGTTGGTATTATACCAATCGTCAGTTAACAGTTCCCAGGTGACATGAGTACAGCATAGTCCGCAGACTTGACACTGCTACTTCATCTCGAGTGTGTCCCACTATTCTTAGATTGCTACCCTACCACGGCTCAAAGGCATCGTGCAAACAGGTAGCAGTTGGGTGCATTCCCGAGCACTTGGAGGCAGTGGCGGTTAGAAAGGATTCGTCTCTTCCGGTATTGGGAGTTGATATCGCGCTGTGTCGGAGAGACATTACGTAAAGTACCTGGCCAGGGCAAGCGAGATTTACTGGTAGGTTCCAGTAGTTTCTTAAGGTGTAATGGGCTACGCTCCGACACGACTTATACCGCTATTAGGGGACTGACGCTTGCCGCCCCCTAGGCTAGATATGCGATAGTCTTAGACGAACAGACCGAATTGTAAGGAGATTGTCACATCAGGCTCAGTAGGAGTTCGGATGGGTTTCCTCATCGGCCTTCTTATCGACATCTACCTGGGGACCGTTACGTACAGCTAGTGTCGGTTGCGGTCTGTGGTTAAACCCACTGCCAGCGTAGTGTCGAGTCTTTAGAGTCCCACACAGAGGGTTTCCCTGCTCCAGGCGAAATGATATAGAGGTCGTATGGTTTTACGACAAGGGTTCGGACGCATACGTGTGTTTACGCACGTACGACGTTCGGACAGTTTTTACTAGTCTGCTTTGGTTTAAGCCAGATTCTAGTATCAGGTTATTGGATTTGTACAGTCTAAAATTTTTCCGTGTTTTCACGGATAGGAGGGGCATTCTCGTAATTTGTCGAGAAGTTTCTAGATGGATGATGACATGGAGGGTAAGGTGGCATTAACATTTAATGAATTTGTGACTCACTTAGATGAATCATTCAAGTGAGTTAATGAAGCATTTATTGCTTAATGACTCACTTGATGATTCATTGCATATATTTAATGAAGCATGATGATAATGCATTTTGAATTATTCTTTTTGATTTTCTTATGCTTCATAATATATTAGAAGTGAGAAGCTTTTTCATACACAACTTATGCTCACCTTCTCTCTCCTCAAGCTCTCTCTTGAAACCCTAATCCTCCCCTCTCATGTGTTGAGATCAAGAATTAGATAGACTAATACATCCATAATCTCACTCCATATCCCCTAGGTAGCTTAGATTAGCACTTTAAGCAACCTAGTTATATCAAGTTAGAGATCAAGCTTGGCGTAGGAGCTCTCGGGTGGATCATCTTTGACTCGAGGAGGCCGTTGAGGTGCCGATGTTCCAAGGAGCCTACGAGGAGTGGAGGACAGCGATGAAGACCCGAAGGACAAGTAACGTGAGGTATAACTTTGAATCCGAGTAGTTTAACCTCTCGTAGTTTGCTAGTAACGGTTTAGACACGATTCATGCGCTCAAGTCCGTGTTACGAAGCTTTGATAATCGTTTTTCATATATTCCGCCTCCCCGCAAATTCGTGGGGTGCGTGACATGGACTTACAGTCCCATCATATAAGTCACCTAAACATCACAGATAAATACGACGTACACTTATGCCATCCGCATTCGCCTCGATATCCCCTCGTGCACCGTTAGGTTAGGTAACTAACGGCAGAGCGGGGCAGGGCTAGCGCGGGTGTAAAACATAAGTAACATCTATATAATATATCTTATATACTATATACAGTATCTATCACAACATATCAAATGATCACATCACAGATATCGCAGCAGAAGAAACATATGAAACATTGGATATACTAGGACGTCCGTTTTTTATTTTGAGCCTCTATAAAACACGGATTCCACGGTCGCGATGAATAGCCAAACTGACACCCCTAGACCCCTACGATAGCGGCAAGCAACCCTACCAATTCTAGAGTTAGGAGACCCGGACTCGACTCCTCGAGTTGGTCTCCTACTGGACCCTAGAACCCGGTTACTTGTGCTCTCCTCCTTGGGTCTATCCTAATGCGGAAAAGTAAATAATATACAAATGGTGATATCAACCTCATCCCGGAAGTGCCCCAATAAAAGAATATTACATACATTGAATTTTACATGAATGAAAATAAAAACCCCAATCTCATATAAAACCCCCGACTATTCAAAACGCGACGATCCAATATAACATATCCAGCAACTCATAACATCACATGTCATCAACGTAAGTAAATATGCGCATCCCAATTGTCGTTGACATATAGCAACGAAACCGGTGATAACACATATTACACTTACAGTCACAGAAAAGAAAGTGTAAAACTACAACAGTTGGAATCCGCAACCTTCTTAGACATCTCATGCCTAACCAAATGAATTCCTTAGACATCGCATGCCTAACAATTATAAACCCCGCATTTTAGTCTCTATATCGAAAACACTTTTCAATATCTAGTCGGGCAATTCAACAAGATTCCCGATATGTGATCGAATGCTCGTCGCAAACTTTAGTAGACGGTCGCACCCCCGGATACCGTCGACGAAGTGCACTAAGGCGGAACACCGCTGCCGCGAGCACCCGAACGGATGCTTTTGGCGACGGGGTTCTCCTACAGTCACTTGGTCGGGGCTTTAGGGCATGGCCATCTATTAAGTTTACCCGGCGAGTATCCGCGTACGCTACGTGGTTGCAACGGAGTTTTGATCGCATCAAAATCCCGTGGCAACCGATCATTTGAGACTAAACTGCTATGTTTATAAAATTCAAATTAGTTATCTCATAACTACTTGTGGATTCCAAATATTGTATCACATTCCAGATAAATAGACAATGTTAAACTTTCCGATCGAATAATCAAATACCCAAGATTTCCCAAATAGTTCACAACACTTGAGGGGAGTTTAAAAACATCCATCACATGCCACAGTACCAATGGTCCAGCTGTAGAAGGGTCAAGCCAACGCCTCACATGTGGCAATGCCCTACTGCCCCAAACCCTACGGAAAAATCCAACACTTAGAAATTTTCCGGGTCGGGAAAAAGTGAGTTATTGATATCCGTTCGAACTTTTTAACACGTTCTAAATATCCGGAAAACACAACGAAATTAAATTTTCTGATCGAATCAACGAATACAAAATAAACCCCAGAACACTCAACACTTGAGTCAGATTAAAAATACCCAGAAAGATACACTAAAAAAATACACATTACTGTACAGAAACAAAAGCAAAATGACTCTGTACGGCCGCGGATCAGCGGCACAAGCAGGGTATTGCCGCGGTTCCGCGGCGGTCCGTACGAGCTAGGTGCTCGTTTTCTACAGTAATGTTTATATTTACCTGCTGATTTTTCTATGTATTTTCAATACAGAAAAATCACAGTTTTGAAAAAATGTCCAGAGAAGGGTATATTTCGTCGATTCGGAGTTCGTTCGGAGTTTTAACTTTGTATACACGTCGCCTAATGCTCTAGCTAGGCTCTGATACCACTGTAGGGTTACTAGGCACTCTAATAAGGTTCTACAAGGCATCAACCTTGCCCGATTAAAATTTTAGCCGTGCCGAATAACTCTAAACAAGATCTTTGCTAGATAATTAGGGTAACACATGCGAGAAAATAACATTTACGACTAAGCGAATACGAAATACAACCTTTGTAGATCGGTCCTTCACTTCTAAAGCTCCTTGTTGTAGTCCCTTCGCTGTGATCATCGAACTCCCGGACTCTCGGACGGCTCCATGAGAAGAGGGCAACGGTTTTGCTTGAAGTCTTCGAGGCCGAAGATGATCTACGTCGAGGGAATACGAACTCAAGTTTCTACTTAACTAACTAGAGAATTAGTGAAGCAAACACCCTAAACTAAAGTGCTAGTCTAGTAGAGGATGATGAAATAGGAAATGGGTACACTTTAGAATTTCTTTTCTCACAATGTTTCTCTCTCTTTGTCAAACCCTAGAAAGAATTTGAAGGAGGAAGAAGATGAGCCGAAAATGAGAATGAAAACTAATCAAGAGAGAGAGTGTAAGCTAACCATGGGTGAGTGGGTATCATATACTAACTCATGTAGAGACATAAACAGGGCTAATTATAGTGGTTAGGTTAATTAATAGCTTAAGTAAAACAAAACTAATGGACTAAGTCAATGCAACCATAAGCTTCATGAAGCTTCATGCATGTGAACAATTATCCACTAATTTTGTATTTACTTTGTATATTAAAACCCCACCAATATAATTATAATGGTGTATGTCTCATACACCCATGTAGTGTGTATCAATAACCATGATACAAAATGAACACAAATAAATATATATCATATATATATTAAGTTGTGCACAAGTGAGATAAACAAATGCTTAAGTGAACCAATGTTAGTTAATGTTAATTAGTATATCACATATACAATTATACACTAAATTATTAAATCAACACTTGACTTAATAATCCGGTTATTTCACATATAACCGACTAACACAAAATGTACTAACTTATCGAATCAACACTTGATTCGATAACCCGGCTATATCACATATAACCGGCCGATACAATAGCCGTGAGAATAGAATACAGTATCACATACTCCCATTATTCTCGGTCCCGCACATATCACATATGCGCTCCTATTTCGTTTTGCCTGAGCCAGTAAAACCTCTATGTAGGACTTAATAGACTCGTCAATACGCCAGCAGTAGGTGATGATCATATCAAGCACCCACAAGCCGTCAGCGGTACTAGCTGGACGTAACGGCTACCCAGATATTGAGCGATCAGAAGATCAGCAAGCAAGCCCGCTCCAACTCCTGCAAAAAGCCTGACAGTGACACAACCGTACAGTCCGGTCTCCTCGTCTGATATGTCGCATATCAAGTCTAGTGGTGGTAAACGTCAGACCCCAATAACCGATAAGTCATGCCGATATGAGGCTCATAACGGGTCGAGAAACTACTGGTTAATCTTACCAGTAAATCTCTAAACCAGCCCTGGCCAGGGACTTCCCTGTTATGGCCAAATGAGCATAGCGCAACATCAACCCCCAATACCGGGAGAGACGAAACCCCTCCTATCGCTCATTGCCTCCTTGTGACTCGGGACTGTACCCAAAAACCACCGTTTTGCACGCCCTCTTGGATGTGGTAAGCTGGAAATCAAAGCACAGTGGGAATCACACAAGACTCTATGATGATCTCGGGTCTACAGACTAACCTGTACCAGTGTCACCAGAGAACTGCCATCTGACGTAAGGTATAATACCATCTAGGAGTTCTCGGCGAGTCCGTCCTGTGTACCCAGTCTCTACTGAGCACCCGTATATCATCTCCGATGTCAAACACCAATGGATATGGGATCATCCATCGCCCATCTATATGGATCGAGAAGGTATACGCTAGTCTACTCTGGTATATCGATGCCCCGTCTCGATACACCCACGACTAGGGACCTTGAAGAATGTACTTATGGACTACCATGTCCCCACTAGTATGATCCTCATCATAGTCCAGGTAGTCAAGTACACATCCTAAAGGCTTTACCAACTTGTAACAGAGAGACAATCAGTGTACACGTTAAGGTAAAGAGTAACCAAATAGCATAGTATCATGTCGAGCAAGAAAGTCCTCCCTATATATGTCCAAGCATCCACTACAATATACATCTCATCTATAGTAATGGCCTCTAGGGCATACATATAACTAACAATGTTATGATATAAGATATTACATGATCATTGGGAGATATCCATATAACATGTGATGACATGTGACTAGATGAGATGATAGAATGTACGTGACTATAGATCCGTACCTTTGAATGATGATATCGTACGACGGATGATACTATACGAGATATGATATATATGATGATTGACCCGTATTCTTGATTCAATGATATCGTACGACGGATGATACTGTACGAGATATGATATATATATATGATGATGATCCGCACTCTTGACTTGAGTATGCTGTACGAGGAACTATACCGTACGTGATATTATGAGGGTAGATCATTGACTGATAGATGTATCGACTTGAAAATGTTATAGATTTCAAATCACTTTCGACTCGGGTTTAGTTTAGTCTTTAATCATTTAAGTAGATATTAGAATATAACTAAATCAATACCTATTTTTAAAACTAACGAATCATATGCATTTTCAAAGGACAAAACCCAAAGGACGCTACGGATTTTCAAATGGTGTTTTTTCCTCAAAAACGCCGTAGCTCCTAATTTTCTAAAAATGGTGATTCGTGTTATTTTAAATACTATAACTGTATGGCTCATATATAGATTTATATTTTATATTGTTGCGTTTACTGTTTACTTTTCTTCTATGCTCATATTATTCACATTGCATTTTATATATATACATGTTCTTTTCTTAGCTATTATAATCTCGTCTGCTAGGACACATGCACCATACCGATGATGCGCATATTGCACGTACACTTACTTGCCGTCACACACACATCATCATCGGTAATTTCTATTGCTAGATATATGTATACCCTAGAGGCCATTATTTGATAGTGGATGCTTGGACATGTATATATATAGATGAATTTCTTGCTCTACATAATAATATTCTATCTGGTAACTTTTTATCTTAACATGTTCACTTGATTGTGTATACCGTTCATTTGATACATGCTGATAACGCCCTAAGGATATCAGCTTGACTTCCATGATTATGATGCAGATCATACTAGTAGGGCATGTGTAGTCTATAAGCATAACCTTAAATGTTCCTAGTTGTGGGTGTATTGAGATGGGACATCGATATTCCAGAGTAGATTAGCGTATACGTTTCTTTACCCAGTTGAGGGGGCGATGGATGATCCCATATCCATTGGTGTTTGACACCAAAGATTGTATACGGATGCTCATTAGAGACTGAGTACACTGAACGGACTTGCCAAGAACTCCTATATAGTATTATATCTATCATCGTATAGCAGTTCTCAGGTGACACTTGTACAAGTTAGTCTGTAGACCCGAGATCGTCATAGAGACTTATTTGTTCTCCCACTGTGCTTTGATTTCCACCCAACCACGGCTCTACTTAGTCGTTCAAACATGTGGCTTTTGGGTACAGTCCCGAGACACATGGAGGCAATGAGAGATAAAAGGGGTTACGTCTCTCCCGGTGTTGGGAGTTGATATTGTACTATGTACGGTTGGTTATAACTGGATGTCTCTGGCCAGGGCTGATGAGATTTACTGATAAGTGTTATCAGTATTTCTCGACCTGTTATAGGCCATATATCTGCATGACTTATTGAGTTATTGGGTTCGACGATACCATCTCTAGACTCAATATGCAATATATCAGACGAAAAGACTGGACTGTATGGTAAGTGTGCCCAATGGCTCTACGGGAGTTTTGAAAAGTTTGCTTGTTGTTCGTCTGTTCGTACAATACCTGGGATCCGTTACGTGCAGCTAGTACCGCTGACAGTTTGTGGGTATCTGAAATGATCATTACCTACTGCTAGCATATTGACGAGTCTTAGAGTCCCACAAAGGGGTTTCCGAGCTCATGAGAAACAAAGTGGGGCACATATGGAGATATGTGAGGAAGCTTAATTAAATACATGTATATGATAACGTATTTTAATCTGGCGTTTTTTATTAGTCGGGTTATATGTGATATGACCTGATTATTAAATCAAGTGTTGATTTAATATAATGACTATTTGCTCATTAGTAATTCTTTTCTTTATGTGTGCATGTATGTATGTATATTTATATGGATTTATATACACATATACATGTGTGCATGTGTCATGGTGGATGATACATTGGACATGGATATGCTAGACTCACATGGAAATATATTAGATAATTATTGATTTTAAGTTAGTGGAAATTAAATTATGATCTCATGGTTGATCATATGGTTCTACACACTTCTTTGAAATATCACAAAGACCATGTGTCACGGCCTGAAATTTAGTTCGTGACCGGCACTTAACTCACGCAACGTCTAAAGGCGCAACATAAATTAAGTAAGCCGAATCCCAGAAATCTAAACCCTTTTTAGAAAATAAAAGAGGTAGAGTTTTGAAATAAAGGTAGGATGAAATGAAAAGTTGTCTTTGTAAGTCCATGATGCACACCCCACTAGTCACGGGGAGGCGGAATACTTTAAAAGCATTTTTCTCGCATCAAAAGAAACTTGTTTTTGCTTTGCATCATGAACTTGTTCCACTTTTGGATTTTGTTTAAACCTTAGCTAACAAAAACTTAGACTAAGAGAGAGATATAACTACTAAGTAAAAGAGTTATACCCTCGTTCCTAGTCCTTCGGGTCTTGAAGTTGCTCCTCGCTTCTTGGTTCAACCTTCTTGTTGACCTCCTTTCTTGTACTTCTTCTGGGTCCTTGATGAGTTCGCTTGCCGGTCTCCTTTGCGTCGAAGATGGATCCACCCAAAGGCTATAGTCAAGCTCCAACCTCAAAGAGATACCTTAGTGATCTAACTTGCTAAGAGAGAAGACTAAGTTGATGTAGAGTGAGTGTATTGGATTAATTGATCTTCAAGCTCATTAATTTTCGACACATGCAAGTGTTATGAGCTTGATGAAGAAGGAGAAAAGAAAAATCTAGGAGAGAGAAAGCTTTTGTCATAATCATCATGAAATGAGAAGAGATAATGGCTAAGTATTGAGCCAATAATTCAACCATGGAATTATTAAATCATATAATTTACAACCATGCTTGAATAGTGGCTCCAGAAGAAATAAACAAATAATTAGCCATGCCTTCAACCCATTCCTATAATATCTCCTAATTTCTACCTCATTAATTCTTTAATGAAAAAGAATAAAACAATAATGAGGTGTCTCCTTCTAGAAGCTCATTCTTGTGAATTTACAAGAATGCCCTTTTCCGTATTTTCATACTCGTATCCGTATTCCTGAAAATACGGATACACTGAGATCAGTATAATCCAATACTACAATACTAGTATCCGGGTTAAACCAAAGCCCACTAGTATTATCCGTCCGATCGTCATTCGAGTAGCCAGTACACGAATGCGATCGAAACCCTGCTGTAAGACCATACGACATCTACATTGTCTCGCTTGATCCAGGGAAACCCTCTATGTGGGACTCTAAAGACTCGACAGTACGCTGGCAGTGGGTTTAACCACAAGTCCGTCGGTGGCACTAGCTGTACGTAACGGCAACCCAGGTACATGTCAAAAAGGAGGCCGACGAGCGAACTCGTCCGTAACCCTTACTAAGCCTGTCCGTGACAATATCCGTGCAGTCCCGTCTGTTCGTCTGAGAGTACCGCATGTATGGTCTAGGGAGGTGGTGAACGTCAGACCCCTAACAACCGTACAAGTCATGCCGGTGTGGCTCAAGACCATACGAGAATCTACTGGTCAGTCCACCAGTGTTTCCTGATTGAAAATCAGAAAAGCTTATGGAAAAAGCTTCAGAAGAGGGTCACGTGCTTACACGTGACCAGCAGTCACGTGTGGGCACGTGACACCTAAAAGTATCAGCAAGGCAAATTCAGTTTCCCAAATACCTCAAAGAAAAGGGGCTTCAGAAAGGGTCACGTGTTCCCACGTGACCTGGGTCACGTGTCGGCACGTGACATTTAAAAGCAGCAGCAAAAACCCAACAGCTCCTTGAGCAAATCAAGAAAAAGGCTTCAGAAGAGGTCACGTGCTTCCACGTGACCAGGGTCACGTGTTGGCACGTGACACTCAAAACATCAGACTCATTCTCCGGTTAAATCAAGAAGAAGGCTCCATGCCAGGGTCACGTGCTCACACGTGACCAGTTGTCACGTGGTGGCACGTGATAGCTAAGCAGCAACCAGAAAACAGAGCGTAAAAAGAAGGAAGAAGGCTCGTTCCAAGGGGGTCACGTGCCCACACGTGACCAAGGGTCACGTGGCCACACGTGACCAACTTCAAAGCCCATTTGTCAACAGAATTAAATTCTGAGAAAAAACCTCTCAAATCTTTCCAAAAGCAATCGATTAAATTAAAGATTTAGAGGTGATTAAATATCATCTATCTATGGGAAAATCTCGAATTTGGAAAGATTTCCCCTTTAAATCTAACAGAAAAAACAAAGGAGAATGCCTGGATTTGAAATCCAATGGTGAATAAAATTCACCTAATAATCCAAAAGTCCAAAACGAATGATGGATACAGATCAAATCTCTCAATGATGATTCGTCAAAAAACTAATTGACTCGGCTGCTTCTCCTATAAATAGGAGCCAAGAGACACAAAAAAAAGAGAGAGACGCAGAGGGAAGAAAAGAGAGAGAACCTTGATACTTGAAAGGAATTTGGATCTTCTGCAAAAGAAAACCCTAGGTAAGAAAGGGAAGATTTCATTAAGAAAGAGAATTTAATTCTCAACAGAGTTTAACTCTGATGTAAAACAGAAGGACATATTTCTTCTCTCTTTGGTGGAGGATCTGTAAAGTGCACATCTCCCCTTGAGTTGAGAATTTAATTCTCAATGGGTTGTGATCCTGCCATGCATATTCAAAGCATAGAGAGGGCATGGAAGCACGAGAATTTAATTCTCACAGAACTATAGGAATTTAATTCCTTCAAAATAAAATTAGGGTTTGACCCTGTGTTATGGGAATTTAATTCCTTCAGAACAAAAAGAATCAGGGTTTAACCCTAGTTAAGAACTTAGTTCTGTTAAAACAACTAGAATTAATTCCCTTAATCTTATTCCCCAGAATAATTCTCCAACAGAGAGTGTGGGTTTAATTCCTTAAAGCTTTTATTAGGGTTTAACCCTATTCAGTTCTTCACATATATGAGGAATTTAATTCCTACAGGAAATTCAGAGTTCAACTCTTCAAAAGGAACTAGGAATTTAATTCCTCTGAAATTATTGTCAGGGTTCAACCCTACGAGGAATTTAATTCCTGAAAGGGATTAACAGATCTTCTAAACAACTACATAAAAGCGGGGTCACGTGTCACCACGTGACCCCCCCAAAGATCTACATAAAGCCCTTTGAGGCAGTGCCTCACGTGACCCACGTGACCTCTGAAGCACAAGGAATAGAAAAGAGCTCTAGGGCGCCCTCACGTGTCACCACGTGACCCCTAGTGAGCATTATAACGCACAGAGCATGGGCTTTCATCACGTGCTCGCACGTGATGGCCACCAGAACTAAAGTGTTAAACACTTACCTGCAGAATAAAATAAGGGGAATCAGGGCGCTCTCACGTGTCCACATATGACCCCTCTCTCCTTAGTGTTTAACACTAATCTGAAGACTTTGTCCTCAGTGTTTAACATTGATTTTCTTAGTGTTTAACACTAATTTGGAAAACTCTATTTGCAGTGTTTAACACTGATTTGCTTAGTGTTTAACACTAATGCGAAAACTCTGCTCCCAGTGTTTAACACTGATTATCTTTTAGTGCTTAACACTAACTTGCTAATCTTATTCCCAGTGTTCAACACTGTTGGTTTCTAGTGTTTAACACTAGCTTTAGCCCAATTGGCTAAGTTTCAAAGGCAAAGCCTCTCCTTCAATGGACCAGCAGAGGGTCAATGTTTCAAACATAATTGGACTTAGCCCAAATTGGCCATAAGTCCTCAAATCATCTTAAACTGAACACACTTGTTCTTTCAACAAACTCATCGGTTCAAGGGTACATCTCTGAACTCCTCTGACATCTGTCGTTGTAATCCTTCAACGTCGTCAGAGAGGTGACGGGTCCCGACAACCACACATTAATACGGACTGTGGGGTCCTTAAACTCATAGACTAATGTGTCCTTAAATCAAGATACGGATTGTGGGGTCCTTAAACCCATGGACTACGATGTCCTTAACCTTGACCGAGATGTCTTAAAACTAACAATGGACTGTGGGGTCCTTAAACCCATGGACTACGGCGTCCTTAATCTTGACCGAGATGTCTTAAAACTACCCATGGACCGCAATGTCCTTAAACTACCCATGGACCGCTATGTCCTTAAACTGGCAATGGACCGCAATGTCCTTAAACTAGCGATGGACCACTATGTCCCTAAACTGGAACAATAGAGCCAATCGCTCTTTTGTTGGATCTAAACGATCCCGTTTAAGTTGATCTTAGCCTTAAATATGGCTAACGTATCTTTAAACCTTTCAAACAGACTTTAGTCTCAAACTGGACTATAGATCCCCCCAATTAACTCTGGCTTAAGGGTACATCTCTGAACTCCTCTGACATTTGTCGTTGTAATCCTTCAACGTCGTCAGAGAGGTGATGGGTCCCGACGGCCATACATTCAATGGACTACCATGTCCCTGAACTGGAACAATAGAGCCCCTAAATGCTCTTTTGTCGGATCTAAACGATCCCGTTAAGTTGATCTTAGTCTCAGGTCGGACTAACGTATCCTTAACAAACGTTCGAGTTGATCTTGGCCTCAAGTATGGCTAACGTATCCTCAAACCAAACCCCCAAACCCAAATCTAAGATAATACGGATTTGGACTAGTCCACGCCCTACGGGCGACGACATAACTCGGTCTCCGTAAACAATCCACGGGCAACAAAACAGAAAACAAACACACACGAAGTGACCATCTGGAGAAGGAGAAAGTTGTTACCGCAATGCGGTAGCGTAATTAACTGCAGGGGCTTGCGCCTGCAGGGAAGAGCATGCCCACAATCAAAAACCCCTCAAACGAGGGGGAATCTGACAAAGTCTGCTACATCGGCCGCATCCGTGTAAACCTTCGATACACGGTGCCATGAATCAACTTGGCATCTTCGGAGAGGTGGACGGATAGCACCAATTAGCATCTGCCCTGAATTTCAGGCAAGAGACGCCATGTCGCGCCGTCTTTCGGAGGGGAACAGATTCTGGCACGCCCGGTGGGACCTTTTCCTCTTTCCACTCCACACTTCGTGTGTCGTGATTCGCGAACCAATCGCGGTTCGCTAATGGTGGCCTTTGGGTTTCAAGATACTAAGAATTGGCGTCTCGCTTATTGCAGAAAGCAAAAGATCGATGGCTTCTACTTCCGTGAAATTCTCCAACTGCTCAGACTGCAATTGCGACCAACGCTTTGCCTCGCCAGGAGGTATAGCCTACGGACCCCAAGCTGCTTCGTTATTCACAATGCCGGTGGACCAGGTGACTCAGGCCACTACCGGATTGTTCTTCGGGACTATACTCCCACCAACAAGCTTCACGGCGTCGGTGCTGAGAAAGGAAGCTCCCAAGAAGTCGGTCTTTCATCGTCTTACCCCTGCCGCGGCTCATCTCAACGGGCCGCCCAACATCAGTGCCTCGGTCTTCTCTAGATTGGGCCAGAAATCCGGTAGACCCATCATGAGGTCAACAATCCCAGAGAAGGCTGCTTCTAAGAAAGCGGCTGCTCCTGCTCCCGAAATCGCTAAGGCGGCTTCTCTGGCCAAAAAGTCGGTCTTTACAAGATTGACGGCTTCAGCTCCCGCCCCTGCTATCCAAAAGACGTCGGTCTTTGACAAGCTAACACCAACAGCAACCCCCCACCTACACAGGGGGCAAGACGAAACCATGCTTACCGCTGACCCAACGCCGTCCGCTCGACACGCTCGACGTTGCCATTGGCACCGAGTAAGGAAGGCTGGGGGCAACTCCCCCTCCGGGTTAACTCCATCAGCCCCGATGGCAGAGGTTAATGCTGCTGTTCCAACTGGGAACAGCTTCGAGATGCTAAATAAGGTGCGAAGGAATTCTCCTACTGCAGTGCTAAAGAGGTCTCCTCCCCCATTAAAAAAGGTTGTGGAAATAAAATCAGAACAGCCCCGATCCCCTCAACGGCTGTCTTCCAAAATCTATAAGGTTTGGCGGCAGGCCCGAGACTCGATCATCGATCCAAACTTCTCCCGCCAGCACAAGAAGCTGAAAATCCAACCGGAAGCTGGTCACCAGGCTAAACCCCGAAAGGCTGTCTGGACGCCCACCTCAACGGCCCCCTCAACCTCCATGGCTCATAAAAGGAGGAAGCCAGAGAAGATCCCCCAGCCTGCAACGACAGCTAATAGCACTAAGCCCAGACGCCCTAAGTCTGGGGGCATGATGGTCCACACCGTATACATGGCGTCAGGAAAAGAAGACAGCCGCGCGTCCACGGGTCATAGACCGCTTACACGGTCGGTGACCAAAGCTCAGGAGCAGCAGCAAAAACTCCAAGAAATGATGAATGCTATGGCCGCACTTACCGGGCCAAAAGAAAGCCCAGAAACGTCCTCAGACGCACGCCAGGAGGAAGAAACCGACACTGAATTCCTTCGCCGGATACTGGAGAAAAAGGACAAAGAGGCTGCTGAACAAGCAGCCAATATACAGCGTATGGGCCTTCTCTTCCAAGATATGATAGAAATGATGATCCAGCAGGACCTACCCGCCGAGGATCCCCCAATCGTTCTTGAAGACGACCGAGAAGAAACGTCAAATCCACCGCCAGCCCCCTCAACGGCCAAGGAGGAGACGATCTCTGAAGCTGACTTGGTTGACTATATAGCCCAGCAAATCCGGGTTCATCATGCGATTGAGGCAGCTGGTCAAGTCGTAAAAACGGGACGGCCGTATCCAAGCTGGTACGACCAAATCAAATACCCGCCAGGCTATACGATACCGAAATTCCACGTGTATAAGGGGACCGGCAATCCCCATCAACATGTTGCCCAGTTCCGGGCCCTCTGCGGTAACACCGGCGGTGATGATAAACTGTTGCTTCGCCAGTTCGTGGGCAGCTTATCGGAAAGAGCGTTCGAATGGTATTCGGAACTCCCGAACGATTCTATCAAGACGTTCGCTGAAATGGAGTTGTTATTCACTCAGCGATTCGCAAGTGCCAGCTAACGCACTCCAATAACAGCATTGATTAACGCCAGGGTAAAACCAGGCGAAACCTGGGTCCAGTATGCTATACGTTGGCGGAATTTGTGGTCGAGATGCGAACAACGCATTGAGGAGGCACCCGCAGTGGGCATGTTCGTAGGAACCCTGGACCCCCACGCAACTATCTCCCAGTTTATGATGTTCTTTAAGCCAACCACATTCCAGGCTTTAATCGACAAGTTGGCTCAGATGGACCAGATGGGTCATAGACCATCTCCCCCGAAGTCGGAACCTCGGAATGACAAGGGTAAAGGAAGGGAAACCTTTGTCGCGAATGACCAACAGCAACCTAACGCCCCGAAACCGGCAGATCAACTGGAAGAAAGACGCCGGTATTATAATGAAAAGATGAAACGTCCTTACTCGTTCCCACGAGACAAGACGAAATGGTTATTCGAGCTGGCAATACGCAACAGACTTATAAACCTACCAAATCCAAGGCGACCGCCGCAACCCATTGAGGTGAATAACCCTAACTATTGCCCTTACCATCAAACGGTAAGTCATCCGATTGATGATTGCTTCGTCTTCAAAGGATGGATCGAAGATCAATACCTCCAGGGGAAGTTTATACTGTCAGAAAAGTGGAAGGTGAACCCACCACAGCCGCATCCTCCTAAGAAAGCGGATACACCGGGGGCAACCTGCTCCTTTATTGAAGAAGCTCCGTGGGAGGTCGTGCTATCAACTAAAACCAAAAGAATGCTGAAATACCTTCATGCGTGCCCTACGATCGAATGGAAGGACCCTCTTGAACCTCAAATTATCGAAGGAATGTTGAAGCCCCGCCCAACTACGAAGATTCGCAATAAGGGCCCAAATACTCACGCCCAACCGTCAAAATCTTCGAAGAAAAAGAAGAAGAAATCCAAGAAGTCCGTGAAGCTTGGAAACGAGCACACGAACTTGCAGAAGCAAATCGACGTGCTGGAAGAATACAATCAAAAGGCGCGAACTCCTGTCACACTGCAAGAGTTCCTCAACCACATCTTTCAAGAGGAAGATGATGGAGAGAGCTCGTCGGATGAATCCGAAGGATATGTGGCGAGTTGTAACGTAATCTCCCACTCGTTTACCGGTGATGGGAAAACTCCTGGCGCTAGGAAACTGGGGACAGAGCCTGAACCAGAGCGTGTGTGGCCAACAGATGAAATGATCGATGCTTTTCTAGACGAGATTCGTCTAAAAAGTAAAGCGGATCGGGAGTGTGAGATGGCCGCATCGGAAGAAGCCAAATGCAGGCGACTGAACGAAAAAGTTGAAGTACTCCCGCCAGATCGAAAGGCATCCGAAGCAGACAAGAAGATATTCAAGACGAGGAAAAGGTTTGCCAAAGCCATGTCAATAGGAATGAAGCTACCACCCTCGAAAGGAAACACGCTCGATGGGGTGGAGAAGCACCGTGATTATTGCGCATATCATCGGAAAGTTTCACACCCCACGGAGGAGTGCGACGCCTTTAGCATATGGTGGCAAGGATATGTTGCTCATCGGCAACATTTTAAGCGCATGAAACGCAAGATCCGTCGGGAGCGAAGAAGTACTGTCGATGGGCACAACAGAACTACTGGCAACTGTTACATGGTTAACGCCAGGGGGTCACAAGTTCTCACCTTTGGGAGCGACTCTGAGGAAGAAATGGCTTTGGGCCCTCTCTTTAAAGAATCTGTTTTAGGGAAAAAGGAGAAATCGGAGGCCTGCGAGAACATTCAGCTGCGCAATCGCACACTCCCAGAAAAGAATCTCGGGCCCGCGAGTAGAAAAGATAAGGGAAAGGAGAAGGTCACTGAAGATATCACTTTAGATGACCAAGTCATGAGAGAGCTGGCGGCCAAAGACCCTCCTAGAAAGGGTAAGGTGGACTATAACATCCTATCGCACCTAAGGAAGCTACCTTCTCAGCTTAGCATTCTCGATGCCCTCCTATTATCAAAAGAAGCGCGAGACTCACTAATTAAGGCGTTACAAGAACCTGAGCAATTTCAAGCCTTCCTCGCCACTGAAAGGATGAAGGATGAACTAGAGGAAGTGCATATTGCCGACATCACTTTCGGTGACGAAGACCTCCTTCTCGGGACGTGCGACCACAACCGTCCCCTATATGTCTCTGGATACTGCCATGATATCAAGATAGGCAAGATCCTGGTGGATAATGGATCCTCCGTCAATCTCCTTAATGTTCGGGTGTTGAAGGAAATCTGCATGAGTGTACAGCACCTCGCTCGTGACAAAATCACTATCTCTGGTTTCGATTCACAATCGTCACGGACTCTCGGATCTGTGATACTAACATTACGCTTTGGACTTCTCGTCACAGACGTCAAATTCCATGTCATTGACGCCAAGACCTGCTACAACGCCTTACTCGGCCGTCCTTGGCTACACGAGTACAACATCATCCCTTCTACGCAACATCAGTGTATGAAGTACTTTAAGTATGGTTTCGAGTATACCGTAACAGGTGAGTTGAACCCATTTTCCGTGAACGAAGTCCGCAAATACGAAGATGCGAAGTACTTTTTGCTAGATTTCGAGGATGCAGAAAGGTGTCGCAACCCGGAAAACAAAACCGCCGCCACCATCCCTATTTTCGGGAGCGATACCGAAGAAGAGGAAGAGATAGTTTATGCAGGGCCATCTCAACGCAACAACCTAGGGACGCCCGCCCCAATGTTGGTCTTCGGAAGTGATTCAGAAGATGAAGTTAATGCCGTGTTCTCCAATCGGCTGTCAATACAAGCACCCCCTGGTGATGACCATAGTTTGCAAATCACCATGGTACCGCGAGAACACTATAAGGATCTCGACACACTTCAAGCTCACAATGTGCAGGACCTGCAAACATTTTGCGTCCCTCCCAGGTAAAGGGGTGAGGAGTTAATTCTATTCTACCGATCCTTAGAGTCGAGAGCAGAGAAAGAAATCTGGCATGGCGCGGATGCTACACTCGACAGGCTCCAACCCATCCATTTGCCCAGATACTATACAAATGGATTAAAGAGGCTATTGAAGCGCCAAGGAGTACCCTTAAAACAGACTGTTCGACAAGCTGGGTTCTACAACAGGATCTGGGATGTCCCTGGGACTCAACGCAAATTGCCCAACGGGAAAATGGAAACACTTGGGCTTGGATACGTGAGAACCGGAAAACAGGGACGGGCCCACAGCAGCTACGCTATATACACCTTTGATGAAGAAGAGGACGCCCTGTCAGGAAGTACCAACCCCTCATCAAAACTAGACCCCGCGACTGAAGTGCCGAGTCCGTCGTTTGAACAACGAGTGGACAACCCTATCAGGAAAGTGGGTCAGAAAGCTCGGGAAGACCACAACCGCGAGATGGCCATCCACGAGAAGGCCAGGACGCGACGTCTATTTCAACAGGCTACAAAAGACAAAGATGTTCGTCTTTTTCAACCCGTTGTACGAAAGGCCCGACACAGAGACAGAAATAAATCAAGAAGCGGAAAAAGGAGCCGACAACAACGACGCAGGATTACAGAGTTACGTGATCGGGTATTGCGCGGCTCGGATTTGTCCCTCATGAAGAAGATGAGTGGAGCGTACTCCTTCCCCCGAGACAAGACGGAGAGGTTACTCAAGCTCTCTTTAAAACATCAAATGATCACGCTTCCAGGGTCTAGACACCCTAAGCAAGCTGACAAGGCTTCTCATTTGAGCTATTGCTCTTATCACCAAGCCATAGGACATCTTACCGAAGACTGCTTCACCTTCAAGAACTGGGTCGAGGACCAGTACCAACAGGGCAGATTCGCCTTATCCGACGGCTGGAGGGTAACGCCGCCACAAAAGCATGAACCCAAAGCCGCAAAAGCAAAACCAGATCCATCTCAGTCCTGGAAGCGGATTCGCACCTGTTACACGATTACGATATTAAAAGAAGAGCCCGAGAATATGGATGACCTTCCCTGGTGCTTTGAGAACAGCGATTATGAGGTGGTCTCAGAATTTCTGCCAGCTCCAAAAGAACTGGAAGACGGTATACATACTACTGCAGATAACCTCAAGAAGATTGAGTTGGGATCGGCAGATGACCCGCGACCGACATTTGTTAGCGAGCTGCTATCTGAAGAAAGGGTGGCTGCTTTAAAGAACGTGCTTCTACGACATAAAGACTGCTTCACGTGGAACTACTCCGAGATGCCAGGATTAGATCCGGAGATTGCTGTGCATAAGTTAGCAATATCCCCGGATATCAAGCCAGTCAAGCAGGCGCCAAGAAGGATGCGACTCGAGCTTGAAATGAGCATCAACGCCGAAGTCAAGAAGCTGATCGATTCTAGATTTATCCAAGAAGTCCAATATCCCGACTGGATCGCCAATATCGTCCCGGTAATGAAGAAAAATGGGACGGTACGCATATGCATGGATTTCAGGGATCTCAATAAAGCCTGTCCAAAGGACGATTTCCCAGTACCAGTAACCGAGATAATGATAGATAACACGTCCACTCATGAGGTTTTCTCCTTTATGGACGGTTCATCAGGATACAATCAGATAAAGATGCATCCCGAAGACCAGAAGCACACCGCTTTCCAGACCCCTTTGGGTATATTCTGCTACAGGGTTATGCCCTTTGGTCTAAAGAACGCCGGTGCTACCTATCAAAAGGCCATGACAAAGATCTTCGACGATCTCATACATGACATCGTCAAGTGCTATATCGATGACCTTGTAGTGAAGTGCATGTCATACGAAGAGCATTTAAAGCATCTGGAGACTGTCTTTCAATGCCTTCGTCAATATAATTTGAAGATGAATCCCCTCAAATGCGCGTTTGGAGTCTCCTCGGGTAAATTCCTGGGAATCATCATCCGACATCGAGGTATCGAAATAGATCCATCTAAGATCAAGGCGATCATGGAAATGCCTCCGCCAAGAACCCTCAAACAATTGCGGTCTCTCCAAGGGAAGCTCGCATACATCCGGCGGTTTATCGCTAATCTTTCAGGCAAATGCCGTCCTTACAGTCACCTGATGAAGAAGGGAACCCTATTCGTCTGGGATCAAAAATGCCAAAGCACGCTAGACGAGATCAAGCAATACCTGCAGAACCCGCCGGTGTTGGCTGCTTCGGTTAAGGAAAAACCTCTCATTCTTTATACAACCGCCCTCGAAGGTTCTTTAGGCGCATTATGGGCACAAGAGGACGACCAAGGGAAAGAAAGAGCACTCTACTACTTAAGTCGAGTTCTGCTAGGGACAGAAAGCAACTACTCTCCCATTGAAAAACATTGCTTGGCGTTAATCTTCGCGATAACAAAGCTCAGGCACTATGCGTTGGCACATGAAGTCCGTCTCATCTCAAAGGCGGACCCTCTTAAATATCTGATGTCAAAGGCTATATTGACGGGTCGACTCGCTAAATGGGCTCTACTCCTGATGGAGTTCTCAATAACGTATCGACCTCTTAAGGCAGTGAAAGAACAGGCCATTGCCGACTTCCTCGCTGAGCATCCAATACCTGCTGGTTCTCCTCTGAACTGCGAGTTGCCAGACGAGCATGCATTTGATGCGATTGGCGGCGGTAGTACCCGATGGGAACTCTATTTCGATGGAGCATCCTCCGTAAAGAAACAGAAACAAGGTATCCCAATGATCAAATCGGGGATAGGCCTCATCTTCGCAACTCCACAAGGAGGGATAATGCGCTTCGCCTTCTCCTTAACAGAGCCGAGGACAAACAATGAAGCTGAATACGAAGCTCTGATAGCAGGCCTCGAGATCGCCATCGACACGGGAATCGAAAATCTCCTTATATACGGGGATTCCCAATTGGTCGTTAGTCAAGTAAATGGTGACTACCAAATGTGTAAACCAGAATTGGTGAAGTACGGCGAAAAGGTGCAACAACTATTGACCCAAATTCCCTCCTATACTTTGGAGAACATACCGCGTGCGGAAAACAGCAAAGCAGACGCGTTGGCCAAACTTGCTAAAGAACTGGCTGACGAGAACCTTGATGACGTCAGAATCGTGGTACAAAGCCGTCGAGTGCTCGCCCCGGCAGAAATACCTCCGGAATTATATAAAGAGAAGGGAGCGACTGAGCAGGCGACCCTACAAATAAAAGACCGCGAGAAGGCTGAGGACTGGAGGGAAGTCTTCATAGACTACTTTAAGTCCTACCGAATGCCCGAAGAAGCGTCTTCAAGACATCAGCTCATCAAACGAGCTCTATTTTTTGCTTTTGTTAATGACACTCTATATAAAAGATCGTTTGATTCTCTATGGCTGAGATGCCTAGGACCTGACGAAGCAGAAAGAGTCGTTCAGGAAGTTCACGACGGACTCTGCGGTTCTCACCAAGCAGGCCCAAAGATGAAGTTAAAAATTAAACGGATGGGTTACTATTGGCCCACGATGACCCAGGACTGCCTCGAGTATGCGAAGCAATGCCACTCGTGCAAGATTCATGGAGACTTTATCCACCAACATCCGAACCCACTACACCCAACGGTGGCTAGCTGGCCATTCGAAATGTGGGGGACTGACATAGTTGGCCCCATCGAGCCAGCATCGTCCCGGGGACATCGTTTCATCCTGGCAACAACTGATTACTTCTCCAAATGGGCAGAAGCAGTACCGCTGAGGGAAGTGAAGACAGAGAATATCCTCCACTTCTTCAAGATGCACGTCATCTATCGGTTTGGAACCCCACGGCGGATTATATCCGATAATGGGCCAGCCTACAGAAGCCATAAGATTAGCCACTTCGCGCAGCAGCACAATATAGACTGGAGATATTCTTCAGTTTACAACCCACGAGCTAACGGTCTGGCCGAGGCCTTCAATAAGACCTTGACGAAGATCATAAAAAAGACCGTTTCCCGGAATAAGAGAGACTGGCATGAGAAGCTACAAGAAGCCCTTTGGGCTTATCGAACTACATGCAAGACGGCCACAAACACAACGCCGTACGCGTTGGTATTTGGGATGGAAGCAGTGCTCCCTCTCGAGATAGAGTTACCCTCTCTACGAGTGGCAGTCCACTACGAGCTGACGGACGAAGAAAATGCTCACCTTCGGCTTGAGGAGCTTGATGCCCTCGATGAAACCCGGCTCATAGCGCAACAACATCTAGAAGCCTACAAAGCAAAGATGACGCGCTCGTATGAAAGATTGACCAGGCCGAGGACATTCCGCCAAGGCGAACTCGTACTAGTGGTCAAAAGACCTATGATCCCCAATCGTGCCAAGCGGGGAAAATTTGAGCCAAACTATGAAGGCCCGTACATCATAAACAAGGTCTACCAGGGTGGAGCCTATCTACTCATGGACATGCACGGTGAAAGGCCTTTCAGGCCAATAAACGGCCGCTTCTTAAAGAAGTACTATGCTTAATGAGCCACAGCCTTGGTTAATGATAGATGACGACGACTATGTCCGCTTGCTATCTTCCTAAGCTCAGACTTTACAAGCAGTAGCCGGCCCTCCCCTGAACAACGGACCGAAATGTCCTTAAACTAACAACGGACCGAAATGTCCTTAAACTAACAATGGACCGAAACGTCCTTAAACTAACGATGGACCGAAGCGTCCTTAAACTAACGACGGACCGAAATGTCCTTAAACTATCGACGGACAGATACATCCTTAAACTAACAATGGACCGAAACGTCCTTAAACTAACGACGGACCGAAATGTCCTTAAACTAACGACGGACCGAAACGTCCCTAAACTACTACCGCAGCATCCTTAGGCTGACGAATTAAAAAAAAAGGAGAAAAAGAAAAATATAAAAAAAAACAAAAAAAAAGGTATGTCCATGAGCAAAATGGGCACGGATGAAAACCCAAAAGGGCTCCGTGAGTAAAAACAGCAGGACTACCGGCGAGTGTTTGTGAAAACCCGAAAGGGCGCAACCTCGTTAAAAGACACTTATAGGGTCCTCTCGACCTTGTAAGGAGAAACCACCTGCGTGAGATCCTTACAACTCACAAAGGAGCAACACACTTAGGGATCCTCACGATTCCTAAGGAGAAAATACACTTACGAGATCCTCACGACTCGCAAGGAGAACTCTCTTATGGGACCCTCACGGCTCATAAGATTTGAAAGTCTTAAGTTACAGAGACCTAAACCTGTGCTTAAGAAATCCACCACAACCTTCGATAATGCCCTACAAGTAGTCCAATATTGACCCTTGTATACAATCCACGGGCGCGAATAAACATTTCCCTAACTAAGTCTCATCCGAGACTAAGGATATGTTTGCATGGTAAACAACCCTTGTAAATCCTCTCGACTTACAAGGAGAAAACCCTCCCGTAGGATCCTTACGACTTACAGAGGAACAATACACTTAGGAACCCTCACGATTCCTAAGGAGAAAATACACCTATAAGATCCTCACGACTTGTAGGGAGAAATACCTTTGTGAGACCCTTACGGCTCATGAAGTCAAAAGCATTAGTCGGCAGGACCTTAACCCTGTTTGCTAAGCCACCTTTGTTCAACATCGACAGAGGCAAATGATGATTCGCTCCTGGCAATATTCCAGTTGCAGCGATGCTGATGCCTAAACCGGTATCAGATCCCAAGTTCCATACTCGCGATATATAAAAAATCAGCGAACCAAAAATGCATATGAAATAGCCGAAATGATGGGGCAGCTTGCAATAAAAAAAACAGCAAGTAAAAATGAATGCATGAAAAATAGCCGAAATGATGGGGCAACTCGCAATAAAAAGCAGCGAGTAAAAATGAAATAAATAGCCGAAATGATTGGGCACCGCGAAAACATAGCCGAAATGATAGGGCAATCGCGACCTTCGCGATATAAAAGCTGAAATGATAGAGCATCGCGGACAAAGAAATAAAATAAGAATAAAATTTATGCCCTACAGGTGATGTTACATCAACCCCCTGTATACAATCCAGGGGCACGAACAAAAAAAAAGAAAGGGAACATACCTCCCCCCAGGTTTCATCATAAGAAGAAGCAAAATCTCGACGGGCCGCAAGCGACTTAGAGATCATCCCGGCACTCGTTTCGTAACGACGGACACAACTTCAAGCTAAACGAAACAGCGGCAACTCCCAGTTCCATGGCTCGGCGGTATACATATCGCCAACAGTCAAACCTCCATCCCGTGAAATGGGGATACAATCGACAAAATTCCTGGTTACGTGGAACGCGGATAATGTCACTCTTTGACCCCGTGTGAAGCATCCAGAGCGGAGCCTAGTCCTCGCCGAGCACGGCAGTGAACCCGTGTGAAGCATCTAGTGCAAAATTCCTGGTTACATGGAACGCGGATAATGTCACTCTTTGACCCCGTGTGAAGCATCCAGAGCGGAGCCTAGTCCTCGCCGAGCACGGCAGCGAACCCGTGTAAAGCATCTAGTGCAAAATTCCTGGTTACGTGGAACGCGGATAATGTCACTCTTTGACCCCGTGGAAAACGTCCAGAGTGGATCCTGGTACTCGCAGAGCATGGCAGTGAACCCGTGTGAAGCATCCAGAGCGGAGCCTAGTCCTCGCCGAGCACGGCAGTGAACCCGTGTGAAGCATCTAGTGCAAAATTCCTGGTTACGTGGAACGCGGATAATGTCACTCTTTGACCCCGTGTGAAGCATCCAGAGCGGAGCCTAGTCCTCACCGAACACGGCAGTGAACCCGTATGAAGCATCTAGTGCAAAATTCCTGGTTACGTAGAACGCGGATAATGTCACTCTTTGACCCCGTGTGAAGCATCCAGAGCGGAGCCTAGTCCTCGCCGAACACGGCAGTGAACCCGTGTGAAGCATCTAGTGCAAAATTCCTGGTTACGTGGAACGCGGATAATGTCACTCTTTGACCCCGTGTGAAGCATCCAGAGCGGAGCCTAGTCCTCGCCGAGCACGGCAGTGAACCTGTGTGAAGAATCTAGTGCAAAATTCCTGGTTACGTGGAACGCGGATAATGTCACTCTTTGACCCCGTGTGAAGCATCGAGAGTGGAGCCTAGTCCTCGCCGAGCACGGCAGCGAACCCGTGTAAAGCATCTAGTGCAAAATTCCTGGTTACGTGGAACGCGGATAATTTCACTCTTTGACCCCGTGGAAAACGTCAAGAGCGGATCCTGGTCCTCGCAGAGCACGGCAGTGAACCCGTGTGAAGCATCCAGAGCGGAGCCTATTCCTCGCCGAGCGCGGCAGTGAACCCGTGTGAAGCATCTAGTGCAAAATTCCTGGTCACGTGGAACGCGGATAATGTCACTCTTTGACCCCGTGGAAAACGTCCAGAGCGGAGCCTGGTCCTCGCCAAGCACGACAGTGAACCCGTGTGAAGCATCCAGAGCAGATACCGGACTGTGGAGTCCTTAAAATCCACGGACTATGACGTCCTTAACCTCGACCGTAATGTCTTAAAACTAACGATCAACCACCCCGATTCCCTACGGATTCTCCCTTGGTTAAAGGGTACATCTCTTCACTCCTTTGATACTCGGCGTTGTAATTCCTCAACGTCTTCAAAGAGGTGACGGGTCCCTGCGACCAAACATCGGACTGTGGAGTCCCTAAATCCACGGACTATGAGATCCTTAACCTTGACCGTGATGTCTTAAAACTAACATCGGACTGTGGGGTCCTTAAATCCACGGACTATGAGGTCCTTAACCTTGACCGTGATGTCTTTAAACTACGATACCTTGAGCGACCCCTGACCCCGTGAAACACGGATAAGGGCGACCACATCCAACACTTGCAGGTCCTCACGACCTGCGAGGAAGAAAAACTCTCTTGTGAGATCCTTACGACTTTCAAGGGAAAACCCACTTAAGAACCTTCACGATTCTTAAGAAGGACTTACACCAATGGGATCCTCTCGACCTGTAGGGAGAAAAGCTCTTTATGAGACCCTTGTGGCTCTGAAAATGCAAAAGTCTTAGGAAGCAGATCTTAACCCTGAGTCTTAAGCTATCGCTGCCCTGCGAGGAGATCAATATAAATTGTCCACAAACGCATTCAATGAAAGGGGACACATCGTTAAGAAGAAAAAGGTATCTTTTATTCATAAACCAAAATGGATACAAAGTATAATTCATGAAAGAAACAAAAAAGAAAGATACTCTTATCCATGAGTACGTACAAAAAAGGGGAAAAGATACAAGTCCTCAAGCCGGCGGGCGGTGCAGTAATTTCACCAGCTCATCGTTCTGTTGCTGAGCCACGGCTTCATGACGCAAGATCTCCAGAAGACGAGCCTCCGCCTGAGCTTGCTGAGCTTGATACGAATCAAGCCGAACTTCGAGCTCTTTCTCGGTGGCTTTATGAGCCTCGACCCTATCACAAGTGAACGTGGCAGCTTTATCGAGAGCCACCACCTCTTTTATGGACTCCTGGAGCACTCGCCAGAGTTCGTATTCTTTGTTGGCCTTGGCTGTGAGGCTGGCCTGAAGTTCGCTCAGCGCCTTAGAAGCCAATTCCCTCTCCGAGAACTTGCGGCCAAGCCTCTTCTCGCATGACGTCATGTTAGCCGCACATCGTGCTATCAGACCCCGCAACTCTTCTTTTGCAGCCACGGCTTCTGAGGAAAGGCGAGAACATTCAAGAGCGTGCAAACAAGCCTCCACCTTCCTACAGAACTCCACCCAGACCCGCACCACCTCCTCGCTATGATAGGTGGCGAGAAAAGGAAGAGAGCCGTTAGCTTCAGCGGAAAACGCTTCGGCCGTGGTCGCGCTACCAGCACGGAGCTCCTCGACGAAAGATGACAGGGAGACAAGGCTCAATTGGGCCAAGCGTTCTGAAGCCCGCAAAGCATAAGGACCGGGCGGCATCACGATGCGCGATTCCAAAGCCATGGAGACTGGCAGAGCTGCTCAAATTTGGGAAATGTTAGTAAAGCTTTTAAATGCAGAACAAACGGGACTATAATAAAATGTCACCCACCGACAGTCATGCAAGCAGGAGCTGAAGGTTCCCCTAGCCGTTCAACGACCTCGACCTCATCGTCAGCTTCCAAAACTATAAGAGACATCAACGTCATTTCGCAAGATAGTAACAATGCTATGGTAAAAGAAAAAATGGCGAATGACACTAACCTTGCCCAGAGGAAAGGACAATACGCTGAGGGAAGATCGCCTGCGGAGCTGCCATCTCCAATAAACGCTGAAATGACTGTCGAGGCGACAGATCCGCGATCGTGGCCGCCAAACCGCGCAATTCTGGGAAAGATAAAAGAGTTCAGACTATGAAGGGGTTGCTAAATTAAAACGCAGAGGGATACCTTCAACACTCCTCCCATTCTGAGCCGAGGGGATAGCAGCTTCGACGGTCTCCGCCGCGACCTCAGGCTCCAACAAAGGAAGAGTAGTCCCGACTACCTCTCTTCCGGCCTCAGTAAGAGTCGTTGGGGCGGCGACCTCCAAAGGAGCCTCCCCCAAAGGGGCAAACGCTCCCTGATCAAGAACCGCCGCTGGAGGTTCTACCGTGAGAAGAGCAGCCTCATCAGCCCCCTCCACACCAAGCAAGGCTTCATTGAGAATTTCGGGGCCCGTAGGGAGCTCCCCCAGCGTCGAAGATTCTGCACGATTCAAATAAGAATAATGATACATATGCACGGACATAAACAATCTGAAGAACTACGAAAAGAACCACAACGTACCGATGCGCAAAGAAGCCCTCAATATGGCTTCTTCAAGCCGCTGCTCCTTCTCGAGGAGGTGGGCTCGCCGGGGTTCGAGAGTGGACTCATGGCCGCCGGTCCATAAAGAAAGTGCGTCAGTTGCATCTTCTGAAGCGGCCTGCTTCAAAGCCCTCTCCCCCCATTCCTCCAAAGGACCGATAAATCGCCGCCGAATCCACGAAGGGTCTTCGTAAAAGATTACAGCGGGATAGGACTTCTTCGGAACCCTAGCATTATGAGACACATCTTTGGAACGTCGTATGGCCTCAGCCAACTGTGCGTCCTCCTCATCGGCCGAACTCGGGAAAGGAAGTCCAGCGTTTGACTCTTGCAGGGCCAACGGCTCGTCTTCAAGAGTAGGCTCAGACTCCGCCAAAGAATCGAGCGAATTGGTGGCCACCTTCCTTCGACGCTTAGACCTAGAGCCGGTCGCCGAGGATGACCGTTTCCTCCCCCGCGAAGCCTTAAGGCGACGCTGACCCACATCGCCTATGACGCCCTCTGCTCTATTACCCTCGCCTGGTGCCACGACCGAGGATGACACTGTCATTGTCAATGCCATGGGGGACGGTGCTGCCACAGGCGGTGGTGCTACTACCGGGGCCCTTCCACCTCGCGAGCGGGAACCCAGGGGCATACCGGCCGTTGGAGTAAGGTTCACCTCCGATTCTCCTGGGATGAGCGCAGTGCCGGTATCCCTTAGAGGGAAGCGGACCGGAGCCCTCGGTCGCAGCTTAGCTCCTGGAACCAGAGGAGGGGCATCATGGCCAAGAAGCACCCTCCTTTCCTCAAGAATGATTGGGCTGACCCGATGAAGATACCAACCCGTAAACGTGCCCACGCACCGGGGCAGGTATTCAGCTTCAGGTACAATGAAGTGGGAGCCGGTGTTTAGCCTCATGAAATGATGAGCTGCATCGCGAACGGCATCGAGCGAAGGGATTGGGATGACTATAAAAGCCTCGAAGGGAACACCCTGGTCGTATCTAAGTTGTCGGGCAAATCGATGCGGATTGTACCGCATGAAAAGAGCTGCACTGTCCTGGAGAAACACCAAGTAGCCCGGTCTAATTGTATATAAGTGCGCAGCCTCCCGGGGCTTCAAAGAAGGTGCGTTGTCTTTTGACAGATTCCAGAGTTGTTGAACTGGACCTGAGGGAGTAGACAAGACCCGATCATTAAAAACCATCCCGCCAGCGGCAGCGTAAGGAGAAATCAGCAACCGAATAGTCCCGAACTGAGTCGGGTCGGCGGCAGAAGCATCCACTAATCGCATAAGTCGTGGAAAGGGGTATGCATCGTAAAATGAGGGCCTCTGATGCATGGCAAAAGCCCCCAACACGTGCATTTCGATCCAGGACGTGAAATAATGAAGCGAAAAGTTTACCACATCCACGCCAGGAGTAGAGGTATTAGCTGCGGTGCCCAACCCATGATAAAGATGCGCCAACGCCGGGATGCCGATAGCCAATCGCGTCCCCTCAGCAATACGATGAGCCGAGTAGATAACCGAAGCTCTCATGAAGCGGCGATGCATGGGGATAACAAACCAACTGAGCCAAACACTGACAAACCCCACGAAGAATGTTTCCTCATCAATACCGGGTGCTGCAATGGACTCAAAAGACATCGGCGACACGATGGGAATATAGTATTGTGGCAGGTCCGATTCAGCGGTCGGTAGCTTCTTCGGACCGAACCAAAAGGGGTCTTTGATGTTAGCAAACTTCGGAGCAGTCTTCGATATGACGTCCTCACGAAGGAAGCGGGAAATGAAGCTTTTAAAAGTAACACCCTGCTCCTCAGACTCAGTGAACAATCGATCAAAAATACCCAGCGCCTTGATCAAGCTGGGGCGCTTGTGGGGAACGGCGTTGTCAAAAGACAAGCCGTCAGCCGGTGCAGACTCGGGCTCAAAGACATACTCGTCAGGAGGCAACAACTCCTCATACAGTGCACCCTTGATTGGCAATCCCGAGATTTCATAAAATTCTGCAAGAGAGATCGAGACCTCGCGATCTCCTAGAATGAAAGTGTTGGTGGGAAGATTCCATTGGTTCAAAAACGCCTTAACCCACCAGACATGCGGGGACTTATAATGGAAGAGTGACGCGTATATTGCCTGATAAAGCCCGACCTTCTGCAGCCGCGCACGATGGGTGGCAAGGATGTAGCGAGCCCAGAGAAGATAGCCCGTAGGGTGTCGGGGAGTGAGCCCTATCTTATAGATCTGCCCCCACGGGTGGGCCTCACCATGGCAGATACGCCGCCCTAAGATGTCTATGGCCGGGATCGGATGGTTCGGAATACCGGTCGTCGAAGGCTCGAGCCTCCCCGTTGGAGTCCAGTTAGGCATTTCCACAGCAAAAACCATCCTCGGAGGATCCATCGGTAATAATGGGAAAGTGGGCTCCGTAGGTACCGCGCAAAGAAAACTCCGGCGACACTGAATAATCTGACTATACCAAGATCCCCATTGAAGAAGGTTGGTACAGTTCGGGTCATGGGCCCGGATCCTCGCCATCGCTTCCTCATCAGATGGCGACTGAGGAAAAGCAGCCTCCGAGCGAGAAAAGGGAAAGCAGGGAACAGAAGCCATCGCACCTGAAATCCAATAAAAGGAGACCGTTAAAAGCAAAGTCAGCGATATATATATCCATGCATGAACATGAAGACTAGTTAAAGAAAGCAACAGCAGAGTTTTCTGGGACTATTGGCTACAAAACACATGGGCCCCACAGAATCCGGATGACGGCTCATTAATAATGAGACCAAATAAATATAATAAAACAAAGGGAATATCCTCATTAAATAAAGACTGAGATTCAGGTGACCCTACACATCCCCCCTAGAAGACAAATCTGTCTCGAGCCCCGCAACAGATCCAACAGGATCAAAGGAATTAAATTCCCACAGAAGATATCATTACAAAACTCCTGTTCCATCAATTGCAGAAGGACAACCTCGGGCCAAGAGGCCCCAAGAAGGCTCCATGTGAAGAAACTGAGTTCTTCACAGGAATTAAATTCCTTTTAGAAAAGGGAATTAAATTCCCATAAGACATTTTTGGGAAGGAATTAAAATCCATAGATTGTCATCATCATTTCCCTAAAGACCGCTTAAGCCCTAAGAGAGCTACAGTTTGAAGATTAAATGGCTTTCTGTTCCTGTTGATGAATTTGAAGGAAATGGGTTCATATTAAAAGAGTAAAACTCTTTTTTTGAATTTAAAATCCAGAAGAATGTGAAAGTCCATCGTTTGCCCAAGAACATTACCTGAGGGAAAGAAGTCCTTTCAAATAGAGTTAAACTCTGAAAATTGTTTCAAGGCAGAGAACTAAGCTCTGAAAGAAGAGAATTAAATTGTCAGAGAAAGTTTGCAAGAAGGAAGACAAGCAAAGTGGAGGCGTCCCTGAGATGACCCCTATATTTATAGGATGTGATGGAAACGATTCATCTCCCCAAATCCCTAAAGGAATCCAACGGTCGCAAAAGGTGACAGCGTTGCACTCACGTGCGGACACGTGAGAACAACGCTGTGGGGGCATTTGTTTCCTGATTTAAAATCAGAAAAGCTTATGGAAAAAGCTTCAGAAGAGGGTCACGTGCTTACACGTGACCAGCAGTCACGTGTGGGCACGTGACACCTAAAAGTATCAGCAAGGCAAATTCAGTTTCCCAAATACATCAAAGAAAAGGGGCTTCAGAAAGGGTCACGTGTTCCCACGTGACCTGGGTCACGTGTCAGCACGTGACATTTAAAAGCAGTGGCAAAAACCCAACAGCTCCTTGAGCAAATCAAGAAAAAGGCTTCAGAAGAGGTCACGTGCTTCCACGTGACCAGGGTCACGTGTTGGCACATGACACTCAAAACATCAGACTCATTCTCCGGTTAAATCAAGAAGAAGGCTCCATGCCAGGGTCACGTGCTCACACGTGACCAGTTGTCACGTGGTGGCACGTGATAGCTAAGCAACAACCAGAAAACAGAGCGCAAAAAGAAGGAAGAAGGCTCGTTCCAAGAGGGTCACGTGCCCACACGTGACCAAGGGTCACGTGGCCACACGTGACCAACTTCAAAGCCCATTTGTCAACAGAATTAAATTCTGAGAAAAAACCTCTCAAATCTTTCCAAAAGCAATCGATTAAATTAAAGATTTAGAGGTGATTAAATATCATCTATCTATGGGAAAATCTCGAATTTGGAAAGATTTCCCCTTTAAATCTAATAGAAATAACAAAGGAGAATCCCTGGATTTGAAATCCAATGGTGAATAAAATTCACCTAATAATCCAAAGGTCCAAAATGAATGATGGATGCAGATCAAATCTCTCAATGAAGATTCGTCAAAAAACTAATTGACTCGGCTGCTTCCCCTATAAATAGGAGCCAAGAGACACAAAAAAAAAAGAGAGACGCGGAGGGAAGAAAAGAGAGAGAGCCTTGAAACTTGAGAGGAATTTGGATCTTCTGCAAAAGAAAACCCTAGGTAAGAAAGGAAATGTTTCATTAAGAAAGAGAATTTAATTCTCAACAGAGTTTAACTCTGATGTAAAACAGAAGGACATATTTCTTCTCTCTTTGGTGGAGGATCTGTAAAGTGCACATCTCCCCTTGAGTTGAGAATTTAATTCTTAATGGGTTGAGATCCTGCCATGCAGATTCAAAGCATAGAGAGGGCATGGAAGCACGAGAATTTAATTCTCACAGAACTATAGGAATTTAATTCCTTCAAAATAAAATTAGGGTTTGACCCTGTGTTATGGGAATTTAATTCCTTCAGAACAAAAAGAATCAGGGTTTAACCCTAGTTAAGAACTTAGTTCTGTTAAAACAACAAGAATTTAATTCCCTTAATCTTATTCCCCAGAATAATTCTTTAACAGAGAGTGTGGGTTTAATTCCTTAAAGCTTTTATTAGGGTTTAACCATATTCAGTTCTTCACATATATGAGGAATTTAATTCCTACAGGAAATTCAGAGTTCAACTCTTCAAAAGGAACTAGGAATTTAATTCCTCTGAAATTATTGTCAGGGTTCAACCCTACGAGGAATTTAATTCCTGAAAGGGATTAACAGATCTTCTAAACAACTACATAAAAGCGGGGTCACGTGTCACCACGTGACCTCCCCCAAAGATCTACATAAAGCCCTTTGAGGCAGTGCCTCACGTGACCCACGTGACCTCTGAAGCACAAGGAATAGAAAAGAGCTCTAGGGCGCCCTCACGTGTCACCACGTGACCCCTAGTGAGCATTACAACGCACAGAGCATGGGCTTTCATTACGTGCTCGCACGTGATGGCCACCAGAACTAAAGTGTTAAACATTTACCTGCAGAATAAAATAAGGGGAATCAGGGCGCTCTCACGTGTCCAGATGTGACCCCTCTCTCCTTAGTGTTTAACACTAATCTGAAGACTTTGTCCTCAGTGTTTAACATTGATTTTCTTAGTGTTTAACACTAATTTGGAAAACTCTATTTGCAGTGTTTAACACTGATTTGCTTAGTGTTTAACACTAATGCGAAAACTCTGCTCCCAGTGTTTAACACTGATTATCTTTTAGTGCTTAACACTAACTTGCTAATCTTATTCCCAGTGTTCAACACTGTTGGTTTCTAGTGTTTAACACTAGCTTTAGCCCAATTGGCTAAGTTTCAGAGGCAAAGCCTCTCCTTCAATGGACCAGCAGAGGGTCAATGTTTCAAACATAATTGGACTTAGCCCAAATTGGCCATAAGTCCTCAAATCATCTTAAACTGAACACACTTGTTCATTCAACAAACTCATCGGTTCAAGGGTACATCTCTGAACTCCTCTGACATCTGTCGTTGTAATCCTTCAACGTCGTCAGAGAGGTGACGGGTCCCGACAACCACACATTAATACGGACTGTGGGGTCCTTAAACTCATGGACTAATGCGTCCTTAAATCAAGATACGGATTGTGGGGTCCTTAAACCCATGGACTACGATGTCCTTAACCTTGACCGAGATGTCTTAAAACTAACAATGGACTGTGGGGTCCTTAAACCCATGGACTACGACATCCTTAACCTTGACCGAGATGTCTTAAAACTACCCATGGACCGCAATGTCCTTAAACTACCCATGGACCGCTATGTCCTTAAACTGGCAATGGACCGCAATGTCCTTAAACTAGCGATGGACCACTATATCCCTAAACTGGAACAATAGAGCCAATCGCTCTTTTGTTGGATCTAAACGATCCCGTTTAAGTTGATCTTAGCATTAAATATGGCTAACGTATCCTTAAACCTTTCAAACAGACTTTAGTCTCAAACTGGACTATAGATCCCCCCAATTAACTCTGGCTTAAGGGTACATCTCTGAACTCCACTGACATTTGTCGTTGTAATCCTTCAACGTCGTCAGAGAGGTGATGGGTCCCGACGGCCATACATTCAATGGACCACCATGTCCCTGAATTGGAACAATAGAGCCCCTAAATGCTCTTTTGTCGGATCTAAACGATCCCGTTAAATTGATCTTAGTCTCAGGTCGGACTAACGTATCCTTAACAAACGTTCGAGTTGATCTTGGCCTCAAGTATGGCTAACGTATCCTCAAACCAAAGCCCCAAACCCAAATCTAAGATAATACGAATTTGGACTAGTCCACGCCCTACGGGCGACGACATAACTCGGTCTCCGTAAACAATCCACGGGCAACAAAACACAAAACAAACACACACGAAGTGACCATCTGGAGAAGGAGAAAGTTGTTACCGCAATGCGGTAGCATAATTAACTGCAGGGGCTTGCGCCTGCAGGGAAGAGCGTCCCCACAATCAAAAACCCCTTAAACGAGGGGGAATCTGACGAAGTCTGCTACATCGGCCGCATCCGTGTAAACCTTCGATACACGGTGCCATGAATCAACTTGGCATCTTCGGAGAGGTGGACGGATAGCACCAATTAGCATCTGCCCCGAATTTCAGGCAAAAGACGCCATGTCGCGCCGTCTTTCGGAGGGGAACAACCAGTAATTCTCAATCAGCCCTGGCCAGTGACTTATGGTAATGACCAACCGATCACAGTGTGATATCGACTCCCTATACCGAGAGAGATGAATCCCTAACAGTCGCTCACTGCCTCCATGTGGCTCGGGACTTTACCCAACCAAAACCTGTTTGCACGACTCTTTTGAGCCGTGGTAGGGTAGTAATCAAAGTACAGTGGGAACACACACGAGACAAATGACGACCTCAAGTCGACAGACTATCTGCACACATGTCACCTGAGAACTGCTATTTGACGCTAGGTATAATACCATCTAGTCAGTTCTCGGCGAGTCCAGTCCGGTTTACTCACACCCAGTAAGCATCTGTATACAATCTTAGGTACACATCACCAATGGCTGCCGAACCAATCCATCGCCCCTCGTCAGGGTCTAGATATGTATACACTAGTCTACTTTGGAGCATCGATGCCCAGTCTCGATACTCCTGCGACTAGGGACATTTAAAGATGTGCCTATTGACCATCAAGCTCCCACAAGTATGACTGCAATCACAACGCCGGTAGTCAGACAAACACCCTATGGGCTTTATCAACATGTATATGAAATACAAAGTAAAATATATCACATGTTAAGATAAAGTCAAACCAAATAGCGTACTATCATATCAAGCAAGATTTTCATGTACATATATATCCCTAGCATCCTATACAATGTAGGCCTCTAGGGCATATATATCCAACAATCTCCCACTTGCACTAAGGCCTGTAATTGGTGCATTGAGTACCCACCCTCGGCACTAGATCCAGTTGCTGGCGTACTGCATGCCCAACATCTCAAACAGCCTCTCGAACTGGACTTAAGGAATGGCCTTGGTGAATGGATCTGCCGTGTTGTCTTTTGTGTCTACTCTACGTACCTCGATCTCCCGGCGATCCACGATCTCCCTGATCAAGTGATACCGCATCAAGATATGCCTGGATTTCTGATGGGACCTTGGTTCCTTCGCTAATGCTACAGCCCAATTGTTATCACAATACAAAGGTATTGGATTGGCAATGGACGGAACTACCTGAAGTTCAGAGATGAACTTCTTCATCCAGACAGCCTCTTTCGCGGCATCGTTAGTAGCTATATACTCAGCCTCCATAGTTGAGTCTGCGACGGTATCCTGTTTGGAACTCCTCCAACATACCGCCCCTCTATTGAGGGTAAACACAAAACCAGAAACGGATTTAGAGTCATCTTTGTCACTTTGGAAGCTGGAGTCGGTAAAATCCTCGACCTGGAGGTCCCCATTACCGTAAACCAAGAACATCTCCTTAGTACTTCTCAGGTACTTGAGAATGTTCTTTACCGCTATCCAATGCTTCTCACCTGGGTCAGACTGATACCTGCTTACCACACTAAGTGCGTAAGCTACATCTAGTCTGGTGCATAACATCGCATACATTATGGATCCTACTGCTGAAGCGTAGGGTATAATGCCCATACGAGCCCTCTCTTCATCAGTCTTTGGAGACATCTCTTTGGATAGGGTGATCCCGTGACAAGCTGGTAAATTACCGCGCTTGGAATCTTCCATACTAAATCTCTTTAGTATAGTGTCAATGTACCCGGACCGTGAAAGTCCCAACATTCTTTTGGATCTATCACGATAGATCTTAATGCCCAGAATATAGGATGCATCTCCCAAGTCTTTCATAGAGAATTTATGTGATAAGAAGAGCTTTACTGATTGTAGCATAAGGACATCATTCCCTATCAGTAGTATGTCGTCGACGTACTAAACGAGGAAGACTACTGCTCCTTCTACAATCATCCTATAAATGCATGGTTCATCTACATTTTTGATGAAGTCAAGTTCTTTGACCGTCTCATCAAAGCAGATGTTTCAACTCCGTGATGCTTTCTTTAATCCATAAATGGATTTAAGCAACTTGCACACCTTTCCGCTGCTCCCACTGTCAAAGAAACCTTCTGGTTGATCCATGTAAACACGATCTTCTAAATGTCCATTTAGAAAAGCTGTTTTTACGTCCATCTGCCAGATTTCATAGTCATGGAAGGAAGCAATGGCAAGCAGGATCCGAATGGATTTAAGCATAGCTACTGGGGAAAAAGTTTCATCATAGTCCAATCCTGGTCTTTGACAAAAACCTTTTGCAACGAGTCTTGCTTTGTACGTTTCCACTTGTCCAAATGCACCAATCTTCTTTTTGAAAATCCATTTGCATCCAAATGGTTTCATCCCAGGAGGAGCAACATCTAAAGTCCATACTTTATTGGTGTACATGGATTCCATTTCAGATCTCATAGCATCCAGCCACTTTACCGAGTCTTTACTCATGATAGCCTGCTGAAAATTAGTAGGCGCATCATCATCGATGATGCAATCCTCTCGATCCCCATCTACAAGAAACCCATACTATCTTTCAGGAGGACGAGAAAGCCTACCAGATCTACGGAGCGGCGTTGGTTCGTCGGGCTCTATTGAAGCCTGAGGTTCTACTAAGTCCTCGGCAATAGTTTGAGGTTTTGGAATTTCTCCCAGCTCTACCGCACTCCCACTAATTTCTTTTGCAAGAAATTCGCTCTCTAAGAAGACAATGTGACGAGCGACAAACACCTTTTGTTCTTCAATGTGGTAGACAATATATCCCCTTGAATGCTTGGGGTATCCCACAAACTTGCACAAAACCGGTCGTGCCTCGAGCTTGTCCGGATTATGCTTTTTAACAAATGCCGGACACCCCCATATCTTGATATACTTGAGACATGGTCTCTTCGCGCTCCACATTTGATATGGAGTGGTAGGCACAGACTTTGTCAGAACTCTATTCAATAAGTTATGCTGCTGATTCTAGCGCAAAACCCTAGAAGGAAAGTGGCAACTCAGCACTATTCATCATTGAACGCACCATGTCCAGTAGTGTGCGATTCCTCCTTTTTGATACACCATTATGCTGAGGTGTATACGGTGGAGTAAGCTGAGAGAGAATTCCATTCGCTGTTAAGCATTCAAGGAAACTGGTACTTAAGTATTCTCCACCTCGATCAGATCGAAGTGTCTTGATGTTTTTACCAGTCTGTTTCTCCATTTCATTTTTATACTCCTTAAATTTCTCAAAGGCCTCGGATCTATGCTTCATTAAAAACACATGTCCATACCTCGAGAAATCATCAGTAAAAGTGATGAAGTAGGAGTGACCTAGACATCGGACCACATACAACGCTGTGTACAAGTCCCAAGAGTTCTATGGCTCTTTCTCCGTGTCCGGTGAACGGAGATTTGGTCATCTTTCGTTTGATACATGATTGATAAGTTGCATATGATGAATATTCAAACGGATCTAAATATCCATCTTTATGTAACTTAGTCAACCTTGTTTCATTTATATGACCAAGTCTACAATGCCATAGGAAGGCTTGGTTTGAATTTGTAGCCTTCCTTTTAAGCGTGTTTTGAATATTGAAAAATTGAGGTTGATTAAGTATGTATATGCCATTTTCCACTGTGCCAAACCCAATCATTTCTTGATTTAGGAGAATTTTCATGACATTTCTTTCAAGTGCAAAATTATATCCTTCATTAGATAACAAAGATACTGATATAATATTACACAGTATACTGGGAATACAAAAACAGCTGTACAACACAAAAATGTGCCCATTTGTCAACCCCAGGTGATATTTCCCCACTGCAACAGCATCTACATTTATTCCATTGCCCATCCGGAGGGTCATATCACCTGTCTTCAGTGCTCTACGGTTTCTCAGAGCCTGTAAAGAATTACAGATGTGAGAACCAGAACCGGTATCAAGTACCTATGATGTAGAGTTTACTGAAAGACAATTTTTGATTACAAACACACCTGAAGCAGAAGCAGCAGCTTGCTTCGTGTCCTAGGCTTTGAAGGCCATGCAATCCTTCTTCCAGTGCCCCTGCTTGTGACAAAAATAGTATTCATTCTTATCCGCCTTCACCCTTCCTGCCTTGTTCGTTCCGTGCACCTTCTTGACCCCGCCTTTCTGTTTGGCGGCTTTCATCTTCTTCTTCCCCTTAGCTTTCGCTTTGGATTTAGAAGAGGATGATTGGCCAACATACAGAACGGAGGTCTTTTCCTTTTTCAAGGAGGTCTCTGCTACCCTCAACATGTTAAAGAGCTTTGGAAGATCAGCTTCCATTTCGTTCATGTTGAAGTTCAGCACGAACTGATATAAGGTGTGGGGAAGGGACTGCAAAATCAAGTCGATGTATAACTCATTCTTTAGCATGCATCCCAGGTTTGCGAGTTCCTCAATGAGGCTGATCATTTTTAGGACGTGCTCTCCTACAGGTGATCCTGAAGCTAACCTCATCTGGAATAGTTTCCTTGAGGTCTCATACCTTGAGATACGGGAGTGCTCTCCATACAGTTCCTTGCAATGGAGAAAGATGAATATAATATCCATACTTTCGTGCTGTTTCTGGAGTTCATTGTTCATGGACGCCAGCACGATACACTTAGCTCTCCCGCAGTCTAGATCCCAAGTTTTGCGGACCTCCTTGTCCCCAACTGAGGAATCTGGTCCTGGGATAGGGGGAGGAACAGCGGTGCTAACATATGAAACTTTGTCATAAGTCAGTGCAATGTTGACGTTCCTTAGCCAATCTTTATAGTTTGGCCCGGTTAGTGTATTCTTTTCAAGTAATAGTTTTAGTCCTGTCATGGTAGCTGCCAGAGAGAGAGAAAAGAAACACTCAGCATATGCTCTTGCAAGTTTAGATTGATTTATTAGTTTATCTAAACAGGATGGCTCCCACTATTTCCTCAAATCCTTCTTCAAACCCTAAAAAAGAATTAGTCAGGATTAATCGCACGTCACAATACTTGCTTAACTTTTTAGCCAGGCCAGTGTTGGTACTTCGAGGGAGGTATTCCAACGCTTTCGCGAAGTTCCTTAATTATATAACCTCTTTTTCCTGGAGGCGTAGCCCCACTAACACCTTTATAGACACCTACTTGGTTTATAGAATTGATTGTTAAGTGAGAAAATCTCCCGAGAGCAATCCTACTCATCAATGGGATCGGGATCCAACTATCATCGCATGATGCCCTAGATGGACGCCACTTTAGTCACCACACTCCAGAAGGTATGCTAAATCAGCAAGTTTCCTTTATGTTTGAAACTCCCAATGTGATTTTTACCTCAAGCTCTTATGACCTTGACGTAGGCCGACAAATCATAAGATGCAAGTCAAGTTCTACCCGTCGTTGTCCTGATTAATTTAGATCCATCCGTACTCGCCCTTGACGTAGGCCAACAAGGCTGTACGACTGTCCTAAACTAATGCATCTATCTGTGCAACAAATAAGCAACACATTGCTACCATACACTATGCCTTGACGTAGGCCAACAAACATAGCATGAATACGATGTGTTGTTTATTTGAAACGACGGAGGCTTACGGGCGAAACCGTTAACGTAATGAACTTGATATGATCGAAGGAACCATGATAGCTTTTTAAAAGGAGTGGTTTAAGCTCCGCATTTAAAATTTGCTTTTTGAAGAAAACCGAGTGGTTTTGAAGCTGTTCCAACGATTTAGTTTAGGTTTATTTTCTTTGCATTAATGAATTAATGCTGTCCCATCATTTAATCCTACCATTGCAGAAAACAACGAAAATACAACATACGCTTATGCCATCTGCATTCGCCACTGGGCCTCGTCATCACCCGTTAGGTTACTTAACTAACGACAGAGCGGGGGCTGGACTAGCGCGGGTGTAAAACATAAGCAACGCCTAATAAATATCATATATAGATATATCCATTCGCCGCACGCAATAATAGGAATTCCAGATCATATATGAACATATTGGATATACTAGGAATTCCGCACTTCGTTTAAGCCCATAATGATGGACGGGTTCCACGGTCGTGATGAATAACCAAAACCCCAGCCTAGACCCCTACGGGTGCGGCAAACTACCCGCCAAGTACCAGAAATGAAGCAGTCTCCCTCAACAACGTGAGTAGGCCACTTAGCACTTCAAAGTACCCGGCAGTTTGTGCACCCCACCTTGGGTCTATCCTAGGAGCAAAAACAGTAAAAGAAATAATACAACGGTGGCTACAACCTCAACCAGGATGTGGTCCACAAAAATAATATTACATTAATTTTACAAATTACATTGAATGAATGAAAAGAAAACACTCATCTCACACACCCCGGCTATTCATCATTGACGATCCAATAAGATTCATATACACAAACCAATCAACACAAATATGTGCAACCCCCACTAACCGTCGTATAGCGATTAGCAGACGTTTCAAAACAGATATAACATTACAGAAGAACCGATTAGCTAAAGCAATTAGAATTTCGATCAATTAAGCAAATTTGAGTCTACCCCAAGTTCAACACAGTACACAAAATATCTGGGCAGAAGCAAAATATCCCAAAAATCACAAATCCAGAAAACAAGAAAATCAGAAAAAATTTGGACCGAATCGGAGTCGACTCGGCCGTGGATCGGTGGTAGAACGCTAGTTTCTGCCGCGGTTCCGCGGTGGTCTGACCGATTCATGAGCCCAAATTTCTTCTGTGTTCTTAAAAAACCCTGCATGTATTTTTAAGCCTTCTGGAAAAAATTTAAGACCAGATTTTAAAAACGACAGAAACATGCATTTTCGGACGTTATTTTGGGATTTTTCCGGCGATCAAATTTTTAACACTTTGCTAACAAGTTAGTTAAGGTTTAACATAGCTCTGATACCAATGTAAGTCCATGATGCACATCCCACTAGTCGCGGGGAGGCAGAATACTTTAAAAACATTTTTCTCGCACCAAAAGAAACTTGTTTTAGCTTTGAATCATGAACTTGTTCTAGCTTTGAATCATGAACTTGTTCCACTTTTGAATCTTGTTTAAACCTTAGCTAACAAAAACTTAGACTAAAAGAGAGATCTAACTACTAAGTAAAAGAGTTATACCTTCGTTCCTAGTCCTTCGGGTCTTGAAGTTGCTCCTCGCTCCTTAGTTCAACCTTCTTGTTGATCTCCTTTCTTGTGCTTCTTTTGGGTCCTTGAAGAGTTCGCTTGCCGGTCAACCCGAGGGCTATGGTCAAGCTCCAACCTCAAAGAGATACCTTAGTTATCTAACTTGCTAAGAGAGAAGACTAAGTTGATGTAGAGCGAGTGTATTGGATTAATTGATCTTCAAGCTCATTGATTTGCAACACATGCAAGTGTTATGAGCTTGATGAAGAAGGAGAGAAGAAAAACCTAAGGGAGAGAAAGCTTTTTTTATAATCATCATGAAATGAGAAGAGAGAATGGCTAAGTATTGAGCCAATAATTCAACCATGGAATTATTAAATCATATAATTTACAACCATGCTTGAATAGTGGATCCGAAAGAAATAAACAAATAATTAGCCATGCCTTCAACCCATTCCTATAATATCTCCTAATTTCCACCTCATTAATTCTTTAATGAAAAAGAATAAAACAATATTGAGGTGTCTCCTTCTAAAAGCTCATCCTTGTGAATTTATAAGAATGCCATTTTCCGTATTTTCATACCCGTATCCGTATTCTGAAAAATACGGATACACTGAGATCAGTATAATCCAATACTACAATACTAGTATCCGGCTTAAACCAAAGCCCATTAGTATTATCCGTCCGATCGTCATTTGAGTAGCCAGTACACGAATGCGATCGAAACCCTGCCGTAAGACCATACAACATCTACATGGTCTCGCCTGATCCAGGGAAACCCTCTGTATGGGACTCTAAAGACTTGACAGTACGCTGGCAGTGGGTTTAACCACAAGTCCGTCAGTGGTACTAGCTGTACGTAACGGCAACCCAGGTACGTGTCGAAAAGGAGGCCGACGAGCGAACTCGTCCGTAACCCCTACTGAGCCTGTCCGTGACAATATCCGTGCAATCCGGTCTGTTCGTCTGAGAGTACCGCATGTATGGTCTTGGTAGGTGGTGAACGTCAGTCCCATAACAACCGTACAAGTAGTGCCGGTGTGGCTCAAGACCATACGAGAATCTACTGGTCAGTCCACCAGTAATTCTCAATCAGCCCTGGCCAGGGACTTATGGTAATGACCAACCGATCGCAGTGCGATATCGACTCCCTATACCGGGAGAGACGAATCCCAAACAGTCGCCCACTGCCTCCATGTGGCTCGGGACTGTACCCAACCAAAACTTGTTTGCACGACTCTTTTGAGCCGTGGTTGGGTAGTAATCAAAGTACAGTGGGAACTCACATGAAACAAATGACGACCTCAAGTCGACAGACTATCTGCACACATGTCACCTGAGAACTGCTATCTGACGCTAGGTATAATACCATCTAGTCAGTTCTCGGCGAGTCATGTCCGGTGTACTCATACCCAGTGAGCATCTGTATACAATCTTAGGTGCACATCACCAATGGCTGCTGAACCAATCCATCGCCCCTCGTCAGGGTCTAGATATGTATACACTAGTCTACTCTGGAGCATCGATGCCCGGTCTCGATACTCCTGCGACTAGGGACATTTAAGGATGTGCCTATTGACCATCCAGCTCCCATAAGTATGACTGCCATCACAACGCCGGTAGTCAGGAAAACACCCTATGGGCTTTATCAACATGTATATGAAATACAAAGTAAAATATATCACATGTTAAGACAAAGTCAAACCAAATAGCGTACTATCATATCAAGCAAGATTGTCATGTATATACATATCCCTAGCATCCTATACAATGAAGGCCTCTAGGGCATATATATCCGACAGTCTTAAATGCATAGATAATGGAACAAGGAAATGCAAGTGAAATGATACTAGTTGAAAAACATGTTTCGTCTTTTAAAAACTTGGGCAGCACCTCCTTTGTATATTTTAATCCAAAAACACATACACATGATAATATAAAAGGCATCCCCAAGCGGGAGCTAGCACTTCGCCCAACGGCGGAATCACAACCACACAAGGCAGAATATATGTATACGACGCCCAAAGGCGAAGATCAACAAAAAGGATAAAGTAAAGCAAGACATCAAACCCACCAAGCGAACATATAACCCATCGCTGAAGTCTCGCAACTATAAGTCTTGCTAAGTCTTACTACTTATAAAAATACTAGTTTCTGATTGATGTAGTTAACTAGATACAACGGAATAGTAAACACAAGAGTGGTACGATCCATCATGTACCACCTACTAAGGCAAATCACCCGAAAGTAAGCTGTGTGCCGGTGATGCCGCTACTGATCCATGCTGTCAACCAGCAAGAACTGTGGCACAACGGGGGCGACTTGCCAACTCGTAAGAAGAAAACATCATCGGGTAGAAATCGAATAAAACAACAATTCCTAGGTCAACTATATCATAAAGATAATACTATGAAATCTAGGGTGACCGTATCTGCATATGTGCCAACAACAAATTCAATGCCTATCAGCGTGTGGATATCATCCAACCATATAATCAATGCCTGTATGCAAGTGGATCTCATCCATGTGTCAACCAACGACACAACAACATCATGCATGTATATATCATGAAAGCATATGCATGTAAATATGAGGATATAAATCAACGTGTGTTCATCAATGACACATCAAATCATGGAACCTGAGTGTCCAACATCGACACTCGAAACATCATGAAACCCGTGTCCAGCATCGACACGTAAATTCTTTTATATCGGGCTCCATCAGTCCGGATCGGCCCATATCAATATCTTGGGCTCTGTCAGTCCGGATCAGCCTATATCAATATCTCACGACTCCGGTCGGTATCCTCCGGATAACCGTCGAGCCCAAATGCTATCACCGGTAGGTAGTGTTCCCTCTGCCAGGCTTATCGGCAAATCAACGACATACCTTTCTTGCCCCGGGATACCATACTGGGTCGACCATGTACCTGCAAACGGCCTCATCCAGCTCCTCGAATCGGGTATCACATAACTCATAACCGAGAAAACACATGGTGGACGTCTCGAAATATCATATCAAGAGAAACCGTGTATTTAAAACAATACGCAATTTCCTTTGAAATATAACCACGGTTCTCAAATCCAGAGATCTCATGAAAACAGTATCTCAAGAAAATAACCATAAAGTACGATGTATGCAACATAGAGTAGTAATTTGAGCATATCGAGTATATCATCCAAGTATGTCAATGTAAGTGCACGGCGGCGCCCCGGCCGTCAAACCGACGGCCAAATGCGGAAACGGTGATAAACTTTAATTTTGCGAACTTAGCAAACCGGCACCACCGCGCACTAAACCCCGGATCGGGCCATTAAACTAGATCTAGCTAACTACAAGACGGGTTAGAGATATACCGAGTGATCCGAGTCCTCCGGTCTTCTCGTCGTCGTCCCGATCTCTAGCGGAAACTCCGGTCGTCGCCTCCTTGCCGGAAGGGCACCACATCGCCTGTTTCTTTTACGGGCTCCCGCCTCTATACCGAGGCAACTCGGGCATGAAGCTGGCAAGTCGACATGCCCAAGACTTGCTGTAGGATGTGTAGAGTCTATGTCTCATTGGGGCTTTGGTTGCCATGAAGGATGAAGAGAATCATGAACTTTGGAGAGGGTTGTTGAGAATTTTGGCAAGCATGAAAAGGAGATGTGAATTAATCCCTCATACAAAGTTGGGACCTCTCATTTTTCCTCCCCTCTCAATATTGTGGCCGGCCATACAAAATGGAGAATGGTGGAGAGATAAATCAAGCATGAAGGGAGGTGATGGTAGGAGAAGAAAAGAGGTGACCACAAACAAACAACAAACATCAACCATAACCAATCCACATCAAACCCATACCCTCCCTTAACTTAATTAATGCAAGTGATGGAAGAAAGATGCTCTCATAATAAATCCTTTTGCAATAAACCCCTCCACAAAATATTATTTGCAAACTTGCAAATAACCCCCTCCATCGGAAAAGTCCGGCCGGGAAAGAACAAAGGAAAACCGGCCGGAACGGAATGCAAACTGGCAACTCCAGAAAACTGGTCCCGTAATAAATTACAGGAAAACCCCGATACTGTGCATACACACCCGCATCTGTATTCCATCCGGATACAAATGCAATGAGACAAAATCTACACTGTACTATACTAAGATCCGGCTTAAACCAAAGCCGGCTAGTAATATCCATCCGATCCTGATCCGTGCAATACCGCACGTATCTGATCGAACCCTGCCATATATCTATACGGCCTCTAGTACAAACCGTCCGATCCTGATCCGTGCAATACCGCACGTATCTGATCGGACCCTGCCATATCTCCATACGGCCTCTACAGCGTTTCGCCCGAAAGCTGAGTAACTGAAAGTGTGGTGGACTCTAAAGACTCATCAATACTATGGCTGTGGATTTAACCACTAGCACGTCAGAGGTATAAGCCAATACGTAACGGGCCACCAGCTATTGACCAAAAGGGACGTCGATGAGCGAGCTCATCCTGACACCCTACTGAGCCTGTCAGTGACGATATCCGTACAGTCCGGTCCGTTCGTCTATGAGCATCGCATGGCGGGCCTAGGGGGTTGGTAAAAGTCAGACCCCCAAAAGCGGTACAAGTCGTGTCGGAGTGTAGCCCAGAACACCCTGAGATACTACTGGAATACCTACCAGTAAATCTCCTGCCTTGGCCAAGGACTTCGTGTAATGGCTCTCCTAGACACAGCGTGACCTCACCCCCAATACCGGGAGAGACAAACCCCTGAAGATCCGCTCACTGCCTCCATGTGGCTCGGGACTGTACCCAACTAAAACCTGTTTGCACGACTCCTTTGAGCCGTGGTAGGGTAGTAATCAAAGCACAGTGGGAACTCACACGAGACAAATGACGATCCCCAGGTCGATGAACTAACCTGTACACATGTCACCTGGGAACTGCTATCTGACGTCAGGTATAAGACCAACTAGCATGTTCCCGGCGAGTCCTGTCCGGTGTACTCATAACCCAATGAGCACCTGTATACATCTTAGGTGAACCAACTGACACCAGTGGCTTGTGAGACCGGCCACCGCCCCTCGTCGGGGTCTCGACTGTATACACTAGTCTACTCTGGAGAATCGATACCCTGTCTCGAAACTCCCACGACCAGGGACCTTTTAAGGATGTGCTTATAGACTCCAGCTCTCACTTATATGATCGCCCTCATACTGCTGGTGGTCAAGCAAGAATCCTAGGGGCTCTATCAACGTGCAATAGTGACCTGTCAGGTCACCTAAAGCAGTATACGATGATAAAGGGAAACCAGATAGCATACTATCATCTCGAGTAAGATTGTCGTCCCGGGATAGGTCCTCCCTCAATCATTGCAATCACGTGCCTGTGATCCAATAATTGACTCTGAGGGCACTATCTCCAACAATCTCCCACTTGCACTCAAGGCTAATTATTGCGATGTCGCATACTCACAGCCCGTGTGATACCGAACACCCAACTCCTCTACTAGTCAGTCACACAAAGCCTGTTTGCGAAACTATTGCGTTCGAGGAATAGCCTCAGAGAGTGGATCCGCCTAGATGTTTCTTTCAATGTCTCTCTCTATATATCAAGTTCGCGGAGAAAACCATCTCCCGAAAAGAGCAATACCTGTCTTAGAATGTCTGGATGTATGATGGGACTTAGCTCATAAATGAACTCCAAATCCAAACTTCTTAGACTGTATCGTCAACTGAACTTAATCAGTATCCTCCGCCATGCCTCCCTCAGTATTGCCTTAGACCACCTGTCCAAAATACTGCCCCTCGTCAGAGGGAAAACTATAACTCTGACGATCACCCTGCCGTCCATGTCACCTTGGAAGCCTGGAATGATAACTGTCTCCCAAATGAGGCTGTCGTTATCATATCCCTAGAACATCCACTTATGTTCTAAAACTGCTTCCGACTGTTTCTCTAGGATTGGATCAATGTCAACTTATTGCATCTAGTGCAAGAACAACATCTGGTGTGGTACTTGACATCTCATGATTGACTCAATTGCCTAAGCAAGTGATCTGCCAATCATGCACATCCCTCTCTACTTTAGTCTATAAGACACCTTTAGAGAGAGTGACTCCATCACCTGCAGGTACACTACCGTGCCAGGAGTCGTCCATTCTAAATACTCTTAGAATGCTGTCAAAGTACCCTAATTGGGAAACCACCCAAATCTAGATCTAAAACCATAGATCTAGTAACCAGTATGTCTGATATAATGTCCAAGTCCCATGTGGAGAAACCACTGTGTGACGACCAAAGTATAACCGATCGTAGTATAGGAATATCACTTCCTACTACCTTCTCAACAGATCCATCCCCTATTCTGATGACGTCAAACCTATGACTGTCACATCAGAAACAGATGATCTATCTCCGCTATATCTGCTTTAGTCTATAAATAGACATAAGCCTGATGTCCACCAATGCTTCCGCTGCTCCCACTGACTACGAAAACCCTCTGGTAGAGTCATATAGACGTGCACTTCTAAAGCTAGTTTAGAACGACGCTATACTCATCCTCCTGCCGGGTTTCGCAGCCTGGAACAACAACAATGGCAAGTATGGGTAAACAAGAACTTCCTTGTCACCGTCCTTGAGGTCACCGGATTACCTCTCGGGTGCCTGAAGTTACCCACCTTATCTGCGGAGTGGCCAATGGAATGTCAAAACAGATTGAATCTTTAGGTTCCTTATCAAATCTTCAGTAATCGTTTGCGGTTCTGGAATCACTTCCAGTTCTACCATACTCCCACTACTGTTTTTGAAAAAATCCATTTTTTAATAAAACTGTGGCGAGTCTAGAACAATACTTCTATTGATCTTCCAGATGGTAGAAAATCAACCCTCGTCATAGCCTGGGTCAACCCACAAACAGCCATTACAGAAACGTGCCTTGAGTTATCCAGAGTCTGGTTTTAATCATAAGCCGGACAACTCCCCGTACCTTAACAATGTTAAGATATGAACTGTACTATATCCAATATAGAACCAGAGGCACTGATTTAATTGAACCAGATTCAAATCATGCAGCTGTCTCCAGTGCATGTCAACTAAATGGAGAGAGGCCGATCAGCGTTACTCAACTTAGGAATACTTCCAATTATGAGTAACCTGAAAGAGAAGCAATTTCTCTTTATCATTACTATCAACTGAATACCATACACAAGTATCTACATCTTCGATCACCTTGAAGAATCCCGATACTTTCTACACCTGGTTCTCTACTCTATTCAAATACCTATAACTCCTCAAAACTTAGACCCTGTGTTTCTACGAAACACATGTCTAAGAACTAGAGAAGTTAAAAGTAAACAGAATATAGTATGAGGACCAACCCCTCTGTCCTAATGGACACTGGACAACATACAATACTCTGTATAAGTCCGCTGAGTCTAACAACTCTTTCACTGTGTGTCGTAGGTTGAAAACTGTACTTATGGTTAAGAAGAATTACACCGCTGTTTAATGCTCCTTACCTAACCATCCACTGATATAGGTAAATGTCATCGACATAATATCAAATGGTATATCTCACTCTATGAAAATAGACGTACAGATATATCAATTTGAAATTGGTGCATAAAAGCGGATATTCAAAACCAAATATTTGCCGACCGGCAAACAGCCCAGGTGATCTCCTCAAATATCACCGATTACAACGAATCCCGATATAATGAGGATGATCACCCAATTCCCAATAACTTACTCCCACTCATCATCTGTAAAACCATACAGATGTGAGAATCATACCTGGTAAATACATACCCTGGAGTAAGTATCTAATCGGGAAATCAGTTTTCTTTTAACATTACACAGTGAACTGAAACATTGAAATGTTTCGATGGGGTATCCTGGTATTCCTAGTAATGCCTCTACCATTATCCAGATTCACAACTATAACCGTATAATTCTTTGCCACCTCTCCAAATCCCTTTATATGTCTTTAGTCATTACCTTCTGCACACCCCTTTAGGCCAATTGGTTTTCTTCCTTCCCTACCGTTCGGCACCAGCCTATGGTTTGGAAGAAGACTATCCAATAAGCATAATGGGTGTACTTTCCTAACCCTAGGAGCACTCGCAATGCGAGAGAAGGTGAAGATAAAAGACAACCGAATAAACCTTATTCCTATTTCTCCTGGACCAGAATCCATCCCCGAACTGGAACAAGTTTCTTTCGAGTTCGTATATAACCATACGATGGAGTATCCAATAAACTGTGGATCTTCGTAGTGATACGGAGTGTCCTGGAGAACTACAAAGGTGATTTAGGATTGGCGAAGAAATATTTGGTTTGGTCGTGAATATCAGTCGCAATTTACTTTGCCCTCTACTAATCCCTTGCTTTGTCTTAATCTTAATACCTTCTGCACACCGTTTAGGCTAATTGGTTTTCTTCATTCCCTACCAGTCGGCACCAGCCTAAGGTTTGGAAGAAGACTATCCAATTTGCACAATAGGTGTACTATCTCCTAAACCAAGGAGTACTCACAACTTGAGAGAAGGTAAAAGGAAAAGACAACTGAATAATCCTATCCGTTTTCTCCAGAACCGGAAACCATCCTCGAATTCCTTCGAGTTCGTATCTAACCATACGATGGCTTTGTCCAATGGAAGTGGACGTTCACAGTAATACGGGGTGTCCTGGAGAAAAGGGTAAAAGTAGGAGTGGCAATGAGGTCTGCAACTCTGACAATCCAAAAGCCAGTGTTTAAGAAGGTTCGGTCAACTTGGTCACTGAGTCATAGTCTAGGGTCGGGTCAATGGTCGCTGCGAGAGAGAGAGAGAAAAGAAAACACTCAGCGTGCACTCTAACCTAGATCAGAATGGTTACCAATTTATCTAATCAGGAAACCTCCCACTGTACCTCAAATTCTCCTCCAAACCTGAAAGAAGAATTAGTCGGGGTCACCCGAGGAGTAAACCAACTCATCAGTGGGAATCGGGATCCAACTATCATCGCATGATAACGTGACGGAATCCGCTCACGGTATCACACTCCAGAAGGTATGCGCATATCTGGCAAGTTTCAGTTCTTTTGAAACTCCCGATGTGATTTCTGCCCTATGCTCTTATGACCTTGACGAAGGCCAACAAATCATAAGTCACATGTCAAGTTCTACACGTCATTCTCCAGGTTGATTTGAACCCACCCGCACAAGCCCTTGACGAAGGCCAACAAGGCTATACGACTGTCCCAAACCAACGCATCTATCTATGCTGCAGAAAGGCAACAAGCAGCTACCATACACTATGCCTTGACGAAGGCCAACAAACATAGCATGAATACTACGTGCTACCCGTCTGAAACGACGGAGGGCTACGAATGGTTTCTGGCGAAAACCTTTAACGTAATGAACTTGATATCGTTGAAGGAACGGATAGCTTTTTAGAAAATATAGTGACGAAAACCTTTACTAAAGAGGTCACTCCCGGTGAAGGGATCTCGGCTCTTTCCCCGTAGAATGAGGTGCAGGATATTCCAAATGAATACCACGATGCAAAGCAAAAGTAATCGGCTATAGTGAAGTTAATGCCCTGACGCAAACTTCTGTCCAAGGGGTCACTCCCGGTGAAGGGATCTCGGCCCTTGCCTCGTCAACTGAGGAGCAGGATATTCCAAATGAATACCACGATGCAAAACAAAAGTGAACGTCCTTGCAATAACAGCTTTTTGAAAAGTGTTCCAACAACATCAGATTAGGTTTGTTTAACTTGCATTGATCCGAATCAATGCAGTCCCATCAATTGATCACACCACAAAGAACGAAAATATACTGACGTACGTATATGCCATCTGCATTCGCCACTGGGTCCCGTCATCACCCGTTAGGTTAGCTAACTAACGGCAGAGCGGGGACTGGACTAGCGCGGATGAAAAACATATACAACATCTACTAATATATATACCAATATATTATATTTCGCTCAAGGCGTGAATAAAATGCAACATCACAGAAATGTACAGCATCACAGAACAATACAGATATCTGGGATCCCCGGGATTCACAGAGCCACTACTGAAACCCGACGTTCCCCTGGTCGTGTGGATAGCCTGTGCAATGAAATCCTAGACCCCTACGGACGCGGCAAGTCACCTGCCAAAACCTGAAGCGAGGCAGCCCCTTTCAGCACCGTGAATGGACCACCCAGCACTTCACGGAATCCGGTAACTTGGGCACCACTCCTAGGTCAACCTGTACCCCTTACGAGTGCGGCGAATAGCCCGCCAATTCCAGACTGAAGCCCCCTCCGTCTCAATGCCCTGAGATGCGGGCCCGTTGCCCTCTAGAACCCGGCTATCCGTGCACCCCTCCGCGGGGTAACCCTAGTACAGAAAGTAAAATATACATACAACGGGTACATCGACCGCAACCAGGTCGTGCCCCAAAAGAATAATACAAACAGGCAGTGACGGCAGTCCACATGTCGGACGCTCGCTCCGCAATATCAAATGTACATAATACAACAAAACAGTACTAGCATTGCATCCAGGCTATCCCCCACGACCGATCCGCAACATCACAGCAAAACACAGAACATCAACGTGAAAGTCACGTTTGCAAATCCGTCTAACTGGGCTATAGCAGTTAGATCGGATTTACCGATCGAGTGACATTCACGGTCGCAGATATAATGTAAATACTGTGAAATAATGTGTTTAAAATATCCGATCGATCAAAAATTAACAAGTGGGCCCCCAAGCAATACTGTAGCACTCACAGAAATTCTGGGCCCAATTTTAATATTCCAAAACCCCTATTTTTAGGCCACAAGCCCACTGCAAAAAAACGATCACATGATCCCTCATTACTGCGGCGGATCCGCGGCCTGAGAAAGGTCAATGGCCGCGGATCCGCGGTCTTACTAAGGGATCGTGTTGTCGAATTTTTCCAGTGTTCTTAGAACTCCCTGCACATCATTCTGAGACAACCTGAAAAAATTTTCGAGACCAAAAAATTTCAACAGAAAACTGATGTGAACAAAAATGCATGTTTTGGAATTTTGGTCGATCGAAAATGCAAAACACATCAAACGAAGCTAGACGAAGTTAATGGCGAGGCTCTGATACCACTGTAAGTACACGGCGGCGCCCCGGCCGTCAAACCGACGGCCAAATGCGGAAACGGTGATAAACTTTAATTTTGCGAACTTAGCAAACCGGCACCACCGCGCACTAAACCCCGGATCGGGCCATTAAACTAGATCTAGCTAACTACAAGACGGGTTAGAGATATACCGAGTGATCCGAGTCCTCCGGTCTTCTCGTCGTCGTCCCGATCTCTCGCGGAAACTCCGGTCGTCGCCTCCTTGCCGGAAGGGCACTACATCGCCTGTTTCTTTTACGGGCTCCCGCCTCTATACCGAGGCAACTCGGGCATGAAGCTGGCAAGTCGACATGCCCAAGACTTGCTGTAGGATGTGTAGAGTCTATGTCTCATTGGGGTTTTGGTTGCCATGAAGGATGAAGAGAATCATGAACATTGGAGAGGGTTGTTGAGAATTTTGGCAAGCATGAAAAGGAGATGTGAATTAATCCCTCATACAAAGTTGGGACCTCTCATTTTTCCTCCCCTCTCAATATTGTGGCCGGCCATACAAAATGGAGAATGGTGGAGGGATAAATCAAGCATGAAGGGAGGTGATGGTAGGAGAAGAAAAGAGGTGACCACAAACAAACATCAACCATAACCAATCCACATCAAACCCATACCCTCCCTTAACTTAATTAATGCAAGTGATGGAAGAAAGATGCTCTCATAATAAATCCTTTTGCAATAAACCCCTCCACAAAATGTTATTTGCAAACTTGCAAATAACCCCCTCCATCGGAAAAGTCCGGCCGGGAAAGAACAAAGGAAAACCGGCCGGAACGGAATGCAAACTGGCAACTCCAGAAAACTGGTCCCGTAATAAATTACAGGAAAACCCCGATACTGTGCATACACACCCGCATCTGTATTCCGTACGGATACAAATGCAATGAGACAAAATCTACACTGTACTATACTAGGATCCGGCTTAAACCAAAGCCGGCTAGTAATATCCGTCCGATCCTGATCCGTGCAATACCGCACGTATCTGATCGAACCCTGCCATATATCTATACGGCCTCTAGTACAAACCGTCCGATCCTGATCCGTGCAATACCGCACGTATCTGATCGGACCCTGCCATATCTCCATACGGCCTCTATAGCGTTTCGCCCGAAAGCTGAGTAACTGAAAGTGTGGTGGACTCTAAAGACTCATCAATACTATGGCTGTGGATTTAACCACTAGCACGTCAGAGGTATAAGCCAATACGTAACGGGCCACCAGCTATTGACCAAAAGGGACGTCGATGAGCGAGCTCATCCTGACACCCTACTGAGCCTGTCAGTGACAATATCGGTACAGTACGGTCCGTTCGTCTATGAGCATCGCATGGCGGGCCTAGGGGGTTGGTAAAAGTCAGACCCCCAAAAGCGGTACAAGTCGTGTCGGAGTGTAGCCCAGAACACCCTGAGATACTACTGGAATACCTACCAGTAAATCTCCTGCCTTGGCCAAGGACTTCGTGTAATGGCTCTCCTGGACACAGTGCGACCTCACCCCCAATACCGGGAGAGACGAACCCCTGAAGATCCGCTCACTGCCTCCTTGTGGCTCGGGACTGTACCCAACTAAAACCTGTTTGCACGACTCCTTTGAGCCGTGGTAAGGTAGTAATCAAAGCACAGTGGGAACTCACACGAGACAAATGACGATCCCCAGGTCGATGAACTAACCTGTACACATGTCACCTGGGAACTGCTATCTGACGTCAGGTATAAGACCAACTAGCATGTTCCCGGCGAGTCCTATCCGGTGTACTCATAACCCAATGAGCACCTGTATACATCTTAGGTGAACCAACTGACACCAGTGGCTTGTGAGACCGGCCACCGCCCCTCGTCGGGGTCTCGACTGTATACACTAGTCTACTCTGGAGAATCGATGCCCTGTCTCGAAACTCCCACGACTAGGGACCTTTTAAGGATGTGCTTATAGACTCCAGCTCTCACTTATATGATCGCCCTCATACTACTGGTGGTCAAGCACGAATCCTAGGGGCTCTATCAACGTGCAATAGTGACCTGTCAGGTCACCTAAACCAGTACACGATGATAAAGGGAAACCAGATAGCATACTATCATCTCGAGTAAGACTGTCGTCCCGGGATAGGTCCTCCCTCAATCATTGCAATCACGTGCCTGTGATCCAATAATTGACTCTGAGGGCACTATCTCCAACAGTCAAGTGATAATACTGAACAATGAATGTACTTTTACTCTTAAGATTAATATCATGACAGGGAAGTTCTACTGTGTATGTAGCATTGCAATTACCGATGAAGAATGTGTGTGAGCCGGCAAATCTGTGTATGTGTAACATGCGCATCAACGGTAACTGTGCAGGTGTACTAGCAAATGATATCAAATAGCATTAAATACCGGCACATGTTATGTACATCATGAGGGGTAATATCCTACACAACTTGAACAATAAATGGGTGTATCTATCTACACAAGAATCATGCGGTCACTTTTAAACGATACACATCGTTGCTTTGAAAATTGGTATGGTTCAGGTGGCAATCTTTATATCGACGATCCCGCCTCATAACATCCGATATGACAATAATTATTGATCATCATTCTCAAATCACTAGTGCGGATCAATCATCCGGTATATCTCATCGCGTACGGTAATCCATCATATGGGGTCATCAAATAGAATAGGGAATCTATCGACTATACAATAATGAGAGTACGAATCTAAAGTCTCGTACGGCATATTACTCATCATACTCATAAATATATACATATATATCTCAAATCACATTTTTATAAACGTCATATCTTATTAATTTCACCACACGTCTATCTCAATCACGTATCGTGTTTATCGATCTCAATCTCATATCCTATCATTATCAACGCATACTTGTCATCTTTCAATTCATACTTATCATGATTCACTTCTCATTTCATATTTTCATATATTGATCCGAGTCATCTATATCGACATCATATTATCTTTTATACCTATATTATATTATTAATATCCACTAGTGCCAACTTCTATCATATTATCTTTACTAAATCCTATAATCATGTCCTTTAGTCCACAACATATTCTTTATCAAAATATAATTATAAAGCGATCTTCCATATCAATGTTTGCCGGGGTGCTATACGCCATCCACCCGACTTTCTCCGTAGATATAAATCTACTCACCAGCAATTCTCCTCATTTAGCTGAAGTCGATGTGCTTTGTCGTCTCGGAAGTCCACGCGAAGTATCTACAATCAATACACAATCGAAATGCAAACATAATCAATATCCGGAGACTGATACGGCACACGGTTCGCTCATAGGTTAAAACATATAGCTTCGCATGCAAAACAAAACCAAATAACTCTCGTCGTTGACGTTCAAACGCCAAACGACGGAATCCAAATCAAATAGAAAAACCAAGTTTCACAAATTGCATAACACGAAATCAGCAACTAAGGAATTCTATCCAAGATTTTGACTCAGGTAAAATTAGCTAATTTTGCATATAGGGTTGCTCTAGATATAGGATAAGGAAGACACAGAACAAAAATCACCACATTTCGCCCCGACTTGGCCGCAAATTGCGGCCAAATCCAATTAATCTGCGGCCATAATAAAAGTATACGGGCTCGGGTTTCAATGGTAGCTTCTAGGTCACCTGCACGACTCTCTGTTATAGGAACTTATCTTATAGTTGTCTCGGGTCATAGCAGATCTCTGAATCATATCACAAATCCACAAAATACGATATCGGCCGATTTCAAAGTTCGTGTTTTGGGTTCTAGTCTTAGGTCTTGGCTAGTAAAATACTCTTTAAGGTCTTGTGAACACTCACTACACCTCAATTAACCACTTAACAGCATCTTATAATTTTCTAAGGTCACAAACCTAACTAAATCAATATCTAAACTAAAATAGAATATATTAACACAAATACTTAACTAAAAGTGTATGAATATACCTTATTAGCAACTTGGGAAAATTCTTGAGTTTCCCAAAGTCTTCAAAATCTAAACTTGAAGGGTTCCAAGGGATTAGAATGGGCGTGTGCATGTTTTTGATGAAGGGAGCATATGGTTTTGGCTTGAAAATGAAGATGATGCATGGAGGTAGTGAGATGAATGAGATGAAGCAATTGAGTTGAGGAAACACTGGAGGTGGAAGGAAATGGGCAGACAACTCTCTCTCTTAGGCTCACTCTCTCTCACAAATATCTCGCCCTACATTCACTATCTCACAAATATCAATTACACTCATTCTCTTTTGTTTCTCTCTCTTATTCCATTCACACTCAAAATCTTTATTCCTTTGCTTTTCTTTTCTTTTCTCATTCTCTTTCTCAAAAACTCACTAGCCACTAACACAAACTCAATGAAATCCATGCACATGATATTGTGCACAAGCCATGGAAAAAATTGAAAAAATACGGATTTTGCCAAAAATCCGATAAATATCATTAAAATAAATAAATCATTTTAATCTCCGATTAATTTCCAAATATTTGTATATACTTATACCATTTTACGAAAAATTCTTATTCGTAAATCGAATAGTTTTCGCGAAATATATTATTTTAATATTTAATTTCCAAAAATAATATTTTATATTTTCTGAAACGTTACAGTCTTCCCCACTTAAATAAATTCGGTCCCCGAATTTAAACTTTAACTCCCCAAATATTAAAACATTTCAATAATCAATTCAAATCAGCGACGCTCCGAAATCATGGAAGATACAGAAATACGATAGCGCATCGTGTGCGCCAGAAAACGAGTACGAAACTCAAAATCAAACTCCGTCAAGCATCACGCAATCATCGGAGTTAAAATGGAAATACAAATCTTGAATTCCACTAATGGAATCCAAATGTACTATAGTCAAATTATAATACGTATATAGCACACATCTTTATAAAACCATTTTTTAAAAGCTGAAAAACTCATGCCAAATCTTTCCCAAATCTCCGTGCAATGCATAGCTCACGGCATAAGTGGCGGACGATCATTTGTAAAGTAGTAAATATATACCTATATATGTTTTGCTCAATTTATACGTCCTGCCTTTTTGAAATATCCCAGAAGGTTCCCTTTATAAAATTTCGTGTCACTCGCGGACACGTAAGAAATAACGAAAATATTGCCCCTTTTCTTTTGAAAACCTCTTAGTAACATTTTATGCATGCAAAAGTACTCAGGCACTGTCCTCAGACCAGCCCAGCTCGGCTACTATATAATATTGTATCCATCATCAAAACGCGATACCCATAAATAAAATCAGCCGCAAAAGGCGTATCCAACATCACGTGCGTCTGGTGCGCACGGAAAACCAAATCTAATACATAGTGCCACGAATATGCACAAAAGAAAAACTAGGTGCAACGGGTGTGCACGAAAGCATCTGTCCAGTGCAACGGATGTGCACGACAACAACATCTATTGCATCTATTGTGCACGAAAATCTCAATCCAGTGCAACAAACACGCACGAATGAAAATCCCAATCGAGTGCATCTGGTGTGCATAAAATCACATCTCATATCATGCGCCCAACATGCGCAAAAATCCAAATCAAGTGCATCCGTCATGCATAAATGAAATCTAAATCAAGTGCATCCAACATGCACGAATAAAATTTTAATCAAGTGCATCCGATGCGCACAAAATCCAATACCAAGCGCCTAACGTGCGCAAAAATCCAACCCAAGTGCGTCAGGTCCGTATAAAGAATCTAGTGCAGTAGCATGCATGAAAACGAACGTCAAGTGCCAACGCGCACAAAAACACAATTCTAGTAGCATAAATCCTTAAAGACATAACTCGGGTGCAACCAAGGTACGGAGTATAAATCTAGTGCAACCAATGCACGAAATATCAATCTGGTGCACGAAATGCACAAAACACAAATCCGGTGCATTCAGTGCATAAGTACAAATCCGGTGCAATAAATGTACGGCGTAAAAATCTAGTGCAACAAATGCACAAAATACAAATCGGGTGCAAGAAGTGCACGGAAACGCATCAATAACTCAAATGCATATAAAAACAACACCGAGTGTACCAAGGTGTATAAAATCATAAACGTGTGCACTATGTGCACAAAATCCGTATCAATGCACTGCAAACACATGTGAGCTATACCGAGTGCATCAATCAAATCGAGTGCGTACCACATGCACAAAATCAAATCAACCGTTTCAAATCCACGAAATCATAAATACGTGCTACCAGGGCACAAAATCGACATCTAGTGCAATAGATATGCACAAATCGCAAACCAACACAACGGTGTATATAACGTCTATCCAGCGCAATAACTATGTACAAAATGTAAATACCCAGTAGGTGCAGCCATGTTGCACGAAAACCATATCATGAAACTCAATCATCAAAAATCAAGTCCAAGCGATATAAGCGTGACACTCAGATCACAAACACAAATCGCAATAAATGACATTGAGGTACACCTCCTACAATGTCGAAAAAATGGTGGTGCGCCCAAAACTGGCAGAGCAAGATCATCTACTTGCCTCATGCTCACGGTCTGGCGTCTTCTTTCTCTGGGTCCTCATTTTCTCTGTGGATTACCAATCTCACAATCCATCGGCTCGTCGGCCCGGTCAGGTGTACCAACGGAAACGATTCCGCTCTGACACTCCTCCGGTCAACTCTCAGCAAATTTGTATGACTTCTCGTAAAGCAGCACGTAACTGGCATCGGCCTATGGCCCTCTGAATACACGTGATACAACTGATCCTCGATGCAAATCTTATCGCAGCAGTGTCCTGGAAGGCACCTGCTCAAGGTCTCTTCCGATCTCGCCTATGTCGAATTATACGGAGGCTGATACTCTTACATAATCTTTTCTCGTTATCAGGACATCTGTGTTCTCAGCACATTATTTCCTAGGGAACTGGCCGTATCCCAACACCTCTGTATACATATCAGATCTCTAATCTCAACGGGGAGTAGCAACAGCTCGTTAACATCTCGCACGAACCTCTTGTTCCACTCGTCCTTTTTATCGTCCACTTCGACGTCACGTCATGCTATCTACGTACTGCAAATTTTCTCGGCCACAGTCAATCCGGTATCTATCACACAGACTCGAAATCACGAACTCGGTATCTTCATCACTCTGTAAAATATATCTAGCCGAACATGTCCTCGGGAACTCGTCCATAACATCGGAGGAATATACCTTATTCATCCGCTCTCGATCAACTCACAATGCATCTGGGTGAGGCCTTTTATGCGGAGATGGTCAACTTACTGATCTTCTATCGGATCATCCAACGAACAACGTCATCTCTGGGTCGATCTACTCTAGATCTGAGTAAGATTCCCCGCACTGTAAATCTTCAACTTAACTGGGCCTACGTTGGCGCATCAAATCTGACGAATCACCTTTGTCTCTCAACTCAAGATAGACTAGCTATCATCTGTCGCATCTCTGCCTGAAAGCTCCAGCGATCTCAGCTCATAAGCTCTGGAAGCGACATTCCATCAATCTCAGCAACAGCTGGGTCATATGTCTGTTCGGTAAACAACATCACAACTCCGAGGTAGGCTGTACGTCAACAATCCTTTCACAACAGGCAGCCTCTAACGATGGCCCGATCATCCGGTGCAAAACCGTATACTCACCTCAACGAGAGGTCACAACACAACCACTAAATCGATACGTTCCCATGTCACTAGAAAACATGATGGTGATTCCTCGTCCATGACAAGCTCGCCCTGACCGCGTCACTAGCAGCAGCTCAATCTGCGGTCAAACCATGGTGACAGGAACCTGAAGCATGTATCGATAAAGGTAGATCAAAGGAATGAAAGGAATCAACAGATCCAGAATGGATACATGATCATAAGGAGGAACAGAATCAATAAGAGTACGATCATGGAAATGAATAGAATCAAGGATCTCAAATGGATGTATGATCAAGGGAACGAAGAGAATCACAAGTCTCAAGATATCTACATCCTGAGGATTCATAAGTGGAGTATCGTATCGTAAATATGCCGTGGAACATGTTAGTTGTATATATGCCCTAGAGGCCATTGTTGTACATATGATGTATATTATAGTGGATGCATGGATATATATAGTGAGGACTTTCTTGCTCGACATGATAGTATGCTATTTGGTTTCACTTTGTCTTAACATGTTGACTTATATTAGTTTACTGTCTTGCTCTCACATGTTGATAGAGCCCTTACGATATGTACTTGACTACTGGGACTATGATGAGATCATACTAATGGGGCCAGGGTAGTCAATGATTACATCTTATAACTGTTCTTATTCGAGAGAGTATTGAGACAGGGCATCGGTACTCCAGAGTAGACTAGCGTATACGCATCTTGACCCATATGATGGGTGATGGATGACCCCATATCCATTGGTGTTTGACATCAAAGATGGTGTACGGGTGCTCAGTAGAGACTGGGTACACTGAACGGACTCGTCCGAGAACTCCTAGATGGTATTATACTTATGGTCAGATAGCAATTCTCCGGTGACACTGGTACAGGTTAGTCTGTAGACCCGAGATCTTCATAGAGTCTTGTGTGATTCCCACTGTGCTTTGATTTCCACATTACCACATCCAAGAGGGCATGCAAAATGGTGGCTTTTGGGCACAGTCCCGAATCACATAGAGGCAATGAGCGATAGGAGGGGTTTCGTCTCTCCCGGTATAGGGAGTTGATGTTGTATTGTGTTTGATTGGCTATAACAGGAAGTCCTTGGCCAGTGCTGATATGGAGATTTACTGGTAAGTGTTATCAGTAGTTTCTCGAGCCGTTATGAGCCTTACATCGACATGACTTATCAGTTACTGGGGTCTGACGTTTTACCACCCCTAGACTTGATATACGACATATCAGAAGAAGAGACCGGACTGTACGGAAGTGTTACTGATGGATTCACAAGAGAATATACAGGCTTGCTTGTTGATCTTCTGATCGCTCAATACCTGGGTGGCTGTTACGTTTAGTTGACCGCTTGCAGCTTGTAGGTGTTTGATATGATCATCACCTACTGCCGGCATATTGACGATTCTTTAGATTCCTACACAGAGGTTTCCTAGCTCAGGCAAAACGGAATAGGAGCACATATGTGATATATGCGGCACCGAGAATAATACGATATGAGATACCATATTCTATTCTCGCGATATGAGATATCGGCCGGGTATATGTGATATAGCCGGGTCACCGGATCAAGTGTTGATTCGATGAAATGGTACATGTTATATTAGTCGGTTATATGTATATAGCCGGATTATCGGATCAAGTGTTGATTCGATAATTTAATGTATAATTATATATGTGATATATTACATTACGTTAACTAATATAAGCTCACTTTACTGATTCATTTTCTTACGGGATAATACATTGATATATATGCGATATATGTTAATTGTATTATTTTCTTTTGTTACAAAACATAATATATATAAGTGATATATATTATTGTGACAAGTTAAGGTTACAAATGCAACCATGATTTAGGATTTAAACTTAGTTAGGGTTTGGATTAGGGTTAGCTTTTGCATGAAGCTTCCATGAAGCTTCATGAAGCATTGACTTGGTCTTTAGCATTGTTTTTTTGTGTAGATATTTGTTAACCCAATCCAAACCATTAACTCTAGTTTATTCTCTACATGAGTTAAAACCCTTCATGCTTAACTCATGGTTGAATAAGTAACCTTAACAATTATTCATTATTCATCACAAAAGGATTAGCTTCATATTATTCTCATTCCTCTTCCTTGAGCTCTTGAAAAACCTTCACTGGCTTTTTGATTTGTGATGATATTAAGTGAGAAATTGAAAACAAAAGAGAGCAAAATTCCTACTTCATCATCCTCATCTATTCTAACCACTAAGATTAGGGTGTTCACTTCTCTAATAAGTTGTTTAGTGAAGTGTAAGCTTGGGTTAGAGATTCTTCAAGGCAGACTATCTTAGATCAAGAAGACTTTAAGCAAGATGCATCATTCACCTCTTGGAGCCTCACGAGAGTCGGAGTTCTTGATGATCGCAGTGAAGGGACCTCAACACGGAGCTTATGAAGCGAAGGAACGGACTACAAAGGTTGTAATCCCTCTCTCTTAGAAGTAAAGGTGTTTACTTATTCAAAGTTTAAGCCTAATCTCTAGTTAAGATCCTTGCTTTGGTTGTTTGGCACTTAAAAAATTTAATTTTGGCATGGTTGATGCCTTGTAGAACCTTGTTCTAGTGCCCAATAACCTTACAGTGGTATCACAGCCTAGCTAGACCATTAGGCGATGTGTATACGAAGTTAAAAGTCCGATCGAACCCCGAAACATCATACTTGACCCCCTCTCTGAAAATTTTCTTAAAAGTTGGTTTTTTCCATATTAAAAATACTCAGAAATTTAAGCAGGAGATTCTATGGATATCTGAGAAGTATGACTCGCTGAATCCGTCAAGCCACCGCGGAACCGCGGCCAAACGATACTATTGGCGGCGGTTCCGCGGCAGAACCTGTGGATTGAGGGATCGTACTTCAACAGGTGATCCGTAGGTATTACATCATGCTTCTGGGAATTTTTAATATTACTCAAGTGTTGAGTTTTCTGGAGATCTTTTGTATTCGTTGATTTGCTCGGAAAGTTTAACATCGTTTTGTTATTCGGGTAATTTAGAACGTGTTAAAAGGTTCAAACGGATATCAATAACACACTTTTTCCCATGTCGGAAAACTTTCAAGTGTTGGATTTTTCTAGAATTTGAAACTTTCGGAAAATCATGCAAGCGTATCTGTGGACCCTCTAGAAGAACGTAACCTTAACTCGATTATGTGACCGTCAAAACTGCCACTGAACCTTAGGGTTTGTGGTAGTTTAGCGTTGCCACATGTGAGGCGTTGGTTTGACCCTTCTACGGCTGGTTCATAGGAGCTGTGACATGTTCTGGAACTTTTTGAACTCTGCTCAAGTGTTGAGCTTTTTGGGAAATCTTGGGTATTTTTTTATTCGATCGGAAAGTTTAACATTGTCTATTTATCTGGAATGTGATACAATATGTAGAATTCATGTAGTTAGGCATGAAATGTGAAGTATGTGATATTTCGGATTTACGATGTCCAAAGTGATTGTGGATTCCAAATGTTGTAGTTTTTCACTTTCTTGTATGTGACCATAAGTGTAATATGTGGTATATCGTCGTTTTCGTCGCTATAGATCGACGACAATTGTGATAGGAATATTTACTTACGCTGATGACATGTGTTGTTATGTGTTGCTGTGATATGTTATATTAGATCGTCGTGTTTTGAATAGCCGGGGGTTTTATGTGAGATGAGAGTTCTTTTTTTCATTCATGTAAAATTCATTTGTATGTAATATTCTTTTATTGGGGCACTTCCGGGTTGAGGATGATGTCTCCATTGTATATTATTTACTTTTCCGCATTAGGATAGACCCAGGTGGGGAGCACAAGTAAACGGGTTCTAGGGTCCAGTGGGAGGCCATCTCGAGGAGTCGAGACCGGGTCTCCTAACCCTAGAATTGGCAGAGTTACTTGCCACTCTCGTAGGGGTCTAGGGATGTGGGTTTGGCTATTCATCGCGACCGTAGAATCCGTGTTTTATGCATGCTCAAAATAAAATAAGGACGTCCTAGTATATCCAATATTTCATATGTTGACTTCTGCTGCTATGTTCTGTGATGAGATCATATTACTGCCTAAGACTAATGCTTATACTATATATATATAATGATATATAAATATTACTGCTTTCGTTTCTTTTGTGATGCTTAGGAAGCATATATGATGGGATTTATTAATGAGATTAATAAAAGAAAAGAAACCTAAAAGATGTTGTCGAATCAAATTTTCAAAAAGGGTAGCTACAATTTTTGCTTTGCATAGTGGTATATGCGATATACCCTGCACCTTATTCGATGAGGAATGAGCCGAGATCCCTTCACTAGGAGTGACCTCTTTAGCAAAACTGGCAGATGCTACAAACTCACGGTTTAGTTTTTGATTGCTTCTATAGTTCTTGCTTTGCACCGCGGTATTTGTGAAATATCCTGCACCTTATTCGATAAGGAAAGAGCCGAGATCCCTTCACCGGGAGTGACCTCTTTAGAGAAACTAGAAAAGCCTAAAAAACATTCATTTTCAAAATTACTTGCTTCTACAACGATATCAAGTTCATTACGCTCATGGTTTTCAGAAAAACCTGCGTAGCCCTCCGTCATTTCAAACAAGTATTACTTAGTATTCGTGCTACGTTTGTTGACTATGTTAAGGCATAGTGTGCGGTAGCTAATTAGTGCTTATCTGTTAAAACATGAGATGTGATTGGATTAGAGTCGTTGTACGACTTTGTTGACTATGTTAAGGGTCGTGCAGGTGGGTTAATTCAATCGGGAAATGTCGGGTTGAACATGGCTAGCAATTATGATTTGTTGACTATATTATGGTCATAAGTTGCTAGGGGCAAAAGAATTTTCGGGAATTTCAAGTGTTGAAATTTGCAATGAGATTGTATACCTCCTATGAGATAGTTGCATCCCGATACTCACTGCGAGTAAGAGTTACTCCTGGGAGAATTTTACACAGGACAATTAGCCGATCAATTAGGTGTCTAAAAAGGTGTTAACGGGGTTATGCTTATGGGAAAACGATGTTTATTCTAATTAGGTCCGTGTGAAAGCACGGGGAACCTCCCTCAAAGTACCAACACTGGCCTGGCTGAAAGATTGGCGAACATGTAAAGTGTAATTAATCCCGGCTAGTTTTACCTTTTAGGGTTTGAAGGAAGATTTGATAAAAACAGTAGGAGCCGTACTTATTAGATAAGATAATAACCAATCTAATCTTGCAAGAGCATACGCTAAAGTGTTTTCTTCTCTCTGTCTCCAGGTAGCGACCATATCAGGCCTTAATCAAGATAATAATATCGATGTATTGACTGAACCCGCTTATTATACTGAGCATGGGAACGTTGGTCCCGTTCTTTCTTATAATTGTTATAAGACAGCGCAGGGAATAGGAGAATATCCAGATTCTCACGACGACCAAACGAAGACTAAGCATGCCGATGCATCTTCTTCGGGTGTGTTAGTTATCGAGAACTGTTTCTCAGTTCACTCTATGTCCTGGGTATTAGATACCGGATCGGGATCCCATATATATAATACGTTACATGGGCTACGGAAAGGTAGGGAACTGGGAGAGGGTGATCATTCCGTAAGGGTTGGGAATGGCGCAAATGTTGCAGCCAAAGCTGTTGGCGAATATTACCTTGTATTGCCAAATGGTAATACATTGATTCTGAACGAATGCTATTACATTTCGTGCACGATATGAAATATTATATCAGTTTCTTTATTGAGTTAAGAAGGATGTAATCTTGTAGTAAAGGATAATGTTATAAACATATTCCTGAATCAAAAGTTGATTTGATCAGGTTCGTTATTTAATGGCATATACGTTCTCAATCAAACTACAGTCCTTAAAATACAAAACACACACAAGAGGAAGAGTTCAGAAATGAACGAATCCTTCTTGTAGCATTGTAGACTAGGTCATATCAATGCGACACGACTAGCTAAGTTACATAAGGATGGATATTTGAATTCGTTCGAATTTTCATCTTATGATACATGCCAGTCATGTCTCAAAGGCAAGATGACCAAAACTCCGTTTAGTGGACACAGAGAAAGAGTTACAGAACTCTTGGGACTGATACATAGTGATGTATGTGGTCCCATGTCTACACATGCCAGGAACGGTTCTTCATACTTCATTACATTCACTGACGATCTCTCAAGATACGGATATGTGTTCCTGTTGAAACACAAGTCTGAATCTTTTGAGAAATTTAGAGAATATAAGAACGAAGCAGAGAACCAAACGGGCAAAAGTAGTAAGATCCTTCGATCTGATCGAGGAGGTGAATACTTAAGCAATGATTTTCTGGACTATCTAAAAGAGAATGGGATTCTCTCTCAGCTTACTCCTCCTTATACACCACAGCACAACGGTGTATCGGAGCGGTGGAATCGCACCCTATTAGATATGGTGCGCTCTATGATGAGCAATGCTGAGTTACCTATTTCCTTTTGGGGTTATGCGCTTGAGACAGCGGCATACCTATTGAATCAAGTTCCGTCTAAATCTGTACCTACCACACCATATGAGATATGGAGTTGGAAGAGACCATATCTTAAACGAGTTAAGATATGAGGTTGTCTGGCCTATGTCAAAAGGCAAAATCCGGACAAACTCGAGGCACGATCCGTTCTTTGCAAGTTTGTGGGATATCCTAAGAATTCCCAAAGGTATATTTTCTACCACGCTGAGGAACAAAAAGTGTTTGTTTCTCAATACGCCACCTTTTTGGAAAAGGAATTTCTTGTAAAAGAAATTAGTGGCGAAGCGGTAGAGCTGGAAGAAGTTCCAGCACCACAAACTACAACTGAAGATTTGGTGGAACCAGAGGATTCGGTAGTTCCCGACGAACCCCAGCATCTCCGCCAATCTAGTAGGGTTCCTCATCCACTTGAGAGATACTACGGTTCTCTCATAGACGGTGGGAGTGAGGATTGCATCATGGAAGATGATGACCCAACTAGCTTTGAGCAGGCCATCATAAGTGGTGTCTCTGTGAAATGGATGGATCCAATGCGATCTGAGATGAAATCCATGTACACCAACAAAGTATGGACTTTGGAAATTTCTCCTGAAGGGGTAAAACCCGTTCGGAGCAAATGGATCTTTAAGAAGAAACTTGGTGTAGATGGAAAAGTTGAGACTTACAAAGCTAGACTTGTTGCAAAGGGTTTTCGTCAACGACCAGGTGTGGATTATGACGAAACCTTTTCTCCAGTGGCTATGCTTAAGTCCATCCGGATTTTACTTGCCATTGCTGCATACCATTACTACGAAATCTGGCAAATGGATGTTAAGACCGTCTTTCTAAATGGTGATTTAGAGGAGTGCATGTACATGACTCAACCAGAGAACTTCGTAGATAGTGGGAGCAGCGGAAAGGTGTGCAAGCTGCTTAAATCCATTTACGGGTTAAAGCAGGCATCGCGGAGTTGGAACATCTATTTTGATGTTGTAGTCAATGAGTATGACTTCATCAAGAATGTAGATGAACCTTGTATATACAAAAAGGTTGCAGAGAGTTAGGTCGTCTTCCTCGTCTTGTACGTGGATGACATACTCTTGATAGGAAATGATGTTCCTATGCTGCACTCGGTCAAGCTCTTCTTATCATATAGATTCTCAATGAAAGATCTAGGTGATGCCTCCTGCATTTTGGGGATTAAGATCTTTAGAGATAGATCCAAACGGATACTGGGATTGTCCCAATCTAGGTACATTGACACCATACTAAAGAGGTTTAGTATGGAAGAATCCAAGCGTAGGAACTTACCCACGATCTCTGGACTCACTCTCTCTAAAGAGATGTCTCCGAAGACTGATTTGGAGAGAGCTCGCATGCAAGGGATACCCTATGCTTCGGCAGTAGGCTCTACCATGTACGCGATGCTATGTACCAGACCCGATGTAGCGTACCCACTAAGTGCAGTGAGTAGGTATCAATCAGATCCAGGAGAGAATCACTGGACAACTGTGAAGAACATTCTCAAGTACTTAAGAAGAACTAAGGAGATGTTCTTGGTGTATGGTAACGGTGATCTCCAAGTAGAGTCCTTTACCGATTCGAGCTTCCAAAGTGATAAGGACGACTCTAAGTCGCACTCGGGATTTGTCGTTACCCTTAATGCAGGGGCGGTTTGTTGGAAGAGTTCAAAGCAAGAAACCGTGGCAGACTCGACGATGGAGGCTGAATACATCGCTGCCAACGATGTTGCCAAAGAGGCTGTCTGGATGAAGAAGTCCATCACTGAACTTGGTGTGGTTCCTTCCATTGAGCATCCAATACTTTTGTATTGTGATAACAATAGAGCTGTGGCTTTGGCCAAGGAACCCTGGTCCCATCAGAAGTCCAGACATATTCTGAGGCGGTATCACCTGATCCGGGAGATAGTTGATCGCCGCGAGATCGACGTCAGGAGAGTTGACACGAAGGACAACACTTCGGATCCCCTCACGATGGCCATACCCCTGATACAATTTGAAAGACTCTTCGGGATGTTGGGTATGAGATACTACAACAGCTGGCCTTAGTGCAAGTGGGAGATTGTTAGTTGTATATATGCCCTAGAGGCCATTGTTGTACATACGATATATATTATAGTGGATGCATGGATAAATATATAGTGAGGACTTTCTTGCTCGACATGATAGTATGCTATTTGGTTTCACTTTTTCTTAACATGTTGACTTGTATTAGTTTACTGTCTTGCTCTCACATGTTGATAAAGCACTTAGGATATGTACTTGACTACTGGGACTATGATGAGATCATACTAGTGGGTCCACGGTAGTCAACTAGTAAATCCTATAACTGTTCCTAGTCGAGGGAGTATTGAGACAGGGCATCGATACTCCAGAGTAGACTAGCGTATACGCATCATGACCCATATGATGGGCGATGGATGATCCCATATCCATTGGTGTTTGACATCAAAGATGGTGTACAGGTGCTCAGTGGAGACTGGGTACACTGAACGGTCTCGCCGAGAACTCCTAGATGGTATTATACCTATCGTCAGATAGCAGTTCTCCGGTGACACTGGTACAGGTTAGTCTGTAGACCCGAGATCGTCATAGTGTCTTGTGTGATTCCCACTGTGCTTTGATTTCCACCTTACCACGTCCAAGAGGCCGTACAAAACGGTGGCTTTTGGGCACAGTCCCGAATCACATGGAGGCAATGAGTGATAGGAGGGGTTTCGTATCTCTCGGTATAGTGAGTTGATGTTGTGCTGTGTTCGATTGGCTATAACTGGAAGTCCCTGGCCAGGGCTGATATGGAGATTTATTGGGTAAGTGTTATCAGTAATCTCTAGACCCGTTATGAGCCTTACATCGACACAACTTATCAGTTACTGGGGTCTGACATTTTACCACCCCTAGACTTGATATACGACATATCAGACGAAGAGACCGGACTGTACGGTAGTGTTACTGATGGATTCATAAGAGAATATACAGGCTTGCTTGTTGATCTTCTGATTACTCAATACCTGGGTGGCTGTTACGTTTAGCTGACCGCTTGCAGCTTGTAGGTGTTTGATATGATCATCACCTACTGCCGGCATATTGACGATTCTTTAGAGTCCTACACAAAGGTTTCCTAGCTCAGGCAAAACGGAATAGGAGCACATATGTGATATGTGCGGCACCGAGAATAATACGATATGAGATACCATATTCTATTCTCGCGATATGAGATATCGGCCGGGTATATGTGATATAGCCGGGTCATCGGATCAAGTGTTGATTCGATGAAATGGTACATGTTATATTAGCTGGTTATATGTATAAAGCCGGATTATCGGATCAAGTGTTGATTCGATAATTTAATGTATAATTATATATGTGATATATTACATTACGTTAACTAATATAAGATCGCTTTATTGATTCATTTTCTCACAGGATAATACATTGATATATATACGATATATGTTAATTGTATTATTTTCTTTTGTTACAAAATATAATATATATGTGATATATATTATTGTAACAAGTTAAGGTTACAAATGCAACCATGATTTAGGATTTAAACTTAGTTAGGATTTGGATTAGGGTTAGCTTTTGCATGAAGCTTCATGAAGCATTGACTTGGTCTTTAGTTTTGTTTTGTGTGAAGATATTTGTTAAACCAATCCAAACCATTAACTCTAGTTTATTCTGTACCTGGGTTAAAACCCTTCATGCTTAACTCATGGTTGAATAAGTAACCATAACAATTATTCATTATTCATCACAAAAGGATTAGCTTCATATTCTTCTTCTTCTTCTTCCTTGAGCTCTTGAAAAACCTTCACTTGCTTTTTGATTTGTGATGATATTGAGTGAGAAATTGAAAACAAAGAGTGCAAAATTCCTACTTCATCATACTCATCTATTCTAGCCACTTAGATCAGGGTGTTCACTTCTCTAATAAGTTGTTTAGTGAAGTGTAAGCTTGGGTTAGAGATTGTTCAAGGTAGATCATCTTAGATCAAGAAGACTTCAAGCAAGATGCATCATTCACCTCTTGGAGCCTCACGAGAGTCGGAGTTCTTGATGATCGCAGCGAAGGGACCTCAACACGGAGCTTATGAAATGAAGGAACGGAATACAAAGGTTGTAATCCCTCTCTTTTAGAAGTAAAGGTATTTACTTATTCAGTGTTTAAGCCTAATCTCTAGTTAAGATCCTTGCTTTGATTGTTTGGCACTTAAAAAATTTAATTTTGGCATGGTTCATGCCTTGTAGAACCTTGTTCTAGTGCCCAATAACCTTATAGAACATATGAATGTTACGTCACTCTACTCAAGCTACCTACTCCATCAATCATGGTCAGCCTATGAAACGAAAGTTCTGGTCTAATACCCCATGTTCAAGTCTAAGTTCCATAAGGTCAAGCCTAGGTTCTGAAATAGATTACGCCCCGGACTCCACATAGTCAAACCTAGACTCGAACCAAGGTTAAACCTAGCGCTCTAATACCGACTTTGTCACGACCCGAAATTTAGTTCGTGACCGGCACTTAACTCACGCAACGTCTAAAGGCACAACGTAAATTAAGTAAGCCAAAACCCAGAAATCTAAATCCTTTTTAGAAAATAAAAGAGGTGGAGTTTTGAAATAAAGGTATGATGAAATCAAAAGTTGTCTTAAATGCATAGATAATGGAATATGGAAATGCAAGTGAAATGATACTAGTTGAAAAACATGTTTCGTCTTTTAAAAATTTGGGCAGCACCTCCTTTGTATATTTTGATCCAAAACCACATACACATGATAATATAAAAGGCATCCTCAAGCGGGAGCTAGCTCTTCGCCCAATGGCGGAATCCCAACCATGCAAGACAGAATATATGTATACGACGCCTAACGACGAAGATCAACACAAAGGATAAAGTAAAGCAAGACATCAAACCCACTAAGCGAACATATAACCCATCGCTCAAGTCTGGCAACTACAAGTCTTGCTTAGTCTTAATACTTATACAAATACTAGTTTCTGATTGATGGAGTTAACTAGATACAATGGAATAGTAAACACAAGAGTGGTACGATCCATCATGTACCACCTACCAAAGCAAATCACCCGAAAGTAAGCTGTGTGCCGGTGATGCCGCTACTGATCCATGCGGTCAACCTGCAAGAACTGTGGTACAACGGGGGTGAGTTGCCAACTCGTGAGTAGAAAACATCATCAGGTAGAAATCGAATAAAACAACGATTCCTAGATCAACTATATCATAAAGGTAATACTATGATATCTAGTGTGAGTCTATGGTAGCACCCCGGCCTCCAATCCGAGGCCAAACGCGGAACAAAAACTTTTACTACTGGCGCTAACATAGACTTTTGTTAGTGTATATGCCCTAGAGGCCATTACTGTATCATACTAGTTTGTATATTACTTGATGGAAGCTTGGGATATTCACCTTGTATAAACAATCTTGCTCAATATAGTAGTATGCTACTTGGTTTGTTTCTACTTCAATGTGTACTTGTGTTTATTTCAGTATATCACTTATACGCATTAGTGGAGCCCTTAGGATCTTTGCTTGATTACCAGCGTTGTGATGGCAGTCACACTAGTGGGGGCTGGGTAATCTATAGGCACATCCTTATACAGGTCCCTAGTCGTAGGACTATCGAGACAGGGCATCGATACTCCGGAGTAGACTAGCGTATGCGCTTCTCATCCCAGTGTGGGAGATGGTCTGTCCCACAGCCATCAGTACGTCGTACTGGAGATAGTATACGGGTGCTCGTTGGGTTACGAGTACACTGGACAGGACTCGTCGGGAACTGACAGGTTGGTATTATACCTATCGTCAGTTATCAGTTCCCAGGTGACATGAGTACAGCTTAGTCCGCTGACTTGACACTGACACTTCGCCTCGAGTGTGTTCCCACTGCACTTTGATCACTACCCTACCACGGCTCAAAGGAGTCGTGCAAACAGGTGGTGGTTGGGTGCAGTCCCGAAGCACTTGGAGGCAGTGACGGTTAGACAGGATTCGTCTCTCCCGGTATTGGGGGTTGACATCGCGCTGTGTCTAGGAGAGCCATTACACGAGTAGTCCCTGGCCAGGGCAAGCGAGATATACTGGTAGGTTTCCAGTGTTATCTCAGGGTGTTTTGGGCTTCACTCCGACACGACTTGTACCGCTATTGGGGGACTGACGTTTTACCGCCCCCTAGGCCCGCCATGCGATGTATCAGACGAACAGACCGGACTGTACGGAGAATGTCACATTCAGACTCAGTAGGAGTTCAGATGGGGTTTCACCTCGTCAGCCTTCTTGTCGGCATCTACCTGGGGACCGTTACGCACAGCTAGTGCCGCTTGCGGTCTGTGGTTAAACCCACTGCCAGCGTAGTGTCGAGTCTTTAGAGTCCCACACAGAGGGTATTCGCCTCTGGGCAAAACAGAGTAGAGGTCGCACGGTTTTGCGACAGGGTTCGTTCTCATCCGCGCACTTGTGCACGTTTGGAGTCCGGACGGATATTACCAGTGGGCTCTGGTTTGAGCCGGATGCTGGTATAGTATTTGGGGTTGCTTTTATCTCTTAGTATTCATGTTCCTCGGAACAAGAATGCAGGTGTGTATGCACAGTTCTTTTTGAGGAGGAGGAAGATGATTTTTTATTGGGGTTTCGGAACGGGTGCGTACGCACAGTTGACAGTTGTATTTTTCCAAACCCTAATGGATTTGTATTATATCATTTAATAATATATAATAAAATGAAATTGTGTCATGGTTAGTTTTTGTTGACTTGTTGACCATGGTTGACTTGTTGACCATGGTTGAACATTTGACTACCATCATTACAAATGCAAGATGCTTTTTCATTCTTGCTTTTTCATTTAATGTTTGTAATGATATTAGTCATTCCTAAACTTTCCATCAAACCTTTTTCATTTTGATTATTATTATTATTTGATTATTCTTTTTCTTTTGTTATGGTTGCAAAAGGAAAAGAGAGGCTCATTCTATCATAACCTCTCTCTCTCCTCATTTCATCTTCTTCTTCCTCTTGAAAAGAGAAACCTTCTCATGTGTTGAGAATCATTCTCTTTAGAAAGAAAAGCAAACCCTAATCTCTCTCTACTCATTCTAGGATGAAGGTTTAGCAAGCCGGAAACCCTAGTTCACTCAAAGATCGAGGAAGAGCCCAAAGTCGAACCTTCGAGGTGGATCCATCTTCGACGGGAGAAGGCGACGTAAAGAGAACCATCAACCTCTACAAGGTTTGAAGAAGAAGGAGTTCAAGTTTAGGTATAACCATCTTCCATAGTAGCTAACTCTCTTTAGCTAGATTGCTAGTTTTAGTTTAGACAACGATCCCGACCAAGTTTAGTCCATGTTGCCTCTTGCGATAAAAATTCGTTTTTTATACCGTTTCCGCCTCCCCGTAAGCACCGGGGGTCGCAATATGGACTTACAACTTTCACCCGGATCGTGCCATTAACACTAAACTAGCAAACTACAAAGAGGTTAGAATGGCTATACCGATCGATCCGTGTCTTTCGGTCTTTAGTGTAACATTTCAAAAAAATAAAATATTATTTTTTGTGGAATTTTTATAATTTAATATTATTTTATTGAATATTTTAATATTTTGGTATAATTAAATACAGAAAAAATTTGGAAAAAATTATAGAAAATTCTAAAATAGGGTAATTTAGAGAATTATGCCATTTCTAAGTTTTTATGAATAATTATATGATAATTTAGTGCTAATCGCGATTAAAAATCGCTAATCGGTTTTTTTTGGCATTTTGTGCAAAACATGCACATATCATCTTTTCTTACACTTGTGCATTTTTCTACCATGTTCCTTTTGGGTTTACTATTTGAGTGAGAAGGAATTAGAGGGAAAAGATAAGGAAAAGAAAAAAAAATGGAAAAGGATTTTTATATTGAGGTATGGGTGAGAAAGAGAAAGGGTTATCTTTGACTAAGACTTAGCCATTCCTCCATTTTCTTCACCATTCCTCTCTCCCTCTTCTTTGCTTGCTGCTGCTGCCTCTTCCCTCACTTCCTCCTCCTTCTTCAAGCCTCCAAAACACCATGATAAACTCATCAAAACCTCACTTCCTTTTTAAAAAAAATGTGCACAAGCCTGCAAGCTATAGGATGGACCAAGAAAGCTTTCATTTTGGCGCTGTTGAGGATTCTTGGGGGTCTTATGAGGTAATTCCTTCACAATTAGAGTGGTATTTCTTGTGCTTAAGCTTCGATTCAAGTTTCATATCAATATTGTGTGTTTGTGTGGACTTGGGGAAAACTTAGTTAGGGTTTGGGGGAAATTTGTGTTGTAATGTGAAATTGAGCTCGGTAGAAGTTAAATAAACACCATATGTAGCGTCTTGAAAAGTCGTTTTGGTGTTTTCCTGAGAATCGGTGAAAATTCGGTATTTTTCAAAAAACCGTCTTTCTCGTTATTTTGCAGTTTAGGGCTAATTATACTTAAAATGGATAGGTAATTGCTTGTTTTTAGTAGCTAATGAGTTACTTATGAAATTTTGGTCATTTAAAAAATTTTCTCTATTTTTCAATTTTTTAATATTATTTAAGCCGGTAAGAAAATACATTAAATTAGCGATAAATACAAATTTTTCCGGGCCAATTTTAATCTTTACAATTATGATAATTAAAATCTAGTGGTAACAAAATTTTTTAGTTTTTATTTTGATTTTTAACTAATTTTTATGATAGGAAACGAATTTATTGAATTTTAAGCTAAAACTTGCAAATATGAACTTGTAGGGGGTCTTTTTTGCATAGAACCTTTTTGTATTCACTCCCACTCACCCCCACTCCCCAAGGCCGGCCCCACCACTGCTGCAGCAGCCCCCATCCCTCTCTTTTTGACTTTTAAATCATGTTAATGAATTGTTTGGAGTAGGATTTAAATATAGTAATTTGCATGTGGGTTTTTAGTGAGATGTGAGAGCTTTGACCTTGGAAAATTCCACATAACTCTCCCCCACTCCTCCCCTTACCTCTCCTGGCCGAGACCTGCACCCTCCCCCATTTCCATTATTTTCCTTCTCTTTCTCTCTCATTTTCTTCAAAAATTTGCAACAAAATTCAATAAAAATCAACAAATCCTTCACTTTTTCAACACAAAACCTTATTCCCTCTCTTCTCAAGCCCAAATTGGTTCAAATCTTGGAGAAAGATGGTATCTTGGGAGGTTTTAGCAACTTAGGGATTGATCTTTTGAGGTATAATTTCTAAATCAAATGGTTAAATTGTAGTTTAAAGTGTGCTAATTGAACTTTGAAAATTGTTTTAGAGTTAATTTTAGTGTTAATTGCATACTAGTTTTTTTTAAAGTGAATGGTTTGAATTAAATTAGGGTTTAGAAACCATTATTTAGTTGATTAAATCTAATTTGTTATCTAGTTGTTTTGCTAACCTAATCTAGAAGGTTAACTTGCTAATTGAGTTATAAATTAGTGTTAATTTAAGGTTTTCATATATAGTTTGGATTAAGAATTGCGAGGTTAGATAATTCAAGTAATGGTTGTTTATGGAAAATAGGTTTTGAATCTTTGCTAATGTGTTGTAATTATAGTGTTTGTAGATTGCTTGTTGTGTGGTTGGATATTGTGTTGGATTGTGATAACCGTATCGCTAATTTTCGATTTTTGCACCAAAATTGCTAGTTGTGCTTACTAGGTTTTTATTAAAATTATTTGGTGAATTATTTGTGATACCTTGGGGATGTTTTTAGCATCTCCTATGACGTTTAGGATGCGTGAGCGCGGAGTTTTGAGTAGTCGGGTTTTAGTTTTGCCGGGCGACCAAATCGGCGTTTTTTTGGCAGTTTTTGCGATTTTCGCGTGTGTTCCGCGCACTTTGTGCACGTTGTACCTAGCTAGCGAACATTAGTAGTTTCGTTGGGGTTTTGCGTCGTTCTAGATATGTAACCTTATGTTTGGTATTGATGTAAATTCCAGGTTCGGTCGTGGAGACGTCAGACGCGGCGCGAAAGGGGAAAGCGGTGATTGGACACAGCTAGCCAGGGATTCCGGTGAGTAGATGTAACATCTACGGGGGACTATCGTTGGATGGCGCAAGCCGCCCGATAGTTTTAGTAACTTACAAGATCCTTAGTGATGTTAGTAATTAGGGGTGAAATACTTAGTTGACTATTTGCTGCATCCATGCATTATATTGACATACCTATACGAAACCATTTTATAGGACACCTGCACCATTGCCAGGGTTTTTATATGCAGCACGAGCACTATTCATGCTTACACACACACCCTGGTAATTGCCATGCTACCACACTAGATAACCTTTAAATTTAAACCTTTTACTAATTGATACTTAAACTTGTGCTATTGCCTTTAATTTCTTAAAATGAAACCGTAGGATTGCTATTCATGTGCATGTACTTCATCATATTAATTGTTCATGCCTAATCTATTAATCGCACATCGCAACTTGATTATTGATACCATATGCATTCATTATCATTGATATATGCACTTATGAGGATTTCTTGAGATTTTATGATATTTCTGGATTTCGGGGGAAAGCCGCAAAATTTCTAAACTTATTATATTTTTAAAATATGTAAATTGCGGTTTTCTAGTGATGTACGTGTCGTCCCCCATGAGTTTGCTGTGGTTTTGGAAATCCGTGTCGAGGAGTGGAGGAACCGGCACGGGTACATGGTAGGCCCGGTAAGGTACCCCGGGGCAAGAGGAATGTGGTGTTGACGTTGAGCCTGGCAGGGGACGGATTACCTACCGGTGACTGTTTGGCACGGCGGATATCCAGAGGATACCGACCGTGGCCGCGAGATGATGAGATTTTGATATTGAGCTGGGTCACCCGGATGGCTGAGGCCAGAGACACTATGACATGGATTTATGAGATTTGAGACAGCTTTTGGGTGTCATTGCTGGACACCGGTTCTCGTCGATTCTTTGAGTATTATGCTGGCATTCTAAAAGAGTTTCAATAACAAAAAGAGAAAAAATGTTTCTTATATATACCTATTGAGACCTCAGATATTCATGTTGCATACATATTAGTACACTGATGTTGTATACCCACCTGCTAGTGCATCCAGTTATACCTGTATTTTAGATGCTAGGATGCTTGTGTGCATGCATACGATAGCCTTTGTAGATGTTATTTATTACTCACGAGTTGGCAACTCACCCCCGTTGTGCCACAGTCTTTTGCAGGTCCGCTCCGTCAGTACAGTAGCGGCGGGCGCACTTGTTCTTTTGCCTCCTTTGCCTGGACTCGAGGTTTTGCTCTTAGGTGGGTTATGTTAATATTTCTGTACCACCTTGTATATTCTTTGTATCTAGTGCACTCCATCTACTGTATCTGCCAGTATTGTTGTATATTGACTTAGAGATGAGACTGTGAGGTTTGTGGACTTTTATGCTGTATTTTGGGGTCGAGCTCACTTGAGTCGACATGCTGTTTTTCTTATGCTTCATTATGATTATTTTGCATGCTGTCGTTTTATATTGCGTGGGATTTGTGACCGCCTTGTGACGAAGAGCTAGCTCTCGCTTGGGGATGCCCTATTTTGTTGGATTCATATATTTTGTTGTACCCATTTTGGGGGCCAGTATTTACAAAGGAGACTCTGCCGAAATTTTCGGAAAAATTGGTATTGTTTTTAAAATGGGTTTTACATGACTTATTTGATAAACTCGCTTTCAATTGATTGGGTTTTCTTCACTCTTTTGCTTAATTGGTTTTGTTTTCTGGGCTTTGGCTTACTTATTTTACGGACGTCTTTAGACGTTTCGTAAACTTAAGTGCCAGTCACGTTCCGTACCCTGCGGGTCGTGACACCATAGTGCATGAATTGAGACCCCAACCTGAGAGTTGAAACCCAAAATACGGATTTTGAAACCGATATCAGAAAAGTTATGAAATCTGGGAAGCTTATATGAGATCTGCTATCACCCGAGACATCCTAAAATAAAATTGATTGGAAAGTGAGATGTGCAGGAACCTAGGAACCACCAAACAAGAGCCCCGCCCCTACCTCTTTTCTTTGGCCGCCAATTAATTCCCTCTGGCCGCAAATTGCGGCCAGACCTGCACCAAATTGGGTCGTTTTGGTTCTGCTGCTCTTACATCTGTAGTTTGGACCCCTCACATGTATAGATTTGTTTAATTTGACCTAGGGTGAAATCTGGAGCCTATTTCCTTAGTTGTTGTTTTGGATTCGTGTTTCCGTGTTCCATATTTTTTAATTCTGAATTTGTGTACTGTGTTTTACCTCGATTATTTGGCGTTTATACGACGATATCGAGGGTTGTTGATGGTTTTGGAAGGCGTTGTCCATAGGTTCTAACCTATAGATCATAGCATATCGTTTTGGGATTCGTATGCCGTTTTAGTTTGGAATTGGTTTTGATACGCATTTGCGATACATTAATGTGTAGGTACCAAATGAAGACTCCGGGACGACAATCAAGCGCGTGGCGATGTCCACAAATGAAGACGCAAGGTGAGTAGATTATATCTACAGGGAGAAGTCGGGTGGATGGCGTATAGCACCCTCGCAGTCCGTAGTTGATATACTATATATATATATATATATATGATAGTTATAGTGTGTTGTGGATATTGTGTTAGGTGTGTTATGGATAGTTAGGGTGAGAAGCAACTAGTGTAGTTCATAGTCACGAACCATAGAATAGATTTACACCTACACGTACACCCTTGCACATTCATTATACTTGCACTGTGTTTGATGATATTGGACGATATTGGAGGTGAGTCGATGATTTTGGGCATTGTGCTGCGAGATCGGTGATTTGATATGATTCGTATGTGGAATACGACATGTGATCTCTAGCGGGCCTTGGAACGTGTGTTTACACACGCAGTCATATTGATGGTACCAGTTGTACTAGACTTAGATCAGTACCCCAGATTATGTGATATGATGATGAGGATACCAAATAATTGATGAGCTGATTATGATAATTGACCCGTACCCAGCTATTGGGATGCCATACGACGATGTACCGTACGAGCTTATATTGATGATAGATCAGCACTCATGACTCGAGAATGTCTTATGATATACTGTATCGTACACGATACTATGGAGGCAGAATCACCGACTATTATATCTATATATATCGACTCAGATTTAGGTGGCTTCCATACCCCTCTCGACTGACTTGATACTTAGATCTGTAGTTTGCATAGTAGATTCTTCACTATTGCGCATATTCATATTGTTTGCATCGCTTTACTTGTGCTTATTGCTATATTACCATCATGTTGTTAGGACACCAGCACCATTATCGATGTGCGTATGTTCCACGTACACTATTTGCCGGCTCACACACATCATCATCGATAATTGCCATGCCACTACACTGTAGTACTGTTGCATCCCTGATATGATTCTTGCATGGCATATTGTACACTTATACCTGTACACATACATAGATGATTCTGACTTGATTAGAGATTTGGGGACAGCAAGATATTCCTTAAAACTGATTCATTTTAAAAGGAGCGGTTTCCCTCGACATGTGCACATTATTATTCCATGTTGCATGACTTACTGATATGCTTACCTTTCTTTACATGTCGCATACATCATGTTTTGGTTATACGCATTGAGATATGTTGTTTCCATGATATTTCTGGATTTGGGAACCGTGGGTATTTCAAAAAGAGAATATGTAATTGTTTTAAAAACCCGGTTACCTTTGATATGATATTTCAGTGCGTCCACCATGTGTTTTCTCGGTGCTGAGAGCGACATGTGAAACCCGATTCGAGGAGGCGGATGAGGCCGATTGCGGGTACATGGTGGACCCGATAAGGTACCCCGGGGCGAGAACGGTTTCGCTGTGTAGTAGACGGTGAGCCTGGCAGAGGGACTACTACCTACCGGTGATTGGTTGGACCTGGCAGTTATCCGGAGGATACTGACCAGAGTCGATAGATGGATATGGGCGTACTGCTGGGGCCAAGGGCCGATACCGCAGACGAAGCCCGTGGGCTGACCCAGACTGACGGATGCCCGATGTATGAGGATTTACGTGCCGATGCTAGGCACGGGTTTCATGTTGTTTTCCATGGTTTGATTATATCCTCATATTTGCATGCATGATGCTTATTTTCATTGGGTGACGGGTGGACGGGATCTATGTTCATACAGACTTGATCATATACAGACTGTGACACTTTATCATATTTACTTCATACAGACTTGATCTTATAGAGACTGTGACACTTTATCATATTTACTTCATACAGACTTGATCATATACAGACTGTGACACTTTATCATATTTACTTCATACAGACTTGATCATATACAGACTGTGACACTTTATCATATTTACTTCATACAGACTTGATCATATACAGACTGTGACACCTTATCATAATTACTTCATGTAGACATACCTTATATTTATGACATGTTATTAACTGAGGCACTGGCACGAGTATTGGCACTACCTACATGTTTAGATGTTACATTGCCAACTTATCATGCTTCAGGCTTATTCTTTGACATATTTATATCTGATCGTATTGACCTAGGAGTAGGTCATGCATTCGATTTCTGCTTGTAGATATCTTCTATTCACGAGTTAGCAACTCACCCCCGTTGTGCCACAGTTCTTGCAGGTTTGCCGTATAGGTTCCATAGCGGCATTTCTGGCACACTGCCTTCCTTTGCGGGTGATTTGCTTGGTAGGTGGGTTCTTTGTATCAGAACCGCCATTATACATGTATTATTCATTGTATCTAGAAATTCCATCAACCAAAACTTGTATATTGTTTCACACTTAGACACTAGTGATGTATTATTTCGACCTTAGAGTCGCGCTCAGTAGTATTACGATTTTTTTGCTTATGGGAGATTTCTCTTGGGTTTTGATCCTCGCCCTTCGGCGTTGTATATTATATTGCTGGTGTGGGTTATGCTCTTTGTTTATGCATAGTAAGTGTTTGATAAAATGCCTCAATGGAAAAATTTACAAAATATGTTTCTTTACTCTTAAAATGGTTTTAGATTTCTGGGCTTTTGGCTTACTTGGATCAGATGGGGTCCTATAGACTTCATATGGTTCAAGGGCCAGTCACGTGCTCTTTCGGGTCGTGACATTTAGCCACCATCACTAGCTCCACGCGACATATCCGATCTCGCTCGATCTCCGATCTCCTCGTCGAAGTGGCACCACGTCAACGAATCTTTATACGGGCTCCCGCTACAAACAGAAGCAACTCGGACATGAAGATTGCTAGCTGACATGTCCAAGATTGAAGTAAAGAGAGTGTAGAATACTTAGTCTCAAGGCACCCACTAAATTGGGTAAAGGTAAATAAAGTTGCCATTTTGAGATGAGATGAAATGAGCTAAAGGATTTTGCAAATGATGAAATTTTTCCTCACCCCAAAAACTTAGGCTTGGCCAATAATCAACACACAAAGTGTTCACTGTGAATTTGTAAAGCGGGGAGCACAAGCTTTACAAAGGTGACCATATCCAAAATATCTGTCACATAATATCTTTTACAAAACAAAAGGAATTAAAGCAAAAGCCACCTCATGAAAGAAACCATGCTCATCTAGAAGTAAGCCATGACTCACCCAAAACAAACCAAGCCCACTCAAATGATTTCGGCTATGCCAAGAAGAAAAGGAAATGGCCAAAAAACAAAGCGCAAACATTAACCAATAATTAAACATTAAATCTAATGATTAATCGGAAGAAGAAAAACTGGTAACTTCAAAAGTAATCCCGTAACAAATTACAGGATTACCCAAAAACTGTATAAACATACCGGCATTTGTATTCCAACCGAATACAAATGCAACGAGACAAAAAGTATTCCAACTCAATATAATACTAGGATCCGGCTTAAACTAAAGCCCACCAGTATTATCTGTCCGAACCATGACACGTACACAAGTGAACGTGCATGTTCGAACCCTGCCATAAAACTATACGGCCTCTACAGCGTTTTGCCCGAACTTGGGAAACTATCTGTGGGGGACTCTAAACACTCGTCAATACCCTGGAAGTTGGTTTTACCACAAGCACGTCAGTGGTACTAGCTGTACGTAACGGCTACCCATGTATTGACCGAAAGGGAAGACGATGAGCGAACTCATCCTGGAACCCTACTGAGCCTATCAGTGACAATATCCGTACAGTCCAGTCCGTTCATCTATGAGCATCGCATGTCGGGCCTAGGGGGCTGGTAACGTCAGGCCCCTAATAGCGGTACAAGTCGTGTCGGAGTGTAGCACAGAATACCCTGAGATACTACTGGAATACCTACCAGTAAATCTTCTTCCTTGGCCAATGACTTTGTGTAATGGCTCTCCTAGACACAGCGCGATCTCACCCCCAATACCGGGAGAGACGAAACCCATGCCGATCCGCTCACTGCCTCTATATGGCTCGGGACTGTACCCAACTAAAACCTGTTTGCACGACTTCTTTAAGCCGTGGTAGGGTAATAATCAAAGCACAGTGGGAACTCACATGAGACAAATGTCGATCTCAGGTCGATGAACTAACCTGTACACATATCACTAGGGAATTGCTATCTGACGCAAGGTATAATACTAACTAGCAGGTTCCCGGCGAGTCTTGTCCGGTGCACTCATAACCCAATAAGCACCTGTACATATCTTAGGTGAACCAACAGACACCAATGGCTTGTAAGACCGGGCACCGTCCCTCATCGGGGTCTCGACTGTATACACTAGTCTACTCCGGAGAATCGATGCCCTGTCTCGAAACTCCCACGACCAGGGACCACTTTTAAGGATGTGCTTATAGACTACCCAACTCTCACGTATATGATTACCAACATACTGCTGGTAGTCAAGAAAGAATCCTAAGGGATCTATCAACGTGTAATAGTGATCAGTAATGTCACCTAAAGTAGTACATGATGAAAAAGATAAACCAGATAGCATACTATCATCTCGAGTAAGACTGTCCTACCGGCATAGGTCCTCCTCAATCATTGCAATCACGTGCATGTGATCCAATAATTAACTTTGAGGGCACTATATCCAACAATCTCCCACATGCACTTAAGGATAATTATTGCGATGTCGCATACTCACAGCCTGTGTGATACCGAACACCCAATTCCTCTACTAATCTGTTTCACAAAGATCATTTGTAAAACTATTGTGTTCAAGAAATAGCCTCAGTGAGTGGATCCTCCCTGATGTTTCTCTCTATGTCTCTCTTAATCTCAAGTTCGCGGAGAAAGCCATCTCCCGAATTGAGTAATACCTGTCTTAGAATATGTATGGATATCTAATGGGACCTAATTCATAAATGAACTCCAAATCCAAACTTCTTAGAATGTATCGTCAGCCGAACCTAATCAGTATCCTATGCCACACCTCCCTCAGTATCCTCTTGGACCACCTGTCCAAACTACTGCCCCTCGTCAGAGGGAAAACTATAACTCTGACGGTCACTCTGTCACCAAGGTCAAAGCCTTGATTGATAACCATTTCCTATAGGATGCTGCCATTATCAAATCCATAGAACATCCACTTATGTTCTAAAACTGCTTCCGAATGTTTCTCCAGGATTGGATTAATATCTCAACTTATTGCATCTAGTGCAAAAACAACATCTGGTGTGGTACTTGACATCTCATGATTGACTCAATTGCCTAAGCAAGTGATATGCCAGTCATGCACATCCCTCTCATCTTTAGTCTATAAGACACCTTTAGAGGGTGACTCCATCACCTGCAGGTACACCACCATGCCAGGAGTCTTCCATTCTAAATATTTTTAGAATACTGTCTAAGTATCCATATTGGAAAACTACCCAATTCTAGATCTAAAACCATAAATCTAGTAACCAGAATGTCAGATATAATATCCATATCCTATGTGGAGAGACAACTGTGTGACAACCACTGTATAACCGATCGTAGTATATGAATTTTACTTCCTACTCTGTGTATGTCATCCAAATACCAGGACATCACACCCTACTACCTTCTTAACAGATCCATCCCCTATTCTGATGAAGTCAAATCCATGACTGTCACGTCAAAAATAGATGATCTATCTCCGCTATATCTGCTTTAGTCTATAAATAGACACAAGCTACTTGTCCACTATTCTTCCGCTGCTCCCACTGACCACAACAACCCTCTGGCAGAGTCATATACACGTACACTTCTAAAGATAGTTTAGAACGACGCTATACTCATCCTCCCGTCGGGTCTTATAGTCTGGAACAGCAGCAATGGCAAGTCTGGGTAAATAAGAACCTCGCTATCACCGTCATTGAGGCTATCGGAGTACCTCTCGGGTGCCTGAGGTTACCCACCATATCTGCGGAGTGGTTAATGGTATGCCAATCCAGATTGAATCTTTAGGTCCTATTAAATTTTCAGTAATCGTTTGCGGTTCTGGAATCACTTCCAGTTTTACCATACTCCTACCACTGTTTTATGAAAAAATCCATTTTACTAAAACTGTGGCGAGTCAAGAACAATATCACTATTGATCTTCCAGATGGTAGAAAGTCAACCCTCATCATAGCCCGGGTCAACCCACAAACTGCCATTACAGAAACGTGCCTTGAGTTATCCAGAGTCTGGTTTTAAGCATAAGCCGGACAACTCTCTGTACCTTAACTTTGTCAAGATTTGAACCGTTCTATATCCAATATAGATGTTGGAGATAGTGCCCTCAGAGTCAATTATTGGATCACAAGCACGTGATTGCAATGATTGAGGGAGGACCTATCCCGGTAGGACAGTCTTACTCGAGATGATAGTATGCTATCTGGTTTACCTTTATCATCGTATACTGCTTTAGGTGACCTGATATGTCACTATTACATGTTGATAGAGCCCCTAGGATTCTTGCTTGACCACCAGCAGTATGAGGGCGATCATATAAGTGGGAGCTGGGATCTATAAGCACATCCTTAAAAGGTCCCTAGTCGTGGGAGTTTCGAGACAGGGCATCGATACTCCAGAGTAGACAAGTGTATACAGTCGAGACCCCGACGAGGGGCGGTGGCCGGTCTCACAAGCCACTGGTGTCAGTTGGTTCACCTAAGATGTATACAGGTGCTCATTGGGTTATGAGTACACCGGACAGGACTCGCCGGGAACATGCTAGTTGGTCTTATACCTGACGTCAGATAGCAGTTCCCTGGTGACATGTGTACAGGTTAGTTCATCGACCTGGGGATCGTCATTTGTCTCGTGTGAGTTCCCACCGTACTTTGATTACTACCCTACCACGCTCAAAGGAGACGTGCAAAAAGCTTTTAGTTGGGTACAGTCCCGAGCCACATGGAGGCAGTGAGCGGATCTTCAGGGGTTCGTCTCTCCCGGTATTGGGGGTGAGGTCGCGCTGTGTCTAGGAGAGCCATTACACGAAGCCCTCGGCCGAGGCAGGAGATTTACTGGTAGGTATTCCAGTAGTATCTCAGGGTGTTCTGGGCTACACTCCGACACGACTTGTACCGCTTTTGGGGGTCTGACTTTTACCAACCCCCTAGACCCGCCATGCGATGCTCATAGACGAACGGACCGGACTGTACGGATATTGTCACTGACAGGCTCAGTAGGGTGTCAGGATGAGTTCGCTCATCGACGTCCCTTTTGGTCAATACCTGGTAGCCCGTTACGTATTGGCTTATACCTCTGACGTCCTAGTGGTTAAATCCACAACCAAGGTGTTGACGAGTCTTTAGAGTCCCCCACATTCAGTTGCTCAAGTTTTCGGGTGAAACGCTGTAGAGGCCGTATGGAGATATGGCAAGGCTCGATCAGATACGTGCGGTATTGAACGGATCAGGGTTGGACGGTTAGTACTAGAGGCCGTATGGTTATATGGCAGGGTTTGATCAGATACGTGCGGTATTGCACGGATCAGGATCGAACGGATATTACTAGCCGGCTTTGGTTTAAGCCGGATCCTAGTACAGTACAGTGTACTTTTGTCTCATTGCATTTGTATTCCGGTCGGAATACAGATGCGGGTGTGTATACACAGTATCGGGGTTTTCCTCTAATTTATTACGGGACCAGTTTTCTGGAGTTGCCAGTTTGCTTTCCGTTTCGGCCGATTTCCTTTGTATCGTTCATTGGCCGAAGATTGGTGGAGGAGGGCTTATTTGCATTTGTGCAAATAATTATTTGTAGAGGGTGGTCTTTGCATATTCTTGTGTCATGATGGTTGCACCATTCTTTGACCTTGACTTCTTCTTTTATCATGATGGCTTGACCTTTGAAGCAATCATGGTTGTTGATTGGTTGGTGGAGTGAGGGTTTGCTTTGTGATCATTGTTTTGTTATCATCACCATTTCTCTCTCTTGCTTGATTGGTTGGCTCTCTCTCTCTCACAACTTCACTCCCTCTCTCATTCTCTCCATTCCACTTGCATGGCCGGCCAAGTTAGAGGGAGGGCTGTCCAATTTTTGGGTGTGGTTCTTTGTTGATATCATATCAATTTTCCTCACAAAAAATTCCCAAGAAAAACTCCATCATTCATACCTCCACCATATGGCAATTCCACAAACCCCAAAGTGAGACATGAGCACTACACACAATTCTACAGCAAATCTTGGGCACGTCGACTAGCCAGCTTCATGCCCGAGTTGCCTCGGCATAGAGGTGGGAGCCCGTAAAAGATGTAGGCGATGTGGTGCCCTTCCGGCGACGAGGTGGAGACCGGAGCTTCCGCGGGAGATCGGGACGACAACGAGAAGACCGGAGGACTTGGATCAGTCGGTATATCTCTATTCCCCATTTTGTAGTTAGCTAGGACTAGTTAATGGTTCAATCCGGGTGTTTAGTGCGCGGTGGTGTCGGTTTGCTAGTTTGCAAAATTAAAGTTTTTCGCTTCCGCATTTGGCCTCGAGATGGAGGCCGGGACGCCGCCGTGCACTTACAATAGAAACAGAGGCACTAATTTAATTGGAACCAGATCCAAATCATGCAGCTGTCTCCAGTGCATGTCAACGAAATGGAGAGAGGCCGATCAGTATTACTCAACTCAGGAGTGCATCCAATTATGAGTAACCCGAAAGAGAAGCTAGTTCTTAGCATCTTTACTATCAACAGAGTACCAAACAGAATTATCTACATCTTCGATCGCCTTGACGAATCCTGATACTTGCAACACCTGGTTCTCTACTTTATTCTTTTACCGATAACTTCTCAAAACCTGGACATTGTATTTCAACGAAACACTTGTCTAAAAACTAGAGAAGTCACAAGTAAATAGAATATAGTACGAGGACCAACCACTTTTTCGTAATGGACACTAGACAACATACAATACTTTGTATAAGTCCCTTGAGTTGAATAACTCTAACCCTGTGCGTCGTAGGTTGAAAACTATACCCAAGCAATTTACTCAAATATCACCAATTACAACGAATTCCGATATAATGAGGATGATCACCTAATTCCCAATAACCTACTCCCACTCATCATCTATAAAACCGTACAGATGAGAGAATCATACCTGGTTAATACATGTTAGTTATATGTATGCCCTATGTTGGATATATGTATGCCCTAGAGGCCATTATGTGATAGAGGATGTATCTATACATGTATATATATATTCAGTTTGCATTCTTGCTCGACATGATAGTATGCTATCTGGTTCTTCTTTATCTGACATGTTTATTTGATCATGCTTTTATTCATTCATACATGCTGATAAAGCCCTGAGGATATCGGCTTGACTACTCTGATTATGATGGAGATCATACTAATGGGACATCTGTAGTCTATAAGCATATCCTGGAACGTCCCTAGTCGTAGGTATATCGAGATGGGGCATCGATATACCAGAGTAGACTAGCGTATATGATACTAGACCCATACGATGGGCGATGGATGTTCCCACATTCATCGACGTTTGACATCAAGATCATACACGGGTGCTCAGTGGTGACTGGGTACACTGGACGGACTCGCCGAGAACTCCTATATGGAATTACATCTATCGTCGGATAGCAGTTCTCAGGTGACACTGGTACAGGTTAGTCTGTAGACCCGAGATCGTCATGGAGTCTTGTGTGTTCTCCCACTACACTTTGATTGTCACCCTACCACGGCTCTACTGAGTCGTGCAAACAGGTGGCCGTTGGGTACAGTCCCGAGACACACGAAGACGATGAGCGATAGGAGGGGTTTCGTCTCTCCCGGTATTGGGAGTTGATGCTGTGTTGTGCTCGACTGGTTATAACAGCAAGTCCCTGGCCAGGGCTGCTGAGATTTGCTGATAAGTGTTATCAGTAGTTTCTCGATCTGTTATAGACCATTCACCGACGCGACTTATTGAGTTATTGGGGTCGACGTGACCATCCCTAGGCTCGATATGCAGCATATCTGACGAAGAGACCGGACTGTACGGTAGTGTTGCCGGATGGCTCGACGGGAGTTGTAGCAGGTTCGCTTGTTGTCTTCTGATCGTTCAATACCCGGGTGGCCGTTACGTTTAGCTGACCTCTTGCGGCTTGAGGGCACTTGATATGATCATTACCCTCTGCCGGCGTATTGACGAGTCTTAGAGTCCCACAGAGGAGTTACCCAGTCCAGGCGAAACGTTGTGGTGCGCATATGCGATATGCGCATACACCCGATTGAAATGTGCGTATATGATACCGAACATTGATCGGGTGAACTGCTTTTGGTGGGGTCATATGAGATATGACCGGATTGAAAAATCAAGTGTTGATTTATCATTTAACCATTAGTTTTCTCACTCAAAACCTTTCTAGGGTTTGATGGATGTATGCATGCATGCATGTATTTCTATTTTTCTTTTCTAGTTTCATGCACATGAAGATGTGCATACATGTACACATACATACATCAAACCATCATGGTTGATTATATATGGAAATGGTGGCAATATAAGCCTCACACCATAGATTAAACTATGGATAATTATTTAATTTTGGTTTTAAAAGAAAATGAAAAGGAAAGGATAATTATGCTAGTTTCTACATGCTTCTTTTAACCTAACCATTCTCACCCACCACTAAACCATGGTTATCTTTTCCTTTATCATTCTAAACCCAAGTTAAATTAATCATCCATCATTTAATCATGGTTAGAGTCAAGAAGGATTAAATATATATAGTGAAATTTATTTTCTTTTGCATGTTAACCTAATGGTTATCATTTTATCTCTTGAAAGAAAAAGCCACCATTTTCATCCTCCTTCATCTTCTCCTCTCTAGTTCTTTTCTAGTGAGTGAAATACAACAAAAGAAAGGTTTTTGAAGTGAGATCCAAAGCCACAACAACATTCTACACAAGCTTAGCCGTTTTGTTTAGAGTGTTATCTTCGGTTTGACGAAGTAGCGAGCTTGGACGGATATCTCCGCGGTGGATCATCGTGGACACAAGGGGAGTTCAAGAGGACCTCGTTTCAACACCAAAGAGCCTAAGGAGCGAAGAAAAAACGGGAGCTACAAAGGTTGTAGCCTTCAAACCCTAACTTTTGTTAGCTTTAAGATTAGTAAACCCTAATTTTCTAGGATCTATCCTTTGCATGTTAGTTTAGCACCTTAAAAATTAAAACTTTGGGTCATGTGATGCTTCAAAACTCTTCATAGGGTGCTATACTAACCTTACAATGGTATCAGAGCCGACCTAGAACGTTAGGCGACCTTTTTGCGAAGTGAAAAGTCCGATCGAACCAAAATACGGATTTATGGGATGCTCTCTGGAAATTTTTTAAAAACTCATATTTTTCAGAATTAAAAATTCTCAAAAAATAGAGCAGCTAAAAATTAGATGATCTGGAAAATCCGTACCCATGAATAGTAAGTTTGACCGCGGAAGCGCGGCATAAGCAAGCTTAGGCCGCTCTTCCGCGGCCATATGAGGGGCTCTCTGACAATATTTTGCACAGTAATTTTCTTTACCTGCTACAGTACATTTTGAGAGTATTTAATCTGAATCTGCTGTTGAAAATTCTGGAGATGGTTTTGAACTAGTTGTTTCGATCGGAATTTTCATTTCGTATTTCTTTTCCGGGTAAACTAGAAAGTATTGAAGTGTTTGAACGAATATAATTTACTCAATATTCACGGGGTTTAAATAGTTTGGAGATGTGTGCAAGTCTTTTTGCGGTGGTCCCTCTAGAAGACAACAAACCTTAACTCGATTATGTGACCGTCTCGAACTGCCCTTTGAACCCTAGGGTTTGGGGCAGTACGGCGTGCCACATGTGAGGCGTTGGTTTGACCCTTCTACGGCTGGACCGCCGCTACTGTGTCACACTCCGGTTTTTTGAACCCTGCTCAAGTGTTGAGCTTTAGTGAATCTTGGGTGCTTGACAGTTCGTTCGAAAACTTTAATACTGTCTGTTTATCTGGAATGTGATACAATATGTGGAATTCATATAGTGTAGACATGAAATACGAAATATGTGATATTTCGCATTTATGATGTCTAAAGAGAATCTGGATTCCAAATATTGTAGTTTTACACTTTCTTTTCTGTGACCGTAAGTGTAGTATGTTAGATATCGCCGGTTTCGTTGCTATACATCAACGACAATCGGGGTACGCATACTTACTTACGTTGATGATATGTGATATTATGTGTTGCTGAGATATGATATGCAGGATTGTCGCGATCGAATAGCCGGGGGGTTTTTGTGAGATGAGAGTTTTGTATTTTCATTCATGTAAATTCAAATGTAATGAAATATTCTTTTATTTGGGGCACTTCCAGGTTGCGGTTGTGTCACCAGTGTTGTATATTATTTACTTTTCCGCATTAGGATGGACCCAAGGAGGAGAGCACAGGTGACCGGGTTCTGGGGTTCAGTGGGAGGCCATCTCGAGGAGTCGAGACCGGGTCTCCTAAACTCCAGGATTGGTAGGGTCACTTGCCGCTCTCGTAGGGGTCCAGGGTGTGGGCTTGGCTATTCATCGCGACTGTGGAATCCGTATTTTCTATTCTGACTAAATACTAAATACGGACGTCCTAGTATATCCCACGTTATATCTATATTTCTGCTGCATGTGTTCTGTGATATCTGAGACGAATGACATATTATATATATGATATATAGTAGACGTTGCTTATGTTTTACACCCGCGCTAGTCCCGTCCCGGTATGCCGTTAGTTAAGTAACCTAACGGTGCATAACGGAACATTGCGGCGAATGCGGATGGCATAAGCGTATGTGTTATTTTCGTTTCTTTTCTGTGATTGGCTTTAGGACTTAAATGATGGGATTACATTAATGTGATTAATGTAAAGAAAATAAACCTAAAAAGATGTTGTAGAATCGGATTTGAAAACTACTCGGCTATTTATGAAAAAGCTATATTTCAAAACTGCGGAGTTTAAGCCACTCCTTTTTGAAAAACTGTTTGATTCTACAACGATATCAAGTTCAAAGCGTTAAAGATTTTCTTAAAAATCATTCGCAACCCTCCGTCATTTTAGGAAGTAGAGTACTTAGTATTCGTGCTACGTTTGTTGACTTTAGTTAAGGCGTAGTGAACGGTAGCTAAGTGATGTCTTCCTACACTGCATATGATGCAGATTAATTAGGACATTCATGCGACTTTGTTGACCATAGTTAAGGGTCATATGGGTGGGTCTAATTAATCAAGAAATGACGGGTAGAACTTGACTGGTACTTATGATTTGTTGACCATAGTTAAGGTCATAAGTGCTAGGGGTAAAAATTACATCGGGAATTTCAAGTGTTGAAATTTGCAATGAGATTGCATACCTTCCATATGATGGTTGGATCCCGATCCCACTGTGGGCAATAGTTGCTCCTAGGAGAGTTTTGCAGTTTACAATTAGCTAACTCATTTGGTGTCTAGAAAGGTGTTAACGAGGCTCCGCCTCTGGGAAAACGAGGTTTACTCTAATTAGGTCCGTGCGAAAGCACGGGGAACCTCCCTCAAAGTACCGACACTGGCCTGGCTGAACGATTAGCGAAGTTGTAGACTGTAATTAATCCTGGCTAGTTTTTCTTTTTAAGGTTTGAAAGAAAAACTTGATAAAAAGCAGTGGGAAACATCGATTAGACAAGATAATAAACCAATCTAATCTATGCAAGAGCTTTCGCTGAGTGTATTCTTTTCTCTCTCTTAATGGCAGATACCAATGACTGGACTTAAGCTTCTACTAGATAAAAACAAACTGAACGGGACCAACTATAAAGACTGGCTAAGGAATCTGAAGATCGCCTTGACTTATGATAAAGTATCATATGTCCTCACGGCTTCAGCCCCGCCCGTCCCAGGCCCAAAATCCTCAGTTGCGGACATAGAAGTCCGCAAGACATGGGACGCTGACTGTGCCACGGCCACATGCCTCGCGCTTGCATCGATGGATAACACACATCAAAAGCAGCACGAGGACATGGACATTCACGGGATACTGCTCCATACAAAGGAGTTGTATGGGGAGCAGTCCCGCGTATTACGATACGAGGCATCAAAGAAACTGTTTCACATGCGGATGGCCCCTGGCACACCAGTAGCAGACCATGTTTTGAAGATGATAGCTCTTATAGAAGAGCTTGAGGACCTCGGATGGACTATGGACAATGAACAATATATAGATATTATTCTGCAGTCCCTCCCCTCCACCTTTGCTCAGTTCATAGTGAACTTCAACATGCATGGCATGGAGAAGGACCTCCCTGAACTCCTTAATATGTTAAGGAGTGCAGAGAGCACTATGAAGTCAGCAAAGACTCCCGTTATGACGATTGGACAGTCTTCTTCTTCTCGCCCGAAAGCTAAGGCCAAGGGAAAGAAAAAGAAGAAACCCACTAATCCTAAGGGCGGAGTCAAAAAGGTGAAGGGAAAGGGAAAGTCCACGGCTGGAGACCCAGGGAAAGGCGAGTGTTTTCATTGCCACAAGACAGGACATTGGAAGCGCAACTGCACGGAGTACCTAAGTCTTAAGAAGAAGCATGGTGATGCTTCTGCTTCAGGTGCGTTTGTGACTGAAAACTGTTTTTCTATAAACTCTGCTTCCTGGGTATTGGATACCGGTTCAGGTTCTCACATTTGCAATTCTATGCAGGGGCTGAGAAATAGCAAGGTTTTGAAGACAGGTGACCATACTCTCCGCGTTGGAAATGGTTCCAATGTACATACAGTCGCAGTGGGAGAGTATCACTTGGGGTTGCCGTCTGGATGTATTTTGATTTTGAATCCATGTTATTTTGTACCTGATATGCTATGTAATATAATATCCGTATCTTTGTTGGACAATGAAGGATATAATTTTGTGTTGCAGAACAATGTTATGAACATTCACCTAAATCAAATGTTGATTGGGTATGGTACACTTAATAACGGAATATATGTCCTAAATCAACACACAGTTTTCAGTATACAACACACTAATAAAAGAAAAATTTCAGAATTAAATGAAGCTTTTCTTTGGCACTGTAGACTTGGTCATATTAACGAAACAAGACTAAACAAGTTACATAAAGATGGATATTTAAATCCTTTTGAATATAAATCTTATGCGACTTGCCAGTCTTGTATCAAGGGTAAAATGACTAAAACTCCGTTTACTGGACACGGAGAAAGAGCTACTCAGCTCCTGGGCCTCATACATAGTGATGTATGTGGGCCAATGTCTACACAAGCTAGGGGCGGTTTTTCATACTTCATTACATTCACCGACGATTTCTCAAGATTCGGTCATGTATTTTTATTAAAACACAAGTCCGAAGCTTTCGAGAAATTCATTGAATATAAACAAGAAGTAGAAAAACAAACCGGCTTGAGTATTAAGATGCTTCGATCAGATCGAGGTGGTGAGTATCTCAGTACAGAATTTGCAAACTTCCTAAAAGAGAATGGGATTCTCTCTCAGCTCACTCCTCCTTACACACCACAGCACAACGGTGTGTCAGAACGACGGAATAGGACCCTATTAGATATGGTCCGGTCCATGATGAGTGATGCTGAGTTACCAGTCTCGTTTTGGGGGCATGCGTTGGAGACTGCAGCGTTTCTGCTAAACAGGGTTCCGACCAAAGCCGTGTCTACCACGCCATATGAGATATGGAATGGGAAGAGACCATCTCTTAGGAGAATTAAGATTTGGGGTTGCCCGGCCTATGTTAAAAAGCAGAATCCGGACAAACTCGAGACACGGTCAGTCATGTGTAACTTTGTGGGATATCCAAAGAATTCTTATGGATATCTGTTCTACCACAAAGAGGAACAAAAGGTGTTTGTTTCTCAGTATGCCACATTCTTGGAAAAAGAGTTTTTCACAGATAAAGATGATGGCAAGGTAGTAGATCTGGAAGAGGTTCTGGAGACACAAACTACAAATGACGATTTGGTTGAACCGGCTGTTGCAACAGAAACTGAAGAACCTCGGCCACTCCGTAGGTCTGGTAGGACTTCTCGCCCACCGGAGAGGTACTACGGTTTCCTCATTGATGGTGACAGAGAAGACTGTATCATGGAAGATGATGATCCTACCAGTTTTCAGCAAGCTATCACGAGTGGTGACTCTGTGAAGTGGCTGGATGCCATGAGATCCGAAATGGAGTCTATGTACACCAACAAAGTATGGACTTTGGACGTTGTACCCCCTGGGGTAAAACCTGTAGGGTGCAAATGGATCTTTAAAAGAAAGATTGGTGTGGATGGGCAGGTAGAGACCTATAAGGCAAGACTTGTGGCGAAAGGTTTTCGTCAAAGACCAGGTTTGGACTATGACGAAACTTTTTCGCCCGTAGCCATGCTTAAATCTATTCGGATCCTACTTGCTATTGCTGCTCACTACGACTATGAAATCTGGCAGATGGACGTTAAAACAGCATTCCTAAATGGAGATTTAGAATAATGTGTTTATATGGATCAGCCGGAGGGCTTCATTGACAGTGGGAGCAGCGAGAAAGCATGTAGATTGCTTAAATCCATATATGGGTTAAAGCAGGCATCTCGGAGTTGGAACATCTGTTTCGATGATGTTATCAAAGAGTTTGATTTCATCAAAAATCCAGATGAACCTTGTGTTTATAGGAAGGCTGTAGGAAGAGCTGTCACATTCCTCGTATTGTACGTGGATGACATTCTTCTGATAGGAAACGATATTCCTATGCTACAGTCGGTCAAATCATTCTTATCACTAAGGTTCTCCATGAAGGACCTGGGTGATGCCACATACATCCTGGGCATAAGGATCTATAGGGATAGATCCAAAAAGTTATTGGGACTGTCCCAAACCAGGTACATTAACACCATCCTAAAGAGGTTTAGTATGGAAGACTCCAAGCGGGGTGCCTTACCCGCTTGCCATGGAGTCACTCTCTCCAAGGATTCTTGTCCAAAGACCGATGAAGAGAGAGCTCGCATGAGCATTATACCTTATGCTTCGGCAGTAGGATCTATAATGTATGCGATGTTATGTACACGCCCAGATGTAGCTTATGCACTTAGTGTTGTAAGCAGGTATCAATCCAACCCAGGGGAGAACCACTGGACAGCTGTGAAGAACATTCTTAAGTACTTACGAAGGACTAAAGAATTGTTCTTGGTGTATGGTAATAAAGATCTCCAAATGGAGGCCTTTACCGATTCGAGCTTCCAGAGCGATAAGGATGACAGCAAATCTATCTCAGGGTTTGTATTTACCCTCAATGGAGGGGCGGTAAGTTGGAAGAGTTCCAAACAAGATACCGTTGCAGACTCTACGATGGAAGCTGAGTACATTGCTGCAAATGATGCCGCCAAGGAAGCTGTCTGGATGAAAAAGTTCGTCTCGGAGCTAGGAGTAGTTCCAACCATTATTGATCCAATACCTTTGTATTGTGACAATAATGGGGCAATGGCGTTAGCCAAGGAGCCCAGATCCCATCAGCGGTCCAGACATATCCTGAGGCGTTTTCATTTGATCCGGGAGATTGTAGATCGCCGCGAGATCGAGATTAAGAGAGTAGACACAAAGAACAACGCCGCGGATCCATTCACCAAGGCTCTCCCTCAGCCGCAGCATGAGCGACTTTTTGAGATGTTGGGTATGAGATACGCCAATAACTGGCCTTAGTGCAAGTGGGAGATTGTTGGATATATGTATGCCCTAGAGGCCATTATGTGATAGTGGATGTATCTATACATGTATATATATATTCAGTTTGCATTCTTGCTCGACATGATAGTATGCTATCTGGTTCTTCTTTATCTGACATGTTTATTTGATCATGCTTTTATTCATTCATACATGCTGATAAAGCCCTGAGGATATCGGCTTGACTACTCTGATTATGATGGAGATCATACTAGTGGGACATCTGTAGTCTATAAGCATATCCTGGAACGTCCCTAGTCATAGGTATATCGAGATGGGGCATCGATATACCAGAGTAGACTAGCGTATATGATACTAGACCCATACGATGGGCGATGGATGTTCCCACATTCATCGATGTTTGACATCAAGATCATACACGGGTGCTCAGTGGTGACTGGGTACACTGGACGGATTCGCCGAGAACTCCTATATGGAATTATATCTATCGTCGGATAGCAGTTCTCAGGTGACACTGGTACAGGTTAGTCTGTAGACCCGAGATCGTCATGGAGTCTTGTGTGTTCTCCCACTGCACTTTGATTGTCACCCTACCACGGCTCTACTGAGTCGTGCAAACAGGTGGCCGTTGGGTACAGTCCCAAGACACACGAAGACGATGAGCGATAGGAGGGGTTTCGTCTCTCCCGTTATTGGGAGTTGATGTTGTGCTGTGCTCGACTGGTTATAACAGCAAGTCCCTGGCCAGGGCTGCTGAGATTTGCTGATAAGTGTTATCAGTAGTTTCTCGATCTGTTATAGACCATTCACCGACGCGACTTATTGAGTTATTAGGGTCGACGTGACCATCCCTAGGCTCGATATGCAGCATATCTGACGAAGAGACCGGACTGTACGGTAGTGTTGCCGGATGGCTCGACGGGAGTTGTAGCAGGTTCGCTTGTTGTCTTCTGATCGTTCAATACCCGGGTGGCCGTTACGTTTAGCTGACCTCTTGCGGCTTGAGGGCACTTGATATGATCATTACCCTCTGCCGGCGTATTGACGAGTCTTAGAGTCCCACAGAGGAGTTACCCAGTCCAGGCGAAACGTTGTGGTGCGCATATGCGATATGCGCATACACCCGATTGAAATGTGCGTATATGATACCGAACATTGATCGGGTGAACTGCTTTTGGTGGGGTCATATGAGATATGACCAGATTGAAAAATCAAGTGTTGATTTATCATTTAACCATTAGTTTTCTCACTCAAAACCTTTCTAGGGTTTGATGGATGTATGCATGCATGCATGTATTTCTATTTTTCTTTTCTAGTTTCATGCACATGAAGATGTGCATACATGTACACATACATACATCAAACCATCATGGTTGATTATATATGGAAATGGTGGCAATATAAGCCTCACACCATAGATTAAACTATGGATAATTATTTAATTTTGGTTTTAAAAGAAAATGAAAAGGAAAGGATAATTATGCTAGTTTCTACATGCTTCTTTTAACCTAACCATTCTCACCCACCACTAAACCATGGTTATCTTTTCCTTTATCATTCTAAACCCAAGTTAAATTAATCATCCATCATTTAATCATGGTTAGAGTCAAGAAGGATTAAATATATATAGTGAAATTTATTTTCTTTTGCATGTTAACCTAATGGTTAACATTTTATCTCTTGAAAGAAAAAGCCACCATTTTCATCCTCCTTCATCTTCTCCTCTCTAGTTCTTTTCTAGTGAGTGAAATACAACAAAAGAAAGGTTTTTGAAGTGAGATCCAAAGCCACAACAACATTCTACACAAGCTTAGCCGTTTTGTTTAGAGTGTTATCTTCGGTTTGACGAAGTAGCGAGCTTGGACGGATATCTCCGCGGTGGATCATCGTGGACACAAGGGGAGTTCAAGAGGACCTCGTTTCAACACCAAAGAGCCTAAGGAGCGAAGCAAAAACGGGAGCTACAAAGGTTGTAGCCTTCAAACCCTAACTTTTGTTAGCTTTAAGATTAGTAAATCCTAATTTTCTAGGATCTATCCTTTGCATGTTAGTTTAGCACCTTAAAAATTAAAACTTTGGGTCATGTGATGCTTCAAAACTCTTCATAGGGTGCTATACTAACCTTACACCCTAGAGGGCATTGCTATACATTGGATGTATATTGTAGTGGATGCTTGGACATATATAGGGAGGACTTTCTTGCTCGACATGATAGTATGCTATCTGGTTGCTCTTTACCTTAACGTGTACAATGATTGTCACTCTGTTACATGTTGGTAAAGCCCTTAGGATGTGTCCTTGACTACCTGGACTATGATGCGGATCATACTAGTGGGGACATGGTAGTCCATAAGTACATCCTTCAAGGTCCCTAGTCGTGGGTGTATCGAGACGGGGCATCGATATACCAGAGTAGACAAGCGTATACCTTCTCGACCCATAAAGATGGGCGATGGATTATCCCATATCCATTGGTGTTTGACATCAGATATGATATACGGGTGCTCAGTGGAGACTGGGTACACTGGACGGACTCGCCGAGACTCCCAGATGGTATTATACCATACGTCAGATGGCAGTTCTCTGGTGACACTGGTACAAAGTAGTCTGTTGACCCGAGATCGTCATAGAGTCTTGTGTGATTCCCACTGTGCTTTGATTTCCACCTTACCACGTCCAAGAGGGCGGGCAAAATGGTGTTTTTTGGGCACATTCCCGAATCACATGGAGGCAATGAGCGATAGGAGGGGATTCGTCTCTCCCGGTATAGGGGGTTGATGTTGCACTGTGTTCGATTGGCTATAACCGGAAATCCCTGGCCAGGGTTGCTGAGATTTACTGGTAAGTGTTACCAGTAGTTTCTCGAACTGTTATAGACCTCATATCGACACGACTTATCGAGCTATTGGGGTCTGACGTTTACCACCCCTAGGCAAGATATGCGACATATCAGACGACGAGACCGGACTGTACGGTAAGTGTTACTGGTTGGATTCACAGGAGTGTGAGCGGGCTTGCTCGTCGATCTTCTATTCGCTCAATACCCGGGTGGCCTTTACGTTTAGCAGACCGCTTGCAGCTTGTGGGAGTTTGATATGATCATCACCTGCTGCCGGCGTATTGACGAGTCTTTAGAGTCCTAAACAGAGGTTTCCTGGCTCAAGCGAAACGAAATAGGAGCACATATGAGATATGTGCGGGACTGAGAATAATACCAGTATGTGATACTGTATTCTATTCTCGCGATTTGTATCATTGGACGGTTATAAATGATATAGCCGGGATACCGAATCAAGTGTTGATTCGATACATTGATACACTTGATATTAGTCGGCTATATGCGATATGACCGGATCATTAAATCAAGTGTTGATTTAATGATTTAATGTATAATTATATATTTGATATATTACTTTACATTAACTAGTATTGGTTCACTTAAGATTGATTATCTCAATTGAATGTGCACATTGTATATATGATATGTGTTTGTGCACTAGTTTGTATCATGTTTGATGATACATGCAAACTTAGGTTTGTGTTTATTTTAAACCATGTTTAGTTAATGGTTAGGGTTTCATTTGCCTTATTTATTTATTTCATTTATTTATTTTTGGCAAGAAACTAAAAAAAAATGGTGGTGGCTTTCTCACTTTGACTTGAAGCTTCATGAAGCTTCATGAAACCTTTGACAAAGTCTAAGCCATTTGGTTTTATTCTTAACCTAACCATTTTAACTAAACTCTAGTTTATTCTCTACACTCAACCATGGTTGCATTATGATAGATATCACTTGGATTTTCTTTTTGGAATAATTCTTTTTCTTTCTTCTTCTTCATCTTCTTCATGAAGAGAAGAAACCATGGCTAGAAAATTCTAAGTGATGATTCCAAGTTAGAAATCCAAATCCAAAGTGAACCCACTTCCTATTTCTTCATCCTCTACCACTTGCCATGTAGTATAGGGTGTTTTCTTCACAAGTTTCATGACTTGGTGAAGGTGGAGCTTGAGCTTGAGTTGCCTCGACGTAGATCATCTTCGGCATCGAAGTCGACGACCTAGCCCGATCATTTCTTCGACGAAACCATCGCTAGAGTCCGGGATCCGATGATCGCAGCGGAAGGACGTCAACACGGAGCCAAGGAAGTGAAGGACCGGATCTACAAAGCTTGTATTTTCGTTCACTCTTAGTTAAGTTGTTAACTTGCAATCTTTATCGCCTATCCTCTAGTTAACGATCCGTATTAGGGTTTGTAGGCACATGAGAAAAATTTGAATTTGGCATGGTTGATGCCTTGTGAGACCTCATTAGTGTGCCTAGGAACCCTACAGTGGTATTAGAGCCTAGCTAGAGCATTAGGCGATGTGTTAACGAAGTTAAAACCCCGATCGAACTCGAATACGACATTTCAAACCCCTCTCTGTACATTTTTTAAAATCTGGGTTTTTCCAGAATTAAAAATACCTAAAAAATTCAGCAGGCTAAAATAAGAATTATGGTGAAAAACGAGGCCCTAATTCCTCAAGATGGCCGCGGAACCGCGGTGATGACCCACATTTAGCGGCGGTTCCGCGGCAACTTAAGGGTATTAGGGACGGATTTTTGCACAGTAATTCTTGTCTCTGTGGTTACTATTTTATGGGTATTTTTAATCTGACTCAAGTGTTGAGAATTCTGTGGTTTGTTTTGTAATCGTCGATTCGATCGGGAATTTTAAATTCGTTATTGTTTTTCCGGATATTTTAGAACACGTTAAAAAGTTCGACTGGATATAAATACCCAATTTTTCCCCTGCTGGGAAATTTCCAAGTGTTGGATCTTTCCGTGATTTAATAACGTTCTAAGTAGTGCAAGTAACGCGATGGACCCTCTAGAAGACAACAAACCTTAACTCGATTATGTGACCGTCTTGAACTGCCCTTTGAACCTTCGGGTTTGGGGCAGTACGGCGTGCCACATGTGAGGCGTTGGCTTGACCCTTCTATGGCTGGACCGTTGGTACTGAGGCATGAACTGGATGTTTTTAAACTTGTTTCATGTGTTGAGCTGTTTTGGGAAAACTTGGGTGTTTGATTGTTCGATCGAAAAGTTTAACATTTTCCATTTATCCGGAATGTGATACAATATTTGGAATCCACAAGGAGTTATGAGATAACTGAATGAATGTTATAAACATAGCAGTTTAGTATCACTTGATCGGTTGCCACGGAATTTTGATGCGATCAAAAGTCCGTCGCAATCACGTAGCGTACGCGGATACTCGCCGGGTAAACTTAATAGACAGCCTCACCCCATAGTCCTGACCAAGTGACTGTAGGAGAACCCCATCGCCGAAAGCATCCGTTCTGGTGCTCGCGGCAGCGGTATTCCGCCTTGGTGCACTTCGTAGACGGCGTCGAGGGTGCGGCCGCCTACTAAAGTTTGCGACGAGCATTCGATCAGGATGTCGGGAATCTTGTTGAATTGCCCGACTTGATATTGAAAAGAGTTTTCGATAATGAGACTAAAATGCGGGGTTTATAATTGTTAGGCATGCGATGTCTAAGGAATTCATTTGGTTAGGCATGCGATGTCTATGCAGGTTGCGGATTCCAACTGTTGTAGTTTTACACTTTATTTTCTGTGACCGTAAGTGTAATATGTGATATCACCGGTTTTGTTGCTATATGTCAACGACAATTGGGATGCGCATATTTACTTACGTTGATGACATGTGATGTTATGTGTTGCTGGATATGTTATATTGGATCGTCGTGTTTGAATAGCCGGGGGGTTTTATGTGAGATGAGCGTTTTTCATTTTCATTCATGTAAAAAACTTGTATGTAATATTCTTTTATTGGGGCACTTCCAGGTTGCGGTATATTATTTACTTTTCCACACTAGGATAGACCCAAGGAGGAGAGCACAAGTAACCGGGTTCTAGGGTCCAGTGGGAGACCATCTCGAAGAGTCGAGTCCGGGTCTCCTAACCCTAGAATTGGTAGGGTTGCTTGCCGCTCTCGTAGGGGTCTAGGGGTGTGGGATTGGCTATTCATCACGACCGTGGAATCCGTGTTTTATATTGGCCCGTATTAAAAACACGGACGCCCTAGTATATCCAATATTTCATATGATATTTTCTGCTGCGTTATCTGTGATGTGATCATGTGATATGTTCTGTGATAGATATTATATATAGTATATATGATATATTATATAGATGTTGCTTATGTTTTACACCCGCGCTAGCCCTGCCCTGCCCTGCCGTTAGTTACCTAACCTAACGGTGCAGACGGGACATTGAGGCGAACACGGATGGCATAAGTGTACGTCGTATTTATCTGTGATGTTTAGGTGACTTAAATGATGGGACTTCATTAATATGATTAATGAAAGTAAAAGAAACCTAAAGATGTTGAGGAATCAAATTTCAAAAATAAAACAGGTAGCTACAGTTCTTGCTTTGCACAGCGGTATATATGATATATCCTGCACCTTATTCGATGAGGAAAGGGCCGACGATCCCTTCATCGGGAGTGACCCCTTTAGCAATAACTGACAGATGCTACACACTCAGTTTGTCTTTTGATAGCTTCTATAGTTTTTGCTTTGCACAGTGATATATATCATATATCCCGCACCTCATTCGACGAGGAAAGGGCCGACGATCCCTTCACCGGGAGTGACCCTTTTAGCAAAACTAGAAAAGCCTCAAAAACACTCCGTTTTAAAATCATTTGATTCTACAACGATATCAAGTTCATTACGCAATAGGTTTTCAGAAAAAACCTGTCGTAGCCCTCTGTCATTTCAGATAAGTAGTAGTTAGTATTCGTGCTGCGTTTGTTGGCCTTTGTTAAGGCGTAGTGTGCGATAGCTGACTGGTGCTTATCTGCTTATGCATATGATGCAGATTGGGTTAGGGTAGTCGTGTGACCTTGTTGGCCTTTGTCAAGGATCGTGCGGGTGGGTTTAATTCAATCAGGAAATAACGGGTTGAACTTGACTAGCATCCTATGGTTTGTTAGCCTTTGTCAAGGTCATAGGAGGTTAGGGGCAAAATTATCGGGAATTTCAAGTGTTGAAATTTGCAATGAGATTGTATACCTTCTATGAGATAGTTGGATCCCGATACCCACTGCGAGTAAGAGTTACTCCTGGGAGAGTTTTACACATTACAATTAGCCGATCAAGTAGGTGTCTAGAAAGGTGTTAACGAGGTTACGCCTCTGGGAAAACGAGGTTTACTGTAATTAGGTTCGTGCGAAAGCACAGGGGACCTCCCTCAAAGTACCGACACTGGCCTGGCTGAAAGATTGGCGAACTTGTAGTGTGTAATTAATCCCGGCTAGTCTTTCCTTTTTGGGTTTGAAGAAAGATTTGATAAAAACAGTGGGAGCAATCCTGATTAGATAAAATAATAACCAATATATTCTTGCAAGAGCGCACGCTGAGTGTTTTCTTCTCTCTCTCTCAAGGTAGCGACCATATCACGCCTTAATCAAAATAATAATACGAATATTGACCGAACCCGCTTGTTATACTGAGCTGGGGAAAGTTGGTCCCGCTCCAACTTATAATTGTTATAAGACAGAGCAGGAAATTGGGGATTACCAGAATTCCCGTGCCGCCCAAACGAAGAAAGTGCATGTGATGCATCTCCTACGGGTGTGTTCATTATAAAGAACTGTTTCTCAGTATCCTCTGCGTCCTGGGTATTTGATACCGGATCAGGATCCCGCATATGTAATCTGTTACAAGGGCTACAGAAAGGTAAAGAACTGAGAACGGGTGATAAGTTTCATGAGACAGAAAATGGGGCAAGTGCCTGTATTACCAATACATTGATTTTGAACGAATGTTATTAGATACCGAACCTGATATACAAAATCATATCAGTCTCTTTATTAGTAAAGAAAGGATATAATTTTGTATTGTTGGATTATGTTTTGAACATTTCCTATATCAAAAGTTGATCGGTTCAGGCACGTCATCTAAAAGCATTGATGTTCTAAATCAAACTACAGTTCTTAATATACGGAACACACAAAAGAGGAAGAGTTCAGAAATGAACAGATCCTTCTTAAGGTTTTGCAGACTAGGTCATATCAATGTGACCCGACTAGCTTAAGTTACATAGTAGATGCATATTTAAATCAGTTTGAATTTACATCTTATGAAACATGCGAGTCATGTCACAAAGATATAATGACCTCAGCTCTGTTTATTGGAAACAGAGAAAGAGTTAGTAAACTCTTGCGACTGATACATGATGATGTATGTAAGGTCCCCTGTCTACACATGCCAGGACCGGTTCTTTGTATTTCATTACATTCTCTGATAATCTCTCAAGATTCAAACATATGTTCCTGTTGAAACACAAGTCCGAACCTTTTGAGATATTCACAGAATATAAGTTAGAAGTAGAGAACCAATACGGGTATAAGTATTATGTCCTTTGATGAGATCAAGGAGGAGAATACTTGTGCATAGAATTCCTGGACTATTCTAAAGGAGAATGAGATTCTCTCTCAGCATTACTCCTCCGTATAACCATAGCACGATGGTATATCGGGGTGGAGCAATTGCACCCTATTCGATATGGTGCGCTCTATGATGAGTACTACTGAATTACCTGTTTCCTTTTGGGGGTTTTGCACTTGAGAAGCTGCATACCTATTGAAATTAGGTTCGAATCATATCACAGCCTACCACTCCATATAAGATATGGTATGGGAAGAGCCCATGTCTTAAGCTAGTTAAGATTTGGGGTTGACCGGCCTATGTCTGAAAGCAAAATCCGGACATGCTCGAGGCAAGGTCTGTAATGTAGAACTGGAAATGTTCCAGCTATACAAACTGCAGCTGATGATTTGAAAGAACCAAAGGATTCATTAGTTACCAACGAACCTCAGCCTCTCCGTCGATCTAGTTGGGTTCCTCATCCGCCTGAGAGATAGTTCGGTTTCTCGATGACAGTGGGAGCAAGGATTGCATCATGAGATGATAATCCAACTAGTTTCGAGCGGGCCATCAGGAGTGAGACTCTGTAAGAATGGCTGGATGCATAGTGATCTGAGATGGAATCTATGTATACCAACAAAGTATGGACTTTGGTTGCTATATCTGAAGGGTTAAATCCCCATCAGGAGCAAGTATATCTTGAGAAGATTACTTGGAGTACATGGAAAAGTTGAGATTTTCAAAGCTAGACTTGTTAAAAGGTTTGCATCATTGACCAGGTATGGATTATATTGAAACCTTTTCTAAGGATCTATGCTTAAGTCCATCCAGATCCTACTTGCCACGGCTACATACCATGACTACGATATCTGGTGGTTGGGTGTCATGACTGCTTTTCTAAATGATGTTTTAGAAGAGAACGTCTGTAAGTACACAGCCAGAGGGCTTCGTAAACAGTGGGAGCAGCGGAAACATGTGCAAGTTGCTTTATAGGATAAAGCAGACATCACGGAGTTGGAACGTCTGTTTTGATGTAGTTGCCAAAAAGTTTGACTTCATTAAAATGGTAGATGAACCTTGTATATACAAAAAGGTAGTAGGGAGTATGGTGGTGATCCTCGTAGAGTACGTGGATGACATACTCTTGATAAGAAAGGAGTTTCCTATGCTACGCTCGGTCAATCTCCGCTTATCACAATGATTCTCCATATAGGATCAAAGTGATACCTGCTAAATCCTGGGTTTTGGATCTATGAGATAGATCTAATTGGATATTAGGATACTCACTAGTTGTAGTGAGACGGTATCAATTGATCCTGGGGAAAATGTAACGTCTTCAAAATAATAAAATATGATTTTTGGGAAATTTTATAATTTAATATTATTTTAATGAATATTTTAATATTCTGGTATAATTAAATACAGATAAATGGGGAAAAATTATGGAAAATTCTAAAATAAGGTATTTTAAGGAATTGCCTCGTTTTCTGTGCATGCCCCCATTTCCTCTAGTTTTGACCCTGAGTATGTCTAGTTTTGACTGATTCCATCTAGGGTGAAATCTGGGTTGATTTTCCTATGTTGGTGTATAATTTGGGACTTGTTTTAGCATGGATTTTGGTATTTGGTGATTCATTCCTGTCGGGTGGCGTTTGGACGTCAACGAAAAGTGGATTTTGATTGTGTTTACATGCGAGTCGATGGGTTTTTACCTATGCGGGTAGCGTGTGCTATTTTGGTTTCCGATGTGATTTTCATGTGCTTTAGCATTGTGATATACTTGTAGGTACCCCGCGTGATGTTGAGGCAAAGGAGGTGAAGATAGCGACATCGGCTTTGGCACACGAGAAGCAAGGTGAGTAGATTTATATCTACGGGGAGAAGTCGGGTGGATGGCGTATAGCACCCCCGCAGTCCGTGGTGATGTATACGAATACGTATACACACGAATATTTATTATGTGTTGTTTAGGGTTATTGATGGTAATAATGATATTTTGATGATAAGAATATATTGGTTTAGTATAGTGCGAATCCTAGAGTAGTGGTTGCACTCACACATACATTTACACACATACTTGCATTCATTCTTTCATTTATTAGAGTGCATATGATGGTGCGTATATCTACACATGGGTATGGGACTATGTGCTTATATACGGGATTGGAGGATGATACGTGGTTTGAGATGATACTTGATGTGAGGCCGTGAGATCGGCGATGTGACATAGCTTGTCTTCGAGGTGCGATATGATAGTTTTAGCGGGCCTTTGGACATGTGCTTTACCCGCATTCATATTTTTATAGATGGTATCGATTTGTACTAGACTTAGAGTAGTACCCCAGATTATGCGATCTGATGATAGTGATACCTGATATGTGATGAGGTATTGTGATATTGACCCCTACCCAGCTATTGGGATGCCGTACGACGATCTACCGTACGAGCCGATATTGATGATAGATCCGCACTCATGACTCGAGAATATCTTACGATATGTTATTGAGGCGGGATCACCGACTATCATATCTATATATTTTGACTCAGATTAGGTGGTTTCTTACCCCTCCTGTCTAGATTACTTAGTAGACATTAGACTGGACCGAGTCATACCTATTTCAAACTAACGAATCGGGGATTTTTTAAAGATAGGCAGAAGGGTCATACGGATATTTTCAAATGATGTATCTTTTCTTAAAACACCGTAGCCCTTGTTTTTCCAAAAGCCCTGATTCGTCTTATTTCAAATGGCACCCCTGCATGACTTGTACAGATTGGTGTAGATTCTTTACTTTTGCGTTGATTATTCGATTCCGCATATTCATGCTATTTGCATTGCATCGCTTGTACTGTGGTTATATTTCAGTCATGCTGCTAGGACACCAGCACCATTATCGATGATGCATATGTTCCACGTACACTTGTTGCCGGCTCACACACTCATCATCGATAATTGCCATGTCACTACACTATAGTACTATTGCATTCATGATATGATTCTGGCATGGCATATTGTACACTTATACCTGTACACATATATAGATGATTCTAGCTTGATTGGGGATTTGGGAACCGCAAGATACTCTTTAAAAACAGATTCCTTTTAAAAGAGCGGTCTCCCTCGACATGTGCACATTATTATTCCATGTTGCATGACTTACTGATATGCTTGCATTACTGTTACATGCCGCATACATCATGCTTTGACTGTACGCATTGAGATATGTTGTTTCTATGATATTTCTGGATTTGGGAACCGAGGGTATTTCAAAAGAGAATATGTCATTTCTTTAAAAACCCGATTACCCTTGATATGATATTTCAGTGCGTCCACCATGTGTTTTCTCGGTGCTGAGAGCGACATGTGTAACCCGAATCGAGGCGTGGATGAGCCGATTGCGGGTACATGGTGGACCCGGTATGGTTCCCCTCGGCAAGATGATCGATGAGCTTTGCCGATTGAGCCTGGAGGCGGGCGAGTACCTACCGGTGATTGGTTGGACCTGACGGTTATCCGGAGGATACCGACCAGAGTCGATAGATGTTTTGGGCATACTGCCGGGGCCGAGGGCCGATACCGCAGACAGAGCCCGCGGGCCGATCCGGACTGACGGAGCCCGATATATGAGGATTTACGTGCTGATGCTGGGCACAGTTTTCATAATGTTTTCGGGTGTCGATGCTGGGCATCCTGGTTCCATGATTTTGATGTGTCGCGAGGGACACGGGTGGTTATATCCTCATATTATTTCCCATGCACATGATTCATGATATTTACATGCATGGTGGTTATTGTCAGTGGGTGACGAGTGGACGGGATCCACGAGTGTGCAGATTTGATTACATTGGTTATACCTCATATTCATGACATGCGATTACCTGAGGCACTAGCACGAGCACTTGGCACTACACTCATGTATAGAGATTACATTGCCTGTTTAGCATGCTTCAGCTTTATTCATATTGAGGTTTATGTATATCTGATCGTTTTGACCTAGGATGGGTCATGCATTTGATTTCTGCTTGTAGATATCTTTCTATTCACGAGTTGGCAACTCACCCCCGTTGTGCCCCAGTTCTTGCAGGTTTGCCGTACAGATTCCATAGCGGCATTTCTGGCACACTGCTTCCTTATGGGTGACTTGCTTGGATAGGTGGGTTCTTTTGTATCAGAACCGCCCTTGTTCATGTATTATTTATTGTACCTAGAATTGTCCATCAACCAAAACTTGTAGTTTGTTTCAGACTTAGAAATCAGTGTTGTATTATTTCGACCTTAGAGTCGCGCTTGTAGTATTGCGGTTTTCTGGCTGTTTTTGAGTTTCTTTTCAGTTTTGATCCTCGCCCCTTGGCGTTGTATATTATTATTGCTTGCGTGGTTGTGACCGTCGATTGACGAAGAGCTAGCTCCCGCTTGGGGATGCATTTTATCATGTCATATATATTATTCTTGTTGTACCCCGTTCGGGGCCAGTTTTTACAAAGGAAACTCTGCCGAAATTTTCAGGAAAAATTACACATTTTAAAAATTCATATTCGGCTTAGTTATTTAAAAACTTGATTTTCAAACATGATTTCCTTACTTTTCAAAAACAGTTTTCCTTATTTACTCTTTAAATGGTTTTAGATTGCTGGGCTTTTGGCTTACTTGGATCAGATGGGGTCCTATAGACTTCATATGGTTCAAGGGCCAGTCACTTGCTCTTTCGGGTCGTGACAAAGTTGGTATCAGAGCGCTAGGTTGACCTTGGTTCGAGTCTAAGTTTGACTATGTGGAGCCTAGGGCGTTATCTATATAAGGAACTTAGGCTTGACCTTACGGAACTTAGACTTGGTCGAGGGGGTATTAGACCCGAACTTTCTTCGCGTAGGATGACCCTTGGTTGATGGAATAGGTGACTAAAGTAGAGTGACGTACCATTGGTATGTTCCGCGGCATACTTACGACACGCCACTCCGCTTAAGAAACCTTAGGTTGTACATTTCCTTGCACTGTATTATATTCCTTCCTATGACTATCTTCATTGATACTGGTTATGGTTTTGCTGCCGCGATTGCACGGGCAGAGTGAGCTACGGCTCGAGTTGTCAGCATGAGCTCATCGTGGACGAGGACTGACCAGGGCGTGATTCCCGAGGAATACGATTGCATATTTAGGCGTCGTCTTATTGTGTTTCCGTACGTTGGGCGTTTGACAGATCGCTGTTGCGAGATTTCTAGGACATACCGGTCGGTACCAGAAGATTGAGCCACTGATAGAGGCCAGCCAGGTTGTGATGACCGTTGATATTATCGCTTATCCAGGGTGGTTGAGGCGCTATTTAGCGTATAGACGAAGGAGCCAGTTGTTGCTGCTAATGATGAGATACCGCCCAGATGATTGGAGCTACTGCAGCATGGCATGTTCTTGGAGACATGATAGTGAGTCGCTAGTCACCGAGGATGAATGACTAGGACATGTGGTTCGTTCGCTTACCCCGATGCGAGGTCATCAGGTAGATTGATTCCAGCTAGAGGCGACTTCACGCAGATTCGTTGAGAGTCGATTGAGACGATCGAATGTCAGGAACCTATTTTCCAAGTTTAAAGTATACGGAAAGACATGCAGGTGATTCTATGGACCCTCTAGAAGAATGAAACCCTAACTCGACTGAATGACCGTGTGAAAGCCTTTGAACCTTAGGGTTTGCGGCAGTTCCTCGGCGCCATTAGTGAGGCTTGGGTTTGCCCTTCTACGGCTGGACCACCGACGCTGTGGCATGTACTCGATACTATTAAACTGTACCCGGGATGTTGAGCTCTTGGGGGATTGTGAGGTTCTGACGAGTCGATCGGATGATTCGACGTCATTCGGATATCATGTGATGGGACACTGCTTGGGAGACTCCAGATACGAGCATAGCCGTCGGAGCGCAGTCTGTGTAGCCATGATGAGATGAGTCCGAATCAGTCGATAGTGGAACAAGGTGGAGTAAAGAGTTTGCACGAGATTTCGACGAGATGACGTTCCACTCCGCTGACATCAGAGATGCGATATGCACGCTGAGGACGTGTTCGGCTAGATATCTTCTACTGAGTGATGAAGATACTGAGTTCGTGATTTCGAGTCCGTGTTAGAGACTTCGGGTGGACCGTAGCCGAGGACATTGCAGTGTGCAGATAAAGACGCGACGTCGAATGGTCGATGATACAGACAAGCGGGACAAGAAGTTCGTGCGAGAGGCAGACGAGCTGTTACTACACCCCGTTAAGATTAAAGGCCGGACATGCATACAGAGGCGCAGAGATGCGACCAGCTTCCGAGGAGATGTTGTACTAAGGACGCAGAGGTCCAGAGAGCGAGAAAAGATTACGCCAGAGTACCAGCCTCCTTACAGTTTGGCTTAGGCAAGATCAGAAGAGACCTTGAGTAGGATTCCTTCCAGTACACTGCTGCAATAAGAGTTGCACCCAGGATCGGATGTGTGATATGCATTCAGAGGACCCGAGGTCGACGCCAGAGATGTGCTGCTTTACGAGCGGTCGTGAGGATTGACCGAGAGATGACCAGGGAAGTGCAAGAACGGAATCGTTCCTGTCAGCACACCCGACCGGGCCGATGAGCCGATGGATTGCGAGTTGGTAATCTACAGGAAAGATCATGAACCAGAGGCAGAGGACGCCAGCCGCGAGCAAGAGGCAAGTAGATATCTTGCGCCGCTAGCATCGGATGTACCGGTACCTTCTCGACCCTGAAGGAGGGTATACCGACGACGGTAATTATGATTTGTGATTTTGTGATTTGATTATCACGTATCCGTTGCTTTGGATTTCGGTATTTTGGGCGATCTATTCGCATGATTTAGTCTTGATGACTGAGTTTCATGATATTTGATTTTGTGCACCATGGTTGCACCTACTGGGTATTTATACCTTGTACATAGTTATTACTCTTGAGCTGTTGATTGCGATTTCATGCCTATTTTATGCTGGTGATTTGATTTACGCTTCCAGCAGAGTTTCATGTAATTTTAGTGTTTTGATTTTGCACTCGGTATAGCTTATATGTGCTTGTAGTGCATCGATATGTGTTTTGTGCCCGCAGCTGCACACGTTTATGATTTTCTTCATATCTGGATACACTTGGTGCTGCTGCTTACGTATTTGAGTTATTGCTTGGTATTTGTGCATGGGATGCACCAGTTCTATACTTCGTGCATTTGTCGCACCAGTTTTATGTTTCTTGCGTTTATCGCATCAGATTTATATTTCGTGCCTTTGTTGCACCGGATTTATATTTTGTGCATTACGATTGCACCTGACTTCGATTTGATGCCTTTCGGTATGTCGATTTTGATTGTGATAATGATGTGGATTCTTGCACTCCGTGCTTTTGACTGGACTTACGCATATTCGACGTTGCTATTGGATTTTGTGATTCCGTGCATATTGAGTGCGCAGGGTCTAGATTTTCATTCGTGCATGATGGATGCACCGATTTGGATTTTCGCGCATGTTGGGCACATGTTTTGAGATACGATTTTGGGGCACACCAGATGCACTAAATCGAGTTCTTCGTGCATGTCAGATGCACCTGTTTTGGCTGTTAGGCACACATGTTGCCTATGACAGATGCTTCGTGCACACCCGTTGCACCTAGATGTTGTTTTGTGCACATGTTTAGCGCATATATGGATTTTGATTTCCGTGCGCGTCAGACGCACAGGGTGGTGTTATGTGCATTTTGTGAATTTATTCCTTTTGGAGCAGTACATTTTTATGATGTGGGATATTTGCTTTCATACTGAGCAGGACTAGTCAGTGTACAGTGCCTGGATATATTTTGCATGCATCGATAGTTATCGAAGGGATTTCCGAAAAGCGAGCTATAGTCTCAGTATATACCTACGTGTCCGATATGACACAAACGTTTTAAAAACAAGGAAACCCTTCTGATTATTTTCAAAATGGTGGAACGTGCTTATTAAACAAAGGATATATATACGCATATATAGTTATTTTCTTATGAGAAACGTCCGCCACTGTGCAGTGTTACGCGCATCGCACAGCGACTCAAAAAGATTTGGCATACAGTTGCATCAGCTAATTACATGTATAGATTGGGTGTCTACATGTATAGTCTTGGTCCATATCATATTGATTTTGTATTGGATTTGACATTGTGTCGTTACCATGACTCCGATGATTGCGGATGCTTGATGGAGTGTTGCTTTTGAGTTATCTGCTCAGTACTCATGCGCATGCATTGCGCTATGATGTTTTATGTATAGATGATTTCGGAGCCCCGATGACTTGGAATTTGTATTGAAATATTTTAGTATTTGGGGGTTTAAATTTAAATTCGGGGGCCGAATTTCTTTAAGGGGGGTAGATTGTAATGTCTTCAAAATAATAAAATATGATTTTTGGGAAATTTTATAATTTAATATTATTTTAATGAATATTTTAATATTCTGGTATAATTAAATACAGATAAATGGGGAAAAATTATGGAAAATTCTAAAATAAGGTATTTTAAGGAATTGCCTCGTTTTCTGTGCATGCCCCCATTTCCTCTAGTTTTGACCCTGAGTATGTCTAGTTTTGACTGATTCCATCTAGGGTGAAATCTGGGTTGATTTTCCTATGTTGGTGTATAATTTGGGACTTGTTTTAGCATGGATTTTGGTATTTGGTGATTCATTCCTGTCGGGTGGCGTTTGGACGTCAACGACAAGTGGATTTTGATTGTGTTTACATGCGAGTCGATGGGTTTTTACCTATACGGGTAGCGTGTGCTATTTTGGTTTCCGATGTGATTTTCATGTGCTTTAGCATTGTGATATACTTGTAGGTACCCCGCGTGATGTTGAGGCAAAGGAGGTGAAGATAGCGACATCGGTTTTGGCACACGAGAAGCAAGGTGAGTAGATTTATATCTACGGGGAGAAGTCAGGTGGATGGCGTATAGCACCCCCGCAGTCCGTGGTGATGTATACGAATACGTATACACACGAATATTTATTATGTGTTGTTTAGGGTTATTGATGGTAATAATGATATTTTGATGATAAGAATATATTGGTTTAGTATAGTGCGAATCCTAGAGTAGTGGTTGCACTCACACATACATTTACACACATACTTGCATTCATTCTTTCATTTATTAGAGTGCATATGATGGTTCGTATATCTACACATGGGTATGGGACTATGTGTTTATATACGGGATTGGAGGATGATACGTGGTTTGAGATGATACTTGATGTGAGGCCGTGAGATCGGCGATGTGACATAGCTTGTCTTCGAGGTGCGATATGATAGTTTTAGCGGGCCTTTGGACATGTGCTTTACCCGCATTCATATTTTTATAGATGGTATCGATTTGTACTAGACTTAGAGTAGTACCCCAGATTATGCGATCTGATGATAGTGATACCTGATATGTGATGAGGTATTGTGATATTGACCCCTACCCAGCTATTGGGATGCCGTACGACGATCTACCGTACGAGCCGATATTGATGATAGATCCGCACTCATGACTCGAGAATATCTTACGATATGTTATTGAGGCGGGATCACCGACTATCATATCTATATATTTTAACTCAGATTAGGTGGTTTCTTACCCCTCCTGTCTAGATTACTTAGTAGACATTAGACTGGACCGAGTCATACCTATTTCAAACTAACGAATCGGGGATATTTTAAAGATAGGCAGAAGGGTCATACGGATATTTTCAAATGATGTATCTTTTCTTAAAACACCGTAGCCCTTGTTTTTCCAAAAGCCCTGATTCGTCTTATTTCAAATGGCACCCCTGCATGACTTGTACAGATTGGTGTAGATTCTTTACTTTTGCGTTGATTATTCGATTCCGCATATTCATGCTATTTGCATTGCATCGCTTGTACTGTGGTTATATTTCAGTCATGCTGCTAGGACACCAGCACCATTATCGATGATGCATATGTTCCACGTACACTTGTTGCCGGCTCACACACTCATCATTGATAATTGCCATGTCACTACACTATAGTACTATTGCATTCATGATATGATTCTGGCATGGCATATTGTACACTTATACCTGTACACATATATAGATGATTCTAGCTTGATTGGGGATTTGGGAACCGCAAGATACTCTTTAAAAACAGATTCCTTTTAAAAGAGCGGTCTCCCTCGACATGTGCACATTATTATTCCATGTTGCATGACTTACTGATATGCTTGCATTACTGTTACATGCCGCATACATCATGCTTTGACTGTACGCATTGAGATATGTTGTTTCTATGATATTTCTGGATTTGGGAACCGAGGGTATTTCAAAAGAGAATATGTCATTTCTTTAAAAACCCGGTTACCCTTGATATGATATTTCAGTGCGTCCACCATGTGTTTTCTCGGTGCTGAGAGCGACATGTGTAACCCGAATCGAGGCGTGGATGAGCCGATTGCGGGTACATGGTGGACCCGGTATGGTTCCCCTCGGCAAGATGATCGATGAGCTTTGCTGATTGAGCCTGGAGGCGGGCGAGTACCTACCGGTGATTGGTTGGACCTGACGGTTATCCGGAGGATACCGACCAGAGTCGATAGATGTTTTGGGCATACTGCCGGGGCCGAGGGCCGATACCGCAGACAGAGCCCGCGGGCCGATCCGGACTGACGGAGCCCGATATATGAGGATTTACGTGCCGATGCTGGGCACAGTTTTCATGATGTTTTCGGGTGTCGATGCTGGGCACCCTGGTTCCATGATTTTGATGTGTCGCGAAGGACACGGGTGGTTATATCCTCATATTATTTCCCATGCACATGATTCATGATATTTACATGCATGGTGGTTATTGTCAGTGGGTGACGAGTGGACGGGATCCACGAGTGTGCAGATTTGATTACATTGGTTATACCTCATATTCATGACATGCGATTACCTGAGGCACTAGCACGAGCACTTGGCACTACACTCATGTATAGAGATTACATTGCCTGTTTAGCATGCTTCAGCTTTATTCATATTGAGGTTTATGTATATCTGATCGTTTTGACCTAGGATGGGTCATGCATTTGATTTCTTCTTGTAGATATCTTTCTATTCACGAGTTGGCAACTCACCCCCGTTGTGCCCCAGTTCTTGCAGGTTTGCCGTACAGATTCCATAGCGGCATTTCTGGCACATTGCTTCCTTATGGGTGACTTGCTTGGATAGGTGGGTTCTTTTGTATCAGAACCGCCCTTGTTCATGTATTATTTATTGTACCTAGAATTGTCCATCAACCAAAACTTGTAGTTTGTTTCAGACTTAGAAATCAGTGTTGTATTATTTCGACCTTAGAGTCATGCTTGTAGTATTGCGGTTTTCTGGCTGTTTTTGAGTTTCTTTTCAGTTTTGATCCTCGCCCCTTGGCGTTGTATATTATTATTGCTTGCGTGGTTGTGACCGTCGATTGACGAAGAGCTAGCTCCCGCTTGGGGATGCCTTTTATCATGTCATATATATTATTCTTGTTGTACCCTGTTCGGGGCCAGTTTTTACAGAGGAAACTCTGCCGAAATTTTCAGGAAAAATTACACATTTTAAAAATTCATATTCGGCTTAGTTATTTAAAAACTTGATTTTCAAACATGATTTCCTTAATTTTCAAAAACAGTTTTCCTTATTTACTCTTTAAATGGTTTTAGATTGCTGGACTTTTGGCTTACTTGGATCAGATGGGGTCCTATAGACTTCATATGGTTCAAGGGCCAGTCACGTGCTCTTTCGGGTCGTGACAGAAAATCACTGGAAAGGTTCCAGGGTGATAAGGACGACTGAATGTCAGTCACAGGCATTGTCTTTACCCTTAGTAAAGGGACGGTATGTTTGAAGAGTTCCAAGCTAGATACAGTGGCATACTAGACGATAAAGGCTGGATACATCGCTACTTAAGATGCTACCAAATAGGCAGTCTGGATGTATATTGGTTCATGAGATGAACTTAGTTCCTCCCACCGTGTGACAATGGAGTTGTGGCTTATGCCAAGGAACGACCGTCCCATCAGCGATCCAGACATATTCTAAGGCAGTATCACCTGATCATGGAGATGGTTGATCTCCAAGGGATCGAGGTCAGGAGAGTAGACTCAGAGGACAACACGGCGGATCCACTCACAAAGGCCTTTTTCCAAAGAGAGACTTTTATGGGATGGTTGAGTATGAGATACTACAACCACTGCTATCTGATGGCCCTAGTGCAAGTGGGAGATTGTTAGTTATATGTATGCCCTAGAGGCCATTGCTATACATTGGATGTATATTGTAGTAGATGCTTGGACATATATAGGGAGGACTTTCTTGCTCGACATGATAGTATGCTATCTGGTTGCTCTTTACCTTAACGTGTACAATGATTGTCTCTCTGTTACATGTTGGTAAAGCCCTTAGGATGTGTACTTGACTACCTGGACTATGATGCGGATCATACTAGTGGGGACATGGTAGTCCATAAGTACATCCTTCAAGGTCCCTAGTCGTGGGTGTATCGAGACGGGACATCGATATACCAGAGTAGACTAGCGTATACCTTCTCGACCAATAAAAATGGACGATGGATGATCCCATATCCATTGGTGTTTGACATCAGATATGATATACGGGTGCTCAGTGGAGACTGGGTACACTGGACGGACTCGCCGAGAACTCCCAGATGGTATTATACCTTACGTCAGATGGCAGTTCTCTGGTGACACTGGTACAGAGTAGTCTGTTGACCCGAGATCGTCATAGAGTCTTGTGTGATTCCCACTGTGCTTTGATTTCCACCTTACCACGTCCAAGAGGGCGTGCAAAACAGTGGTTTTTGGGCACAGTCCCGAATTACATGGTGGCAATGAGCGATAGGAGGGGATTCGTCTCTCCCGGTATAGGGGGTTGATGTTGCGCTGTGTTCGATTGGCTATAACCGGAAATCCCTGGCCAGGGTTGCTGAGATTTACTAGTAAGTGTTACCAGTAGTTTCTCGAACTGTTATAGACCTCATATCGACACGACTTATCGAGCTATTGGGGTCTGACGTTTACACCCCTAGGCAAGATATACGACATATCAGACGACGAGACCAGACTGTACGGTAAGTGTTACTGGTTGGATTCACAGGAGTGTGAGCGGGCTTGCTCGTCGATCTTCTGATCGCTCAATACCCGGGTGGCCGTTACGTTTAGCAGACCGCTTGCGGCTTGTAGGTGTTTGATATGATCATCACCTGCTGCCGGCGTATTGACGAGTCTTTAGCGTCCTACACAGAGGTTTCCTGGCTCAAGCGAAACGAAATAGGAGCGCATATGAGATATGTGCGGGACCGAGAATAATACCAGTATGTGATACTATATTCTATTCTCGCGATTTGTATCATTGGACGGTTATATATGATATAGCCGGGATACCGAATCAAGTGTTGATTCGATACATTGATAAACTTGATATTAGTCGGTTATATGCGATGTGACCGGATCATTAAATCAAGTGTTGATTTAATGATTTAATGTATAATTATATATTTGATATATTACTTTACATTAACTAGTATTGATTCACTTAAGATTGATTATCTCACTTGAATGTGCACATTGTATATATGATATGTGTTTGTGCACTAGTTTGTATCATGTTTGATGATACATGCAAACTTGGGTTTGTGTTTATTTTAAACCATGTTTAGTTAATGGTTAGGGTTTCATTTGCCTTATTTATTTATTTCATTTATTTATTTTTGGCAAGAAATTAAAACAAAATGGTGGTGGCTTTCTCACTTTGACTTGAAGCTTCAAGAAGCTTCATGACACCTTTGACAAAGTCTAAGCCATTTGGTTTTATTCTTAACCTAACCATTTTAACTAAACTCTAGTTTATTCTCTACACTCAACCATGGTTGCATTATGATAGATATCACTTGGATTTTCTTTTTGGAATAATTCTTTTTCTTTCTTCTTCTTCATCTTCTTCATGAAGAGAAGAAACCATGGCTAGAAAATTCTAAGTGATGATTCCAAGTTAGAAATCCAAATCCAAAGTGAACCCACTTCCTATTTCTTCATCCTCTACCACTTGCCATGTAGTATAGGGTGTTTTCTTCACAAGTTTCATGACTTGGTGAAGGTGGAGCTTGAGCTTGAGTTGCCTCGACGTAGATCATCTTCGGCATCGAAGTCGACGACCTAGCCCGATCATTTCTTCGACGAAACCATCGCTAGAGTCCGGGATCCGATGATCGCAGTGGAGGGACGTCAACACGGAGCCAAGGAAGTGGAGGACCAGATCTACATAGGTTGTATTTTCGTTCACTCTTAGTTAAGTTGTTAACTTGCAATCTTTATCGCCTATCCTCTAGTTAATGATCCGTATTAGGGTTTGTAGGCACATGAAAAAAATTTGAATTTGGCATGGTTGATGCCTTGTAAGACCTCATTAGTGTGCCTAGGAACCCTACAATACATACCCTGGAATAAGTATCTAATTGGCAAATTAGTTTTCCTTTAACAACACATAGTGAAACTGAAACATGAAAATGTTTCGGAGGGGTATCTAGGTATTCCTAGTAATACCTCTTCCGTTATCAGATTCATGACTGTAACCATATATTTCTTTTCCATCCCTCCAAATCCCTTTATTTGTCTTTACTCATTTCCTTCTGTACACCATCGTTAGGCTAAATGGTTTTCTTCCTTCCCTACCGTTCAGCACCAGCCTCTGGTTTGGAAGAAGACTATCCAGTAAGCATAATAGGTGTACTCACCTAATCCTAGAAGTACTCGCAACCTGAGAGAAGGTGATGATAAAATACAACTGAATAAACCATATTCTATTTCTTCTGAACTGGAGAAAAAAAAAAGCAAAGGTGAAATAGGAGTGGCGATGAAGTACGCGGTTTGGTCGTGAATGATAGCAGTCACAATTTACTTTGCCCTCTTTCTAATCCCTTTATATGTCTTTACTTATTACCTTCTGTACACCCTAGTTAGGCTAATTGGTTTTCTCCTTTCCCAACCTTTTGGCACCTGCCTATGGTTTGGAAGAAGACTATCCAATAAACGTAATATGTGTACTCTCCTAAACCAAGGAGCCTTCGCAACCTGAGAGAAGGTGATGATAAAAGACAACTGAATAGTCCTATTCAATCTCTCCAGAACCAGAATCCATCTTCGAATCTGGAACAAGGTCCTTCGACTTCGTATATAACCATACGATGGATTTATCCAATAGAAGTGGATGTTTGTAGTAATACGAGATGTTCTGGAGAAATGCAAATGGTAAAAGAAGGAGTGGCAATGATGTATGCAACTCAGACAATCCAAAAGCCAGTATTTTAAGAAGGTTCGGTTAACATGGTTACTGAGTCATAGTCTAGGGTCGGGCCATGGTCGCTGCCAAAGAGAGAGAGAGAAAAGAAACACTCTGCGTGCACTCTAACCTAGATCAGAATGGTTATCACTTTATCTAATCAGGAAATCTCCCACTGTAATCTCAAATTCTCCTCCAAACCTGAAAAAGAATTAGTCGGGATCACCCGAGGAGTAAACCAACTCATCTGTGGGAATCGGGATCCAACTATCATCTCATGATAACGTGATGGAATCCACTCACGTTATCACACTCCATAAGGTATGCGCATGCCTGGCAAGTTTCCTGTATGTTTGAAACTCCCGATGTGATTTTTACCCCATGCTCTTATTACCTTGACGAAGGTCAACAAATCATAAGTCACATGTCAAGTTCTACCCGTCATTGTCCGGGTTAATTTGAACCCACCCGTACAAGCCCTTGACGAAGGTCAACCAGGCTATACGACAGTCCCAAACCAACGCATCTATCTATGCAACAGAAAGGTAACAAACAGCTACCATACACTATGCCTTAACGAAGGTCAACAAACATAGCATGAATACTTAGTGCTACCCATCTGAAATGACGGAGGGCTACGGCTGGTTTTTGGCGAAAAACATTTAACATAATGAACTTGATCTCGTTGAAGGAACCTGATAGCTTTTTTACAAAAATATAGCGGCGAAAACCTTTGCTAAAGAGGTCACTCCCGGTGAAGGGATCTCGGCTCTTTCCTCGTGGAATGAGGTGCAGGATATTCCAACTGAATACCGCGATGCAAAGCAAAAAGTAATCGACTATAGTGAAGTTATTACCCTGATGCAAACCTCAGCCCAAAGGGTCACTCTCGGTGAAGGGATATCGGCCCTTGCATCATCGAATGAGGTGCTGGATATTCATAACCGAATACCACTGTGCAAAACAAAAGAAAACGTCCTTGGAATAACAGCTTTTTGAAAACTGTTCCAACAACATCCAATAGGTTTTTTTTCCTTTCATTGATCAGAATCAACGCAGTCCTATCAATTAATCACACCAGAAAAGAACGAAAATAAAATGTACGTATATGCCATCCGCATTTGCCACTGGGTCCTGTCATCTCCCGTTAGGTTACTTAACTAACGACAGAGCGGGGACTGGACTAGCGCTGGTGTAAAACATATACAACATCTACTAGTATATATAAATATACAATAATCACTCCAGGCGTAATAAACGCAACATTACAGAAAAGTAATAAGCATCACAGAACAATACTGATATCTGGGAGCCCCGGGTTTCATTGAGCCGCAACTGAAACTCGACATTCCCTTGGTCGTGTGGATAGCCTTTGCAATGAAACCTAGACCCCTATGAGTGCGGAAAGTTACCCGCCAAAACCTGAAGCGAGGCAGCCCCCTTCAGCAAAGTGAATGAACTACCCGGTATTTCAAGGAATCCGATAATTTGAGTACCCCACCTTGGGTCAACCTATACCCCCTACGAGTTCGGCGAATAGCCTGCCAATCCTAGAGTGAGGCCCCTTCCCTCTCAAATCCATGAGATGCGGACCCGTTGCCCTCCAGAACCCGGCTATCCTTGCTTTCCGTCTTTGGGTAACCTTAGTACAGAAAAGAAAATATTTACAACGGATACATCGACCTCAACCCAGTCGTGCCCCATACAAATAATATATAAACAGGCAGTGACGGCAGTCCACATGTCGGACGCTCGCCCAGCGATATCAAAGGTACAAACAAATCCAAACTGCACCACCATTGCGCACAGTTATCTGTTAGTGTATATGCCCTAGAGGCCATTACTGTATCATACTGGTTTGTATATTACTTAATGGATGCTTGGGATATTCACCTTGTATATACAATCTTGCTCAAAATAGTAGTATGCTACTTGGTTTGTTTCTACTTCAATGTGTACATGTGTTTATTTTTGTATATCGCCTATACACATTAGTAGAGCCCTTAGGATCTTTGCTTGATTACCAGCGATGTGATGGCCGTCACACTAGTGGGGCTGGGTAATCTATAAGCACATCCTTATGCAGGTCCCTGGTCGCAGGACTATCGAAACAGGGCATCGATACTCCGGAGTAGACCAGCGCATGCGCTTCTCATCCCAGTGTGGGAGACGGTCTATCCCACAGCCGTCAGTACGTCGTACTTGAGATAGTATGCGGGTGCTCGTTAGGTTACGGGTACACTGGACAGGACTCGTCGGGAACTGACTAGTTGGTATTATACCTATCGTCAGTTATCAGTTCCCAGGTGACATGAGTACAGCTTAGTCCGCTGACTTGACACTGTCACTTCGCCTCGGGTGTGTTCCCACTGTACTTTGATCACTACCCTACCACGGCTCAAAGGAGTCGTGCAAACAGGTGGTGGTTGGGTGCAGTCCCGAAGCACTTGGAGGCAGTGACGGTTAGACAGGATTCGTCTCTCCCGGTATTGGGGGTTGACATCGCGCTGTGTCTAGGAGAGCCATTACACGAGTAGTCCCTGGCCAGGGAAAACGAGATATACTGGTAGGTTTCCAGTGTTATCTCAGGGTGTATTGGGCTTCACTCCGGCACGACTTGTACCGCTATTGGGGGACTGACGTTTACTGCCCCCTAGGCCCGCCATGCGATGTATCAGACGAACAGACCGGACTGTACGGAGAATGTCACACTCAGGCTCAGTAGGAGTTCAGATGGGTTTCGCCTCGTCGGTCTTCTTGTCGGCATTACCTGGGGACCGTTACGCACAGCTAGTGCCGCTTGCGGTCTGTGGTTAAACCCACTGCCAGCGTAGTGTCGAGTCTTTAGAGTCCCACACAGAAAGCTTTTCGCCTTTAGGCAAAAGAGTAGAGGTCGCATGGTATTGCGACAGGTCGCATGGTTTTGCGACAGGGTTCGGTCACATCCGTGCACTTGTGCACGTACAGTGTCCGGACAGTTTACACTAGCGGGCTTTGGTTTAAGCCAGATCCTAGTGTACCTTATGGGATTGGATTTATCCAGTTTGCATTCGTGTTCCTCGGAACGCGGATGCGGGTGTGTATGCACAGTTGACAGGGAGGCACAGACAGCGGATTCTCATTAGGGTTGTTGACAGTTGACCGTTGACTTTTTGACTTTTTGCTCAACCCTAATGAGAATATGATATGTGATTAACTATTATATTAATTAAGTATTATGGTGATATGGTTGTTGACTTGTTGACTTTGTTGACTTGTTGACTTTTGTTGACTTGTTGACCGGTTGACTAGGCTTGACTAGTTGACCATCATGATAACCATGGTTATCATTTCATGCCAAAGACTTTTTCTTGCTTGCTCATTTGAGTAAAATGAGTGCATGACATGATAAGGTTATGGTTGCTTCTAACCATCACATAAGACTTTTTTGATATGATGAGTTATGATCACTTTGGATTATGAGAGGGTGAAAGACAAAAGAGTTGCTCATTCTTTCTTGCTCATTCTCTCTCTTGTTCTTGAGCTCTCCTCTTGCTCTCACCCTCAACCTCTTGCTCCCTCACTTGATCTATGGTTCTCTTGTCTCATGAGTTGAGAATCAAGAACCATAGATAAAATCCCATTCTATTTCCTCTCTACTCATTCTAGTTCACTAGGTTTAGCAAACCAAGTGAACTAGTTTCTTCAAAGAACGAAGAAGGAGCTAAAGGTTGGAGCTTTCAAGTGGATCTATCTTCGGCGTACGGAGACAACGAGAAGGAGCCATCGAACCACCATCGGAGCTTAAAGAGAAGGAGTTCAAGTTTAGGTATAACCATCTTTATCCGAGTAGCTAAATATCTTTAGCTTAGTTTGCTAGTTTTAGTTTAGGTAAAGATCCCGACCTAGCTTAGTCCATGTTGCCTCTTGCGTTAAAATTTTGATTTTATACCGTTTCCGCCTCCCCGTAAGAACCGGGGGTCGCAACGTGGACTTACAGTGGTATCAGAGCCTAACTAAACTTAAACTAGCTTGGTAGTGAAGTGTAACGAAGTTCGGAACCGGAAAAATCCAAAAACCAAACTTTTACAAAAACTGAGTTTCTGTTGAAATTTTTTTGGCTCAAAATGAAAAACTTTACACTTGTAAATTCGGCTCAGGGTTTTGTGTGAACACCCAAGAAAAACGATACAGTAATTCGTCCAAACCGCCGCCCTTCCGCCGCGCGAGCTAGGCATCCGCCGCGGAACCGCCGCGCTTTGTCGTCTTCTGTGCATCGTTTTTCGTGCAGTGTGTGTCTGTGTTGGTTTTGGGATTTTTGGAATATATTATATGTGCCCAGATTTTCCAGAAAAGAAATTTCCTTTTGGGGTCCTATAATTCCGTATTTTTCCGAACTTCACTGCACTTTGACTATGATGGTTATATCTGTGATGTTTGCATGTATTGAACGTCGGCTAATCGCTATAAGTCGATTGGTCAGGGTTATACATGATCTGTGTTTGATATTGGAATGTGTATATAAATATGTTGGATTGTCGCGGGTGAATAGCCGGGGGTTGTGAGACGAGAGTTTTCTTTTCTTGCAATTCATGTAAATTTGTAAATTGATGTAATAATTATTTGTATGGCCGCACAACCGGGAAGGGGTTGTAGCCGTCATTGTATAATTTCTTTTTACTGTTTTTGCTCCTAGGATAGACCCATAGAGGGGTGCACAAACTACCGGGTATGCCGAAGTGTCGAGTGGCCTACTCATGGAGATGAGGGAGGTTGCTACGCTTCGGGTACTTGGCGGGTAGTTTGCCGCACCCGTAGGGGTCTTGGGTGGGGTTTTGGCTATTCACCGCAACCGTGTTATTTGTTTTTGTTACAGGCTCGTACAAATTACAGATTGCTAGTATATCCAATGTATTTATCTGTGATCTGAAATGTTTATCATTGCAGTATATCTATATATGATATTATTTAGGCGTTGCTTATGTTTTACAGACGCGCTAGCCCAGCCCCCGCTCTGTCGTTAGTTAAGTAACCTAACGGGTAATGACGGGGCCCCGTGGCGAATGCGAATGGCATAAGCGTACGTCATATTTTGGTTGTTTTCTACAATGGTAGGATTAAATGATGGGACGCATTAAAAGAACTAATGCAAGAATATCACGCATTAAAAGAACTAATGCAAGATAATAAACCAAGTTAAAGTCGTTGGAACACTTTCGAAAAACCACTCGGTTCTTTTCAAAACAAACTTTTAAAATACGGAGTTTGAGCCACTCCATTTAAAAGCTATCTCGTTCCATCGACCAAATCAAGTTCACTACGTTCACGGTTTTGCCAAAACCATCCGTAGCCCTCCATCATTTCAGTTAAATATTCGGTAGTATTCAAGCTATGTATTTTGACCTCTTGCCAAGGCATAGTGATTGGTAGCTGCCGGATATTTATCTGTTGCATAGATAGAATGCGTTGGTTTGAGACAGTCGTACTGCCATTTTGGCCTACGTCAAGGGTATGTACGGGTGGGTTCAAATTAACCTGGATAATGATGGGACGAACTTGACATGTGACTTATGACATTTTGACCTCACGCCAAGGTCATAAGAGCATGGGGCAAAAATCCACATCGGGAGTTTCATAAGTACTGAAACTTGCTAGATTTGCATACCATTTGGAGTGTGATGATTCTGGTAGGATTCCTTCAGTTTCGTCACGCAATGATATTTGGATCCCGATCCTACTGTGAGTATATGCTACTCCTCGGGAAATTTCTCACTTAACGATCAATGCTATAAACCTAGTAGGTGCCTAGAAAGGTGTTAGCGGGGCTACGCCCCCAGGGAAAAGAGGTTCTCTAATTAAGGAACTTCACGAAAGCGTTGGAAAACCTCCCTCGAAGTACCGACACCGGCCTGGCTGAACGGTTAAGCAAGTATTGTACGGTGGGATTGATCCTGACTAATTCTTCCTTTATAGTTTGAGGAGGGATTCGAGAAACAGTGGGAGCCATCCTGTTTAGACAAACTAAAAACCACTCTAAACTTGCAAGAGCATCATGCTGAGTGTTTCTTCTTCTCTCTCCTAATTGCAGCGACCAATCAACATGACTGGACTTAAGTTACTCCTAGATAAAAACAAACTGACAGGGCCAAACTACAAAGATTGGCTCAGGAATGTCAAGATAGCAATCACTTATGACAAGCTGGGGTATCTTCTTACCACCAAAGCTCCCCCTGTCCCTGGTCCAACTTCCAGTGTCGCGGATAAGGAAATCCGCAAGACTTGGGAGATTGATAGCGCGAAGGCCAAGTGCCTCCTGCTTGCCTCGATGGACAACGAACATCAGAGGAGGCATGAGAATATGGACATGGAGTCCATATTGCTCCATACAAAAGAACTGTATGGAGAGCAATCACGTATCGGAAGATACGAAGCGTCGAAAAAGTTATTTTCGACAAGAATGGCCGTCGGATCATCAGTAGCCGAGCACGTGCTAAAGATGATCGGCTTTATTGAGGAGCTCGCTGACCTAGGGATCACATTGGAGAGTGAGCTATATACGGATATAGTTCTCCAGTCCCTTCCTTCCACTTACGCCCAGTTTATACTGAACTTCAACTTACAAGAAAAAGAGGTTGAACTTTCAGAGCTCCTCAACATGCTGAGGAGCGCAGAGGGCACCCTACAGAAAAGTAGGGATACATCCACTTTGTTTGTTGGAGGATCATCTTCTTCTAGGTCCAAGGCGAAAGCCAAGGGAAAGAAGAAGAAGGCCCCCGCCAAACCAAGGGGCGGTGTTAGTAAAGTGGATACGAAGGGAAAAGGAAAAGCAACAAAGATAGCGGGGAAGCTTGTGGATAAGGAAGAATGCTTCTATTGTCATAAGAAAGGACACTGGAAGAATGATTGCAGGGCCTGGAAGGCCAGAACACAGGAATTGAAGCAGGTTGCAGCTTCAGCTTCAGGTGTGTATGTTATTGAAAACTGTCTTTCAATAAACTCTACTTCCTGGGTATTGGATACCGGATCAGGATCTCATATCTGTAATTCTTTGCAGGCGTTGAGAAACCGTAGGGTTTTGAAGGCAGGTGACATGACCCTCAGAGTTGCAAACGGAGCTAGCATGGATGCTAAAGCCGTGGGGGACTATCACCTGGGAATGTCAGATGGACATGTTTTGGTTTTGCGTAATTGCTTTTTTGTACCCAACGCAACTTGTAATATCATTTCTGTATCTTTAGTTTCTAAAGAAGGTTATGAATTTGCGTTTGTAAGTAATGTTGTAAACATTCACCTTAATCAAGTTCTGATTGGGTCAGGTACATTGAGTAATGGTATATACGTGTTAAACCAACCACAGATTTTCAACGTCCAGAATACACACAAAAGAAAGTCTCCAGAAATAAATCAGACTTTCTTATGGCATTGTAGATTGGGTCACATCAATGAGAGAAGGTTGACTAAGTTACATACAGAAGGATATTTGAATGCGTTCGAATATCAATCATATGCCACTTGTCAATCTTGTCTCAAAGGAAAGATGACAAAGACTCCGTTTACTGGACAAGGAGTAAGAGCGAGCGAGCTCTTGGGACTCGTACACAGTGACGTGTGCGGTCCAATGTCTACACATGCCCGAAGCGGACATTCTTACTTCATTACTTTTACGGATGACTTCTCAAGGTACGGTTATGTCTTCTTAATGAAACATAAGTCCGAGGCCTTTGGAAAATTCCAGGAGTATAAGAATGAAGTAGAGAAACAGACCGGCAAAAGTATTAAGATTCTAAGATCGGATCGAGGTGGAGAATACTTAAGTGCCGAGTTCCTGGACTATTTAAAAGAGAACGGAATTCTCTCTCAGCTTACTCCTCCATACACCCCGCAACATAATGGTGTATCGGAGAGACGGAACCGCACCCTATTGGATATGGTGCGGTCCATGATGAGTAACGCTGAGTTACCGCGATCGTTCTGGGGTATGCGCTAGAATCAGCTGCATACCTTTTGAACCGAGTTCCGACTAAGACTGTGCCTACCACCCCATATGAAATGTGGAGTGGGAAGAAACCCTATCTTCAATATCTGAAGATCTGGGGATGTCCAGCTTTTGTCAAAAAGCAGCATGCGGACAAACTCGAGGCACGCTCAGTACTGTGCAAGTTTGTGGGATACCCAAAGAACACCAGGGGGTATCTTTTCTACTACGCAGAGGAACAAAAAGTCCTTGTTTCTCGTAATGCCCACTTTCTAGAACACCAGTTCTTGGAAAAGGAAATTAGTGGGAGCGCAGTAGAACTGGAAGAAATTCCAGAACCACAGACTATTACTGAAAGGTTAGTGGAACCAGAGGGTTCAACAGAACAGGACATTCCTACGCCGCTCCGCAGGAGTAGTAGGCAGTCTCATCCGCCCGAGAGATACTGCGGTTTTCTCATAGACGGGGATAGAGAGGATTGCATCATAGATTATGATGAGCCTACTAGCTTCCAGCAGGCCGTTCAGAGCGTTGACTCAGTGAAATGGCTGGATGCAATGCGGACCGAAATGGAGTCCATGTACACCAACAAGGTATGGACGTTGGACATTGCTCCAGACGGGGTAAAACCCGTAGGATGCAAGTGGATCTTCAAAAGGAAGATTGGTGTAGATGGACAGGTTGAGACCTATAAAGCTAGGCTGGTAGCAAAGGGTTTTCGTCAAAGACCTGGCTTGGACTACGACGAAACCTTTTCTCCAGTAGCCATGCTGAAATCCATTCGGATCCTTCTTGCCATTGCTGCCTTCCACGATTATGAGATCTGGCAAATGGACGAAAAGACAGCTTTTCTAAATGGAAATTTAGAGGAGTGTGTCTATATGGACCAGCCGGAGGGTTTCATTCAGAGTGGGAGCAGCGGAAAGGTGTGCAAGTTGCTTAAGTCCATCTATGGACTAAAGCAGGCGTCGCGGAGTTGGAACATCTGCTTTGATGAGACGGTCAAGGAATTTGGCTTTATCAAAAATCCAGATGAACCATGTATCTATAGTAGATTTGTAGCGAGAACTGTAGTATTCCTCGTTTTATACGTGGATGACATTCTCTTAATAGGAAATGACATTCCTATGCTACAATCTGTCAAGGGGTTCTTGTCACACAGGTTCTCCATGAAAGACCTGGGTGATGCCTCATACATTCTGGGTATCCGGATCTACCGTGACAGATCCAAGAGGATATTAGGACTTTCACAGTCCAGGTACATCGACACCATACTGAAGAGGTTCAGTATGGAAGATTCCAAGCGCGGTAACCTACCGGCTTGTCACGGGATCACCCTCTCTAAAGAGATGTCTCCCAAGACTGATTTGGAGAGGGATCGCATGTCTATTATACCCTACGCTTCTGCGGTAGGCTCTATAATGTATGCGATGTTGTGTACCAGACCGGATGTAGCTTATGCACTGAGTGTGGTAAGCCGGTATCAGTCAAACCCTGGGGAGAAACACTGGATAGCGGTAAAGAACATTCTCAAGTACCTGAGAAGGACTAAGGAGATGTTCTTGGTGTATGGCGGAAAAGACCTCCAGATCGAGGCCTTTGCTGACTCCAGCTTCCAGAGTGACAAGGATGATTCCAAGTCCATGTCGGGTTTTGTCTTTACCCTCAATGGAGGGGCGGTGTGTTGGAAGTGTTCCAAACAGGAAACCGTTGCAGACTCGACGATGGAAGCGGAATACATCGCTGCATCTGATGCCGCAAAAGAAGCTGTCTGGATGAGGAAGTTCTTGAAAGAACTTCAGGTGGTTCCGTCCATTGTTGATCCAATACCTCTGTATTGCGACAACAACGGGGCTATAGCTTTAGCGAAGGAACCCAGGTCCCATCAGAGATCCAGGCACATCTTAAGGCGGTATCACCTGATCAGGGAGATCGTGGATCGCCAGGAGATCGAGGTTCGGAGAGTCGCTTCAGAAGATAACACTGCAGATCCATTCACCAAGGCCCTGCCCCAGACTCAGTTCGAGCGGCTGATCGAGATGATAGGTCTTCGATACGCCAGTACATGGCCTTACTGCAAGTGGGAGATTGTTAGTGTATATGCCCTAGAGGCCATTACTGTATCATACTGGTTTGTATATTACTTAATGGATGCTTGGGATATTCACCTTGTATATACAATCTTGCTCAAAATAGTAGTATGCTACTTGGTTTGTTTCTACTTCAATGTGTACATGTGTTTATTTTTGTATATCGCCTATACACATTAGTAGAGCCCTTAGGATCTTTGCTTGATTACCAGCGATGTGATGGCCGTCACACTAGTGGGGCTGGGAAATCTATAAGCACATCCTTATGCAGGTCCCTGGTCGCAGGACTATCGAGACAGGGCATCGATACTCCGGAGTAGACCAGCGCATGCGCTTCTCATCCCAGTGTGGGAGACGGTCTGTCCCACAGCCGTCAGTACGTCGTACTTGAGATAGTATGCGGGTGCTCGTTAGGTTACGGGTACACTGGACAGGACTCGTCGGGAACTGACTAGTTGGTATTATACCTATCGTCAGTTATCAGTTCCCAGGTGACATGAGTACAGCTTAGTCCGCTGACTTGACACTGTCACTTCGCCTCGGGTGTGTTCCCACTGTACTTTGATCACTACCCTACCACGGCTCAAAGGAGTCGTGCAAACAGGTGGTGGTTGGGTGCAGTCCCGAAGCACTTGGAGGCAGTGACGGTTAGACAGGATTCGTCTCTCCCGGTATTGGGGGTTGACATCGCGCTGTGTCTAGGAGAGCCATTACACGAGTAGTCCCTGGCCAGGGCAAACGAGATATACTGGTAGGTTTCCAGTGTTATCTCAGGGTGTATTGGGCTTCACTCCGGCACGACTTGTACCGCTATTGGGGGACTGACGTTTACCGCCCCCTAGGCCCGCCATGCGATGTATCAGACGAACAGACCGGACTGTACGGAGAATGTCACACTCAAGCTCAGTAGGAGTTCAGATGGGTTTCGCCTCGTCGGTCTTCTTGTCGGCATTACCTGGGGACCGTTACGCACAGCTAGTGCCGCTTGCGGTCTGTGGTTAAACCCACTGCCAGCGTAGTGTCGAGTCTTTAGAGTCCCACACAGAAAGCTTTTCGCCTTTAGGCAAAAGAGTAGAGGTCGCATGGTATTGCGACAGGTCGCATGGTTTTGCGACAGGGTTCGGTCACATCCGTGCACTTGTGCACGTACAGTGTCCGGACAGTTTACACTAGCGGGCTTTGGTTTAAGCCAGATCCTAGTGTACCTTATGGGATTGGATTTATCCAGTTTGCATTCGTGTTCCTCGGAACGCGGATGCGGGTGTGTATGCACAGTTGACAGGGAGGCACAGACAGCGGATTCTCATTAGGGTTGTTGACAGTTGACCGTTGACTTTTTGACTTTTTGCTCAACCCTAATGAGAATATGATATGTGATTAACTATTATATTAATTAAGTATTATGGTGATATGGTTGTTGACTTGTTGACTTTTGTTGACTTGTTGACTTTGTTGACTTGTTGACTTTTGTTGACTTGTTGACCGGTTGACTAGGCTTGACTAGTTGACCATCATGATAACCATGGTTATCATTTCATGCCAAAGACTTTTTCTTGCTTGCTCATTTGAGTAAAATGAGTGCATGACATGATAAGGTTATGGTTGCTTCTAACCATCACATAAGACTTTTTTGATATGATGAGTTATGATCACTTTGGATTATGAGAGGGTGAAAGACAAAAGAGTTGCTCATTCTTTCTTTCTCATTCTCTCTCTTGTTCTTGAGCTCTCTTCTTGCTCTCACCCTCAACCTCTTGCTCCCTCACTTGATCTATGGTTCTCTTGTCTCATGAGTTGAGAATCAAGAACCATAGATAAAATCCCATTCTATTTCCTCTCTACTCATTCTAGTTCACTAGGTTTAGCAAACCAAGTGAACTAGTTTCTTCAAAGAACGAAGAAGGAGCTAAAGGTTGGAGCTTTCAAGTGGATCTATCTTCGGCGTACGGAGACAACGAGAAGGAGCCATCGAACCACCATCGGAGCTTAAAGAGAAGGAGTTCAAGTTTAGGTATAACCATCTTCATCCGAGTAGCTAAATATCTTTAGCTTAGTTTGCTAGTTTTAGTTTAGGTAAAGATCCCGACCTAGCTTAGTCCATGTTGCCTCTTGCGTTAAAATTTTGATTTTATACCGTTTCCGCCTCCCCGTAAGAACCGGGGGTCGCAACGTGGACTTACATTATCCACCATGACAAATCCACAACATCACAGCACAACACAGAACGTCAACGCGTATGTCACGTTCGCAAACCCGTATAAAAGGACTATAGCAATTAGACAAGATTTACCGCTCTAATGACACTCGCGGTCATAGATATAATGTAAGCACTGTAAACTAACGTATTTAAAATCTCAATCGACAAAACTTCCCAAAGTGGGCCCCAAGTACAAATCCAGTACAAAAAAAAATATGGGCCCAAACAAAATATTCCATAAACCACAATTCCATATGAAAAACACCCAGAAGAAAAATGGTACACTGTTGCTCCAAAACGGCAGCGGAATCGTGGCCAATACAAGGCTTGTGCGGCGGTTCCACGGCGATCTTGAAGGTTCAGTCGGTCAAATTTCTACAGTAGTCTTAGAAAAGCCTGCACGATTTTCTGACATACCCAAAATAATTTTTAGACCAGTTTAAAAATTCGAAAGAAACTTTAACATTGAAAATGCGGTTTTGGAAATTTCGTTCGATCGATATTTTAAACACATTAGAACAAGCTAGTAAAGGTTAATGGCGTGGCTCTGATACCATGTAAGTCTACGATAGCGTCCCGGGCTCCAATCCGAGGCCAAACGCGGAAAAAAAAATTTTACAACTGGCGCTAACATAGACTTTCACCCGGATCGTGCCATTAACATTAAACTAGCAAACTGCGAAGAGGTTAGAATGGCTATACCGATCAATTCGTATCCTTCGGTCTTTAGCCACCATCACTAGTTCCACGCAACATCTCCGATCTCGCTCGATCTCCGATCTCCTCGTCGAAGTGGCACCACGTCAACGAATCTTTATACGGGCCCCCGCTTCAATCTGAAGCAACTCGGACATGAAGATTGCTAGTCGACATGTCCAAGATTGGAGTAGAGAGAGTGTAGAATATTTTGTCTCAAGGCACCCACTGAATTGGGTGAAGGTAAATGAAGATGCCAATTTGAGATGAGATGAAATAAGCTAAAGAATTTTTCAGATGATGAAATTTTTCCTCACCTCAAAAACTTAGGCTCGGCCAACAATCAGCGCACAAAGTGCTCACTATGAATTTGTAATAGGGGGTGAGCACAAGCTTTACAAAGGTGACCATATCCAAAATATCCATCACATAATATCTTTTGCAAAATAAAAGGAATTAAAGCAAAAGCCACCTCATGAAAGAAACCATGCTCATCTAGAAGCAAGCCATGACTCACAACCATGACTCACCCAAAACAAATCAAGCCCACTCAAATGATTTCGGCCATGACAAGAAGAAAAGGAAATGAACAAAAAACAAAGCTCAAACATTAACCAATAATTAAACATTAAATCTAATGTTTAATAGGAAAAAGAAAAACTGATAACTTCAAAAGTAATCCCGTAACAAATTACAGGATTACCCCACAACTGTATAAACATACCCGCATTTGTATTCCAACCGAATACGAATGCAACGAGACAAAAAGTATCCCAACACAATATAATACTAGGATATGGCTTAAACCAAACCCCACCAGTATTATCTGTCCGAACCATGACACGTGCACAAGTGAACGTGCATGTTCGAACCCTTCCATAAAATTATACGGCCTCTACAACTTTTTGCCCGAACTTGGGAAACTATCTGTGGGGGACTCTAAAAACTCGTCAATACCCTGGCAGTGGGTTTAACCACAAGCACGTCAGAGGTACTAGTTGTACGTAACGGCTGCCCATGTATTGACCGAAAGGGAAGCCAATGAGCGAACTCATCCTGGAACCCTACTGAGCTTATCAGTGACAATATCCGTACAGTCCGGTCCGTTCGTCTATGAGCATCGCATATCGGGCCTAGAGGATGGTAACGTCAGACCCCCAATAGTGGTACAAGTCGTATCGGAGTGTAGCCCAGAACACCCTGAGATACTATGGGAATACCTACCAGTAAATCTCCTGCCTTGGCCAAGGACTTTGTGTAATGGCTCTCCTAGACACAGCACGATCTCTCCCTCAATACCGGGAGAGATGAAACCCCTGCCGATCCGCTCACTGCCTCTATTTGGTTCGGGACTGTACCCAACTAAAACCTGTTTGCACGACTCCTTTGATCCGTGGTAGGGTAATAATCAAAGCACAGTGGGAACTCACACGAGACAAATGACGATCCCAGGTCGATGAACTAACTTTTAAACATGTCACTAGGGAACTGCTATCTGACGCTGGGTATAATACCAACTAGCAGGTTCCCGGGGAGTCTTGTCCGGTGCACTCATAACCCAATGAGCACTTGTATACATCTTAGGTGAACCAACAGACACCAATGGCTTGTGAGACTGGCCACCAGCCCTCGTTGGGGTCTCGACTGTATACACTAGTCTACTCCGGAGTATCGATGCCATGTCTCGAAACTCCCACGACCAGGGACCACTTTTAAGGATGTGCTTATGGACTACCCAACTCTCACGTATATGATCGCCATCATACTCCTGGTAGTCAAGCAAGATCCTAAGGGATCTATCAACGTGTAATAGTGATCAGTAATTTCACCTAAAGTAGTACACGATGATAAAGACAAACCAGATAGCATACTATCATCTCGAGTAAGACCGTCCTACCGGCATAGGTCCTCCTTAATCATTGCAATCACGTGCCTGCGATCCAATAATTGACTTTGAGGGCACTATATACAACAATCTCCCACTTGCACTTAAGGCTAATTATTGCGATATCGCATACTCACATCCCGTGTGATACCGAACAGCCAACTGCTCTACTAATCAGTTTCACAAAGCTAGTTTGTAAAACTATTGTGTTTGAGAAATAGCCTCAGTGAGTGGATCCACCCTAATGTTTCTCTCTATGTCTTTCTTAATCTCAAGTTCGCGGAGAAAGCCATCTCCCGAATTGAGTAATACCTGTCTTAGAATATGTCTGGATATCTGATGGGACCGAGTTCATAAATGAACTCCAAATCCAAACTTCTTAGACTGTATCGTCAGCTGAACCTAATCAGTATCCTGCGCCACACCTCCCTCAGTATCCTCTTGGACCACCTGTCCAAACTACCGCCCCTCGTCAGAGGGAAAACTATAACTCTAATAGTCACTCTGTCACCAAGGTCACCTTGAAAGCCTAGATTGATAAACGTTTCCTAAAGGAGGCTGCCGTTATCAAATCCATAGAATATCCACTTATGTTCTAAAACTGTTTCCGAATGTTTCTCCAGGATTGGATTAATATCTCAACTTATTGCATCTAGTGCAAAAACAATATCTGGTGTGGTACTTGACATCTCATGATTGACTCAATTGCCTAAGCATGTGATATGGCAATCATGCACATCCCTCTCCTCTTTAGTCTATTAGACACCTTTAGAGAGGGTGACTCCATCACCTGCAGGTACACCACCATGCCAAGAGTCGTCCATTCTAAATATTTTTAGAATTCTGTCTAAGTACCCAGATTGGGAAACTACCCAAATCTAGATCTAAAACCATAGATCTACTAACCAGAATGTCAGATATAATATCCATATCCTATGTGGAGAAACAACTGTGTAACAACCACAGTATAACCGATCGTAGTATAGGAATTTTACTTCCTACTTCGTGTATGTCATCCAAATACCAGGACATCACACCCTATTACCTTCTTAACAGATCCATCCCCTATTCTGATGAAGTCAAACCCATGACTGTCACATCAAAAATAGATGATCTATCTCCGCTATATCTGCTTTAGTCTATAAATAGACACAATATACTTGTCCGCTATTCTTCCGCTGCTCCCACTGACCACAACAACCCTTTGGCAGAGTCATATACACGTACACTTCTAAAGATAGTTTAGAACGACGCTATACTCATCCTCCTGTCGGGTCTTATAGTCTGGAACAGCAGCAATGGCAAGTCTGGGTAAACAATAACCTTATTGTCACCGTCATTGAGGCTACCAGAGTACATCTCGTGTGCCTGAGGTTACCCACCATATCTGCGGAGTGGCTAATGGAATGTCAATCCAGATTGAATCTTTAGATCCTATTAAATTTTCAGTAATCGTTTGCGGTTCTGGAATCACTTCCAGTTCTACCATACTCCCACCACTGTTTTCTGAAAAAATCCATTTTAATAAAACTGTGGCGAGTCAAGAACAATATCACTATTGATCTTCCAGATGGTAGAAAGACAACCTCGTCATAGCCCAGGTCAAACCATAAACTGCCATTACAGAAACGTGCCTTGAGTTATCCAGAGTCTGGTTTTAAGCATAAGCCGGACAACTCCCCGTACCTTAACTTCGTCAAGATATGAACCGTTCTATATCCAATATAGAAACAGATGCACTAATTTAATTGGAACCAGATTCAAATCATGCAGGTGTCTCCATTGCATGTCAACTAAATGGAGAGAGGCCGATCAGCATTACTCAACTTAGGAGTGCATCCAATTATGAGTAACCCGAAAGAGAAGCTAGTTCTCAGCATCTTTACTATCAACTGAATACCAAACACAAGTATATACATCTTCGATCACCTTGACGAATCCCGATACTTGCAACACCTGGTTCTCTACTTTATTCTTTTACCTAGAACTTCTCAAAACTTGGACATTGTATTTCAACGAAACACTTGTCTAAAAACTAGAGAAGTCACAAGTAAACAGAATATAGTACGAGGACCAACCCCCTTTGTCCTAATGGACACTGGACAATATACAATACTTTGTATAAGTCCCTTGAGTTGAATAACTCTAACCCTATGTGTTGTAGGTTTAAAACTGTACCCAGGCGATTTACTCAAATATCACCAATTATAACGAATTCTGATATAATAAGGATGATCACCTAATTCCCAATAACCTAATCCCACTCATCATTTAGAAAACCATACAAATGTGAGAATCATACCTAGTAAATACATACCCTGGAGTAAGTATCTAATTGGGAAATTAGTTTTCCTTTAACAACACATAGTGAAATTGAACCATGAAAATGTTTCGAAGGGGTATCCGGGTATTCCCAGTAATGCCTCTTCCATTATCAGATTTATGACAGTAACCGTATATTTCTTTATCATCTCTCCAAATCCCTTTATTTGTCTTTACTCATTTCCTTATGTACACCATCGTTAGGCTAAATGGTTTTCTTCCTACCCTACCGTTCGGCACCAGCCTATGGTTTGGAAGAAGACTATCCAGTAAGCATAATAGGTGTACTCTCCTAATCCTAGGAGTACTCGCAACCTGAGAGAAGTTGATGATAAAAGACAACTGAATAAACCTTATTCTATTTCTCCTGAATTGGAGAAAAAAGAAAAGGTGAAATAGGAGTGGCGATGAAGTACGCGGTTTGGTCGTGGATGATAGCAGTCACAATTTACTTTGACCTCTTTCTAATCCCTTTGCATGTCTTTACTTATTACCTTCTGTACACCCTACTTAGGCTAATTGGTTTTCTCCTTTCCCAACCTTTCGGCACCTGCCTATGGTTTGGAAGAGGATTATCTAATAAGCATAATAGGTGTACTCTCGTAAACCAAGGAGCCCTCGCAACCTGAGAGAAGGTGATGATAAAAGACATCTTAATAGTCCTATTCAATATCTCCAGAAACAGAATCCATCCTCGAATCTAGAACAAGTTCCTTCGTGTTCATATATAACCATACGATGGATTTATCCAACGGAAGTGGATGTTCATAGTGATACGAGGTGTTCTGGAGAAATGCAAAGGGTAAAAGAAGGAGTGGCAATGATGTATGCAACTCAGACAATCCAAAAGCCAGTGTTTTAAGAAGGTTCGGTTAACTTGGTTACTGAGTCATAGTCTAGGGTCGGGCCATGGTCGCTGCCAAAGAGAGAGAGAGAAAAAACACTCTGCGTGCACTCTAACCTAGATCAGAATGACTATCACTTTATCTAATCAGGGAACCTCCCACTGTAATCTCAAGTTCTCCTCCAAACCTGAAAGAAGAATTAGTCGGGATCTCCCGAGTAGTAAACCAACTAATCGGTGGGAATCGGGATCCAACTATCATCGCATGATAACGTGATGGAATCCACTCACGTTATCACACTCCAGAAGTTATGCGCATGCCTGGCAAGTTTCCTGTATGTTTGAAAATCCCGATGTGATTTTTACCCCATGCTCTTATGACCTTGACGAAGGTCAACAAATCATAAGTCACATGTCAAGTTCTACACGTCATTGTCCAGGTTAATTTGAACCCACCCGTACAAGCCATTGGTGAAGGTCAACAAGGCTATACGACTGTCCCAAACCAACGCATCTATCTATGCAACAGAAAGATAACATACAACTACCATACACTATGCCTTGACGAAGGTCAAAAAACAAAGCATAAATACTAAGTGCTACCCGTCTGAAATGATAGAGGGCTAAGACTGGTTTTAGGCGAAAAAACTTTAACGTAATGAACTTGATCTCGTTGAAGGAACCTGATAGCTTTTTACAAAAATATAGTGGCGAAAACCTTTGCAAAAGAGGTCACTCCCGGTGAAGGGATCTCGGCTCTTTCCTCGTGGAATGAGGTGCAGGATATTCCAACTGAATACCGCGATGCAAAGCAAAAAGTAATCGACTATAGTGAAGTTATTACCCTGACGCAAACATCAGCCCAAGGGGTCACTCTCGGTGAAGGGATCTCGGCCCTTGCCTCGTCGAATGAGGTGCTGGATATTCATAACCGAATACCATAGTGCAAAACAAAAGAAAACATCCTTGTAATAACAGCTTTTTGAAAACTGTTCCAACAACATCCAATTGGTTTGTTTTCCTTGCATTGATCAGAATCAACGCAGTCCCATCAATTAATCACACCAGAAAAGAACGAAAATTAAATGTATGTATATGCCATCCGCATTTGCCACTGGGTTCCGTCATCTCCCGTTAGGTTACTTAACTAATGACAGAGCGGGGACTGGACTAGCACGGGTGTAAAACATATACAACTTCTACTAGCATATATATCAATATACAATAATCGTTCCAGGCGTGATAAATGCACCATTACAGAAAAGTAATAAGCATCATAGAACAATACAGATATCTGGGAGCCCCGGGTTTCATTGAGTCGCAACTGAAACCCGACGTTCCCCTGGTCATGTGGATAGCCTGTGCAATGAAACCTAGAACCCTACGAGTTTGGCAAGTTACTCGCCAAAACCTGAAGTGAGGCAGCCCCCTTCAGTAACGTGAATGAACTACCCGGTACTTCACGGAATCCGGTAATTGAGCACCCTACTTTGGATCAACCTATACCCCCTATGAGTTCGGTGAATAGCCTGCCAATCCTAGAGTGAGGCCCCTCCCTCTCAAAGCCATGAGATACGGACCCGTTGCCATCCAGAACCCGGCTACCCGTGCACTCCGTCGCGGGGTAACCCTAGTACAGAAAAGAAAATATCTACAATGGGTACATCGAGCTCAACCCGGCCGTGCCCCAAACAAATAAAATACAAACGGGCAGTGATGGCAGGCCACATGTCGGACGCTCGCCCCGCGATATCAAATGTGCAAACAAATCCAAACTGCACCACCATTGTGCATAGCTATCCACCCCGAAAAATCCGCAACATCACAGCACAACACAGAACATCAACGTGAATGTCACGTTCGCAAACCCGTCTAAAAGGACTATAGCAATTAGTCAAGATTTACCGCTCTAATGACATTCACGGTCACAAATATAATGTAAGCAATGTAAACTAACGTATTTAAAATCTCGATCGACAAAACTTCCCGAAGTGGGCCCCAAGTACAAATCCAGTACACAAACAAAATATGGGCCCAAACAAAATATTCTATAAACCAAAACTCCACATAAAAGACACCCAAAAGAAAAATGGCACACTGTTGCTCCAAAACGGCGGCGGAACCGCGGCCAATATAAGGCTTGTGCGGCGGTTCCGCGGCGGTCTTGAAGGTTCAGTCGACCAAATTTCTACAGTAGTCTTAGAAAAGCCTGCACGATTTTCTGACATACCCAAAATAATTTTTAGACCAGTTTAAAAATTCGAAAGAAACTTTAACATTGAAAATGCGGTTTTGGAAATTTCTTTCGATCGATATTTTAAACAAGTTAGAACAAGCTAGTAAAGGTTAATGGCGTGGCTCTGATACCATGTAAGTCTACGGTAGCGTCCCGGCCTCCAATCCGAGGCCAAACGCTGAACAAAAACTTTTAGTGTATATGCCCTAGGGGCCATTATTGTATCATACTAGTTTGTATATTACTTAATGGAAGCTTGGGATATTCACATGTATATAACAGTCTTGCTAAACATGGTAGTATGCTACTTGGTTTCTTCTATCTTAATATGTGAGTATACGTATTGATAGAGCTCTTAGGATCTTGCTTGACTACCGGCGTTGTGATGGCAGTCACACTAGTGGGGGCTGGGTAGTCTACAAGCACATCCTTATTCGGGTCCCTAGTCGTAGGATTATCGATACTCCGGAGTAGACTAGTGTGTACGCTTCTCATCCCAGTTGGGGAGATGGTCTGTCTCACAGCCGTCAGTACGTCGTACTGGAGATAGTATACAGGTGCTCGTTGGGTTACGGGTACACCGGACAGGACTCACAGGGAACTGTTGGTTGGTTTTAAACCAGTCGTCAGTGAACAGTTTCCAGGTGACATGAGTACAGCATAGTCCGCAGACTTGACACTGCTACTTCGCCTCGAGTGTGTCCCACTGTTCTTAGATTACTACCCTACCACGGCTCAAAGGAGTCGTGCAAACAGGTAGTAATTAGGTGCAGTCCCGAGCACTTGGAGGCAGTGGCGGTTAGACAGGATTCGTCTTTCCCGGTATTGGGGGTTGATATCGCGCTGTGTCAGAGAGCCATTACGCAAAGTCCCTGGCCAGGGCAAGCGAGATTTGCTGGTAGGTTCCAGTTGTTTCTCAGGGTGTAATGGGCTTCGCTCCGACACGACTTATACCGCTATTAGGGGACTGACGCTTACCGCCCCCTAGGCCCGATATGCGATAGTCTTAGACGAACGGACCGGACTGTACGGAGATTGTCACATCAGACTCAGTAGGAGTTCGGATGGGTTTCCTCATCGGCCTTCTTATCGACATCTACCTGGGGACCGTTACGTACAGCTAGTGCCGCTTGCGGTCTATGGTTAAACCCACTGCCAGCGTAGTAGTCGAGTCTCTAGAGTCCCACACAGAGAGTTTCCCTACTCCAGGAGAAACGATATAGAGGTCGTATGGTTTTACGATAAGGGTTCGGACGCATACGTGTGTTTACACACGTACGACTTTCGGACAGTTTTTACCAGTCGGCTTTGGTTTAAGCCAGTTACTGGTATCCGGTTATTGGATTTATACAGTCTAAAGTTTTTCCGTATTTTTGCGGAAAGGAAGGGCGTTCTCGTAATTGCGCGAGAAGCTTCTAGAAGATGGTGACTAAGGAGGTTTAGGTGGCATATACAATGAATGTGATTAGTGAGTCATATGGATGATTCATCCATGTCATTAATGCATCATAAATGCTTAATGACTCATGGAGATGAATCATCACTAGATATTATCAAGCATGGTTGTTAAATTATTTTATTTTCCTTTCTTGATAAAAAGAAATGCTTGATATATATTATGATAACTCATTCTTCTCACTTCATTATTATCTTCACCTTCTCTCTCCTCAAGCTCTCCCTTTTCAAACCCTAATCCTCCCCTCTCATGTGTTGAATACAAGGATTAGTTAGACTAATTAAACCATAACGCTCACTCTATATCACCTAGATTCTTTGATTAGCACTTAAAGAAAGTTAGTTGCCTCAAGTTTAGAGGCTAAGTTTGGAATAAAGCTCTCGGGTGGATCGTCTACTACTTCGAGAAGGCCGAGGAAGGAGGTGGAGTTCGTAAAGACGAAGGACACGATTCGTTAGGTATAATCCCTTTACATAGTAGTTGTTAACTTCTATGTTTGATGTTAGTTATCGTTTAGCTTCGATTCATGCAGTTAGTCGAAGTTTAACCAAAGAACAAGATCGTTTTTCATATTTCCGCCTCCCCGTAAGTCGTGGGGTGTTGTACATCGACTTACAGTGGTATCAGAGCCTCGCTAAACAATAAATAACTTACTTGCAAATTTGTTTGAATTTCGAACGGCAAAAACGAAACCGGAAAACCCCGAAATCACAAGTTTCTGTCGTTTTTTAAATGAAGTCCAAAAATTTTTCAGGGATGTTCAGAAAGCTTAAAAAGTCATAAGAAGAACACCCAAGAAAATTGGGCCCCTGAATCGCCTAAAGCGCCGCAGAACCGCGGTGGATTCCACCGATCCGCCGCGATTCCGCCGCCGAGTTGGCGATTCAGGAACCCAATTTTCCTGTGTTGCTTCTCTGTTATATTTGGTATTTTCTGGAATATTTTATTTTTGCTCAGGTTTCAGATTTACAGAGAAGTATTGGAGAAAAATTAAAAGTGTTTAATCGATCGAAATTATACAGTATTTGCTTGATGGATTTTATCTGTGTTTGTATAATGTGTTCGTAAACCTCCCCTAACTGCTAGTATGTCGGTTGGCAGGGGGTTGCACATTTCTGTAATGGTTTTTACTGTTTGTGGATATGAACTGTGTTGGACTGTTGTGATGTATAGCCGGGGTTATGTGATGGGTTATTATTTAATTCATTTGATGTAAATGTAATTTGTTATAATATTATTTTGCGGGGCACATCCAGGTTGCGGTTGTAGCCACCGTTGTATTATTTCATTTTACTGTTTTTTGCTCCTAGGACAGACCCAAGGTGTGGTGCACAAACTGCCGGGCGGGTAGTTTGCCATACCCGTTGGGGTCTTGGGTGGGGTAATGGCTATTCATCACAACTGTGTAATCCGTCTTTTGTTGCAGGCTCAAAACAAACACGGATTGCTTGCAAATCCAATAAAGTTCATCTGTGATCTGGAATGCCTATTATTGCGTCTGACGAATGTACAATATCTATATATGATAGCTATTTAGACGTCACTTATGTTTTACACCCGCACTAGCCCAGCCCCCGCTCTGTCGTTAGTTAAGTAACCTAACGGGTGATGACGGGACCCCGTGGCGAATGCGGATGGCATAAGAGGACGTTGTATTTTCGTTGTTTTCTGCAATGATAGGTTAATGATGGGATGCATTATTTATAATGCAAAGAAAATAAACCAAAAGTTAATCGTTGGAACAATTTAAAAGAAACCACTCGGTTAATTTTAAAAACAGATATTTTTAAATGCGGAGCTTTAACCACTCCTTTTAAAAGCTATCAGGTTCCTTCGGTTATATCAAGTTCACTACGTTCACAGTTTCGCCAAAACCATTCGTAGCCCTCCGTCATTTCATTTGGGTATTCAGTAGTATTCAAGCTATGCATTTTGGCCAAAGTCAAGGCATAGTGTTTGGTAGCTGCTGGGTTTTCATTTGTTGCATAAGATAGATGAGTTGGTTTGGGACAGTCGTATTATCATTTGACCAAAGTCAGGGGTATATACGGATGGGTTCAAATTGATAAGATAATGACGGGTAGAACTTGACATGTGACTTATGACATTTTGACCAAAGCCAAGGTCATAAGAGCATGGGGCAAAAACTTATATCGAGAATTTCTAAAAAAAACTAAAATTTGCAAAGTGATGCATACCATTTGGAGTTTTATGAATGTTGGTAGCATTCCTTCAACATTATCATACGATGATATTTGGATCCTGATCCTACTGTGAGTATATGCTACTTATCAGGAGATTCGTCACTTAACGATCAATGCTATAAACCAAGTAGGTGTCCAGAAAGGTGTCAGCGAGATTACGCCCCCAGAGAAAAGTGGTTATTTAATTAAGGAAGTTCGCGAAAGCGTTGGAAAACCTCTCTCGAAGTATCGACACTAGCCTGGATGAACGGTTAAGCAAGAATTGTACAGTGAGAATAGTACTGGCTAATTCTTCTTTTATGGTTTGAGGAAGGATTCGAGAAACAGTGGGAGTCATCCAGTTTAGATAAACTAAAAACCACTCTAAACTTGCAAGAGCATCATGCTAAAGAGTTTTCTTCTCCCTCTCCTAATTGCAGCGACCCTAAAAATGACTGGACTTAAGTTACTTTTAGAGAAAAATATACTGACAGGGCCAAACTATAAAGATTGGCTGCGGAATGTCAAAATGGCTTTGACCTATGACAAATTGGGGTACGTCCTCACCGCTACGGCACCTGCTGTCCCTGGTCCCAAATCCAGCAATGCGGATAAGGAAATCCGCAAAACCTGGGATTTAGATTGCGCGAAAGCCAAGTGCATCGTGCTTGCCTCAATGAACAATGAACATCAGAGGAGGCACGAGGATATGAACCTAGATGGCATATTTCTCCATACAAAGGAACTTTATGGAGAGCAATCTCGTATAGCAAGATATGAGACCTCTACGAACTTGTTTCGAGCGAGGTTGGCTGTCGGGTCATCGGTAGGAGAACATGTCCTAAAGATGATCGGCTATATTGAAGAGCTCGCAGACCTTGGGACGACTTTGGATAATGAGCTCTATACAGACCTTATTCTCCAGTCCCTTCCTCACACCTACGCCCAGTTTATCCTGAACTTCAACATTCAAAGAAAAGAAGTTGAACTTCCGGAACTCCTGAACATGTTAAGGAGTGCAGAGGGCACCTTGCAGAAGACAAGGGAAACACCCGCTATGTTTGTTAGGGGTACATCTTCTTCCGGGTCCAAGGCAAGGGCCAAAGGAAGGAAGAAGAAGGCCGCCACCAAACCTAGAGAAGGTGTTAGTAAGGTGGGAGGGAAGGGAAAGAAAAAGTTTGCGGTACCGGTAGTTGGCTAGGATGAGTGCTTCCATTGTCACAGGAAAGGGACTGGAAGAAAGATTGCAAGGCGTGGAACGCCAAGAACCAGGAACCGAAGCAAGCTGTGGCTTCGACTTCAGGTGTGTTTGTAATTGAGAATTGTCTGTCGATCAACTCTACTTCCTGGGTATTGGATACCGGATCAGGATCTCATATTTGCAATTCATTGCAGGCACTGAGAAACCGTAGAGTGCTGAAGGAAGGTGATATGACCCTAAAGGTTGCTAACGGAGCTAGCGTGGGAGCTGCGTCCGTCGGGGATTATCACCTAGGATTGACGAGTGGACACATTTTTGTTTTACATAACTGTTTTTTTGTACCAAGCTTAACGTGTAATATCATATCAGTTTCCTTGTTATCAAATAAAGGTTATGATTTCACGTTTCTAAGAGATGTTGTTAACATCCACCATAATCCTGGTTGGATTGGGTCCGGTACACTAAATAACGGTATATATGTTTTAAACCAACTCCAAATTTTCAATATCCAAAACACACTTAAAAGAAAGTCTCCAGATTTAAATAAAGCTTTCTTATGGCATTGTAGACTGGGTCACATCAATGAGAGAAGATTGACTAAGTTGCATAGAGAAGGATATTTGGACTCGTTCGAATATCAAACTTATGACACTTGTCAATCTTGTCTCAAAGAAAAGATGACAAAGACTCCATTTACTGGACATGGAGTAAGAACGAGCGAGCTCTTAGGACTCATACACAGCGATGTATGCGGTCCAATGTCTACACATGCAAGAGATGGTTTTTCCTATTTCATTACTTTCACGGATGATTACTCAACATACGGATTCATTTATCTGATGAAACATAAATCCGAGGCTTTTGAGAAATTCCGAGAGTATAAGAATGAAGTAGAAAACCAAACCGGCAAAAGTATCAAGACACTAAGATCTGATCGAGGTGGTGAATACTTGAGTGCCGAGTTCCTAGGTTACCTAAAAGAGAAAGGGATTCTCTCTCAGCTTACTCCTCCATACACTCCACAGTATAACGGTGTATCGGAGAGACGGAATCGAACCCTATTGGATATGGTACGATCCATGATGAGTAATGCTGAGTTACCGCGATCTTTTTGGTGCTATGCGCTTGAATCAGCAGCATATCTTATGAACATGGCTCCTACCAAGACTGTGCCTACCACTCCATATCAGATGTGGACTGGGAAGAAACCCCATCTTCAGTATATAAAGATTTGGGGATGTCCAGCTTTTGTTAAAAAGCAGCATGTGGACAAGCTCGAGGCACGATCAGTAAAATGTATGTTTGTGGGATATCCAAAGAACTCCAAGGGATATTATTTCTATTACGCAGAGGAACAAAAGGTTTTTGTTTCTCGTAATGCCCATTTTCTAGAACATCAGTTTTTAGAAAAGGAAATAAGTGGGAGCGAAATAGAACTGGAAGAAATTCCAGAACCACAAGCTGCTACTGAAAGTTTGGTAGAACCGGAAGTTCAAGAAGAACAGGACATTCTCGCACCCCTCCGCAGGAGTAGTAGGCCGTCTCATCCGCCTGAGAGATACTACGGTTTTCTCATAGATGGGGATAGAGAGGATTGCATCATAGGTGATGATGAACCTACTGACTTCAAGCAGGCCATCCAGAGCGGCGACTCGGTACGATGGCTAGATGCAATGCGGACCGAAATGGAGTCCATGTACACCAACAAAGTATGGACTTTGGACTTTGCTCCAGATGGGGTAAAACCCATAGGATGCAAATGGATCTTCAAGAAAAAGATTGGTGTAGATGGACAGGTGGAAACCTATAAGGCTAGACTTGTTGCAAAGGGTTTTCGTCAAAGACCTGGTTTGGACTATGACGAAACTTTTTCTCCAGTGGCTGTGCTCAAATCCATTCGAGTCCTTCTTGCTATTGCTGCCTTCCATGATTATGAAATCTGGCAGATGGCCGTAAAGACGGCCTTTCTGGTTGGAAATTTAGAAGAGTGCATCTATATGGATCAGCCAGAGGGTTTCAATCAGAGTGGGAGCAGCGGGAAAGTATGCAAGCTGCTTAAATCCATTTATGGACTAAAGCAGGCATCGCGGAGTTGGAACATCTGTTTTGATGAGACAGTCAAAGAATATGACTTTATAAAAAATCCAGATGAACCGTGCATATATACTAAAGTTGTAGCCAGAAGTGTCGTATTCCTCGTCTTGTACGTGGATGACATTCTATTGATAGGAAATGACATTCCTATGCTACAATCTGTCAAAGGATTCTTGTCACACAGGTTCTCCATGAAAGACCTGGGTGATGTCTCTTACATTCTGGGGATCCGGATCTATCGTGATAGATCCAAGAGGATGTTGGGACTTTCGCAGTCTAGGTATATCGACACTGTACTGAAAAGATTCAGTATAGAAGATTCTAAGCGCGGTAATCTACCGGCTTCTCACGGAATCACCCTCTCCAAAGAGATGTCTCCCAAGACTGATTTGGAAAGGGAACGCATATCTGTTATACCCTACGCTTCTGCGGTAGGCTCTATAATGTATGCGATGTTGTGCACCAGACCAGATGTAGCTTACGCACTGAGCGTGGTAAGCCGGTATCAGTCAGACCCAGGGGAGAAGCACTGGATAACAGTAAAGAACATTCTCAAGTACCTGAGAAAGACTAAGGAGATGTTCTTGGTTTACGGCGGAAAAGACCTCAGGTTGGAGGCCTTTGCTGATTTCGGCTTCCAGAGTGATAAGGACGATTCCAAGTCTATGTCGGGTTATGTCTTTACCCTCAATGGAGGGGCGGTGTGCTGGAAGAGCTCCAAGCAGGACACCGTTGCTGACTCAACGATGGAAGCGGAGTATATAACTGCTTGCGATGCCGCAAAAGAAGCAGTCTGGATGAAGAAGTTCCTAACAGAACTTCAGGTGGTTCCTACCATAGTTGATCCAATACCTCTGTATTGCGACAACAACGGAGCTATAGCTTTAGCAAAGGAACCAAGGTCCCATCAGAAGTCCAGACACATCTTAAGGCGGTATCACCCGATTAGGGAGATCATTGATCGTCAGGAGATCGAGGTTCGGAGAGTTGCTTCTGAAGAGAACATTGCTGATCCATTCACGAAGGCCCTACCTCAGATTCAGTTCGAGAGGCTACTCGAGATCATCGGTCTTCGATATGCCAGTATATGGCCCTAGTGCAAGTGGGAGATTGTTAGTGTATATGCCCTAGGGGCCATTATTGTATCATACTAGTTTGTATATTACTTAATGGAAGCTTGGGATATTCACATGTATATAACAGTCTTGCTAAACATGGTAGTATGCTACTTGGTTTCTTCTATCTTAATATGTGAGTATACGTATTGATAGAGCTCTTAGGATCTTACTTGACTACCGGCGTTGTGATGGCAGTCACACTAGTGGGGGCTGGGTAGTCTACAAGCACATCCTTATTCGGGTCCCTAGTCGTAGAATTATCGATGTTAGTTATATGTATGCCCTAGAGGCCATTACTGTACATAGGATGTATATTGTAGTGGATGCTGGGACATATATAGGGAGGACTTTCTTGCTCGACATGATAGTATGCTATCTGGTTGCGCTTTACCTTAACGTGTACACTGATTGTCTCTCTGTTACATGTTGGTAAAGCCCTTAGGATGTGTACTTGACTACCTGGACTATGATGCGGATCATACTAGTGGGGACATGGTAGTCCATAAGTACATCCTTCAATGTTCCTAGTCGAGGGAATATCGAGACGGGGCATCGATATTCTAGAGTAGACTAGCGCATATCTTCTCGACCCATGCGATGGGCGATGGATGATCCCATATCCATTGGTGTTTGACATCGAAGATGGTATGCGGGTGCTCAGTGGAGACTGGGTACACTGAACGGACTCGCCGAGAACTCCCAGATGGTATTATACCTCACGTCAGATGGCAGTTCTCTGGTGACACTGGTACAGCTTAGTCTGTTGACCCGAGATCGTCATAGAGTCTTGTGTGCTCCCACTGTGCTTTGATTTCCACCCTACCACGGCTCTACTGAGTTATGCAAACAGGTGGTTTTTGGGTACAGTCCCGATTCACATGGAGGCAATGAGCGATAGGAGGGGATTCGTCTCTCCCGGTATTGGGGGTTGATGTTGTGCAATGCTCGACTGGCCATAACAGGAAATCCCTGGCCAGGGTTGCAGTGATATACTGGTAAGAGTTATCAGTAGTTTCACGAATGTTATGGACCCTACGTCGGCATGACTTATCGAGCTATTGGGGTCTGACGTTTACCACCCCTAGGCGAGATATGCGACATATCAGACGAACAGACCGGACTATACGATAGTGTTACTGGTCGGATTCACTGGAGTGTGAGCGGGCTTGCTCGTCGATCTTCAGATCGCTCAATACCCGGGTGGCCGTTACGTTTAGCAGACCGCTTGCGGCTTGTGGATGTTTGATATAATCATCATCCGCTGCCGGCGTATTGACGAGTCTTTAGAGTCCTACACAGAGGTTTCCTTGCTCAAGCGAAACGAAATAGGAGCGCATATGAGATATGTGCGGGACCGAGAATAATACGAGTATGTGATACTGTATTCGATTCTCGCGATGTGACATTGATCGGTTATATCCGATATAGCCGGGTTATCGGATCAAGTGTTGATTCGATAAGTTGTTACTAAAGATACCAGTCGGTTTTGTGCGACATGACCGGATCATTGAATCAAGTGTTGATTTAATGATTTAATGCATAATTATATATTTGATATATTACTTTGCATTAACTAGTATGGGTTCACTTTAAATTGGATTTTCTCACTCGGGTGTGCGCATTGCATATGCGATATGATTTTGTGCACTTGCTTGTATCATGTTTGATGATGCATGCTTTTTGGTTAAGTGTAAAGTGTTAAACCTTGGTTAATGATATGGTTAGGGTTTACTATTTGTTATTCATTTATCTTATTTTGTTATCCTTTTATTTTTGATAAATGAATAAAAGAAAGAGAATAGAATGGTGGCTTCATTTGTTGTTTAGCTAAAGCTTCATGAAGCTTTGACTTGGTCCACAATTCTTATCTCATCCTTAACCCTAACCATACCACTCAACCATGATTAATTCTCTACACTAAACCATGGTTCTAAGATGATAAGAATGAATTATTCTTATCATTTTAGAATTATTCTTATGATAATTTTCTTCTTCTTCTTCCTTTCTTCAAGTGAAGAAAACAAAACCTCATCAATGGTGATTGATGATTAAGAATGAGAAATCCATTTCCAAAGTTTACCCACATCCTATTTCTTCATCCTCTACCTCTTGCCAAGAAGTAGAGTGTGTTTCCTTCACAAGATAGTAGGGTTTGGTGAAGGTCGAGCTTGATTTAGCGATGCCTCGACGTAGATCATCTTCGGCATGGACATCGACGACCTAGCTCGTTTTCTCTCCGACGAAGTCGACTTTAGAGCCCGGATTTCTTATGGACAGCGAGAGGACGTCGTTGCGGAGCTATGGAGGTGGAGCAAACGGATCTACAAAGGTTGTATTTCCGTATTCTCATTTGCTAAGTTGTTAGCTTGTTTTTGTTTCGCCTAGACATCTAGTTATAGATCCGTACACTAGGGTTTGTAGGCACCATATTATTTGAAATTGCCATGGTTGATGGCTTGGGAGACCTCACTAGGGTGCCTAGGAACCCTACAGTGGTATCAGAGCCTAGCTAGAGCCTTAGGCGATCCCCGGACGGAATTAGAAACCCGATCGAACCAAAATCCCATTGCAAAATTGCTCTCTGTACTTTTTTCAAAACTGTTGATTTTTGGCAATTATAAATATCCAGAAAAACAAGCAGGCTTTTTTAAGAATTACTGTGAAATTTGGTACCCTAATTCCACAATAGCGCGGCGGAAGCGCCGCACAAAGGGGGTTTGCGCGGCGGAAGGGCCGCCAATAAGAAGCCGACACGTGTCAAATTTCACAGTAACTCGTAAAATTCAATGCACATTTTCCTGGAATATTTAAACTGAACTCAAGAGTTGAGTTGTTCTGAGTTGTTTTGGGAATCATTGTTTCGATCGGAAAGTCTAATTCTGTCCATGTGTTTTCCGGATAAATTTTAGAATATGTTAAAAAGTTCGACCGGATATAAATACCCGATTTTTCCCCTGTCGGGAAATTTCCAAGTGTTGGATTTTTCCGTAGTTTAACGACGTTCTAAGTAGTGCAAGTAACGCGATGGACCCTCTAGAAGACAACAAACCTTAACTCGATTATGTGACCGTCTTGAACTGCCCTTTGAACCTTCGGGTTTGGGGCAGTACGGCGTGCCACATGTGAGGCGTTGGCTTGACCCTTCTACGGCTGGACCGTTGGTACTGAGGCACGAACGGAATGTTGTTATACTTGTTTCATGTGTTGATCAGTATCGGGAAAACTTGGGTGTTCGATTGTTCGATCGAAAAGTTTAACATTTTCTGTTTATCTGGAATGGGATACAATAATTGGAATTCACAATAAGTTATGAGATAACTGAATGAATGTTATAAACGTAGCAATTTAGTCTCACTTGATCGGTTGCCACGGATTTTTGATGTGATCAAAAGTCCGTCGCAATCACGTAGCGTACGCGGATATTCGCCGGTAAACTTAATAGACAGCCTCACTCCATAGCCCCGACCAAGTGACTGTAGGAGAACCCCGTCGCCGAAAGCATCCGTTCGGGTGCTCGCGGTAGCGGTGTTCCGCCTTGGTGCACTTTGTCGACGGCGTCGGGGGTGCGGCCGTCTACTGAAGTTTGCGACGAGTATTCGATCAGGATGTCGGGAATCTTGTTGAACTGCCCGACTTGATATTGAAAAGTGTTTTCGATAATGAGACTAAAATGCGGGGTTTATAATTGTTAGGCATGCGATGTCTAAGTAATTCATTTGGTCAGGCATGCGATGTCTGAGGATATTGCGGATTCCAACTGTTGTAGTTTTACACTTTCTTTTCTGTGACCGTAAGTGTAATATGTGATATCGCCGGTTTCGTTGCTATATGTCAACGACAATTGGGAAACGCATATTTACTTACGTTGATGATATCTGATGTTATGTGTTGCTGGATATGTTATATTGGATCGTCGTGTTTGAATAGCCGGGGGTTTTTATGTGAGATGAGTGTTTTTCATTTTCATTCATGTAATGACTTGTATGTAATATTCTTTTATTGGGGCACTTCCAGGTTGCGGAAGTAGTCACCATTTGTATATTATTTACTTTTCCGCACTAGGATAGACCCAAGGAGGAGGGCACAAGTAACCGGGTTCTGGAGTCCAGTGGGAGACCAACTCGAGGAGTCGAGTCCGGGTTTCCTAACCCTAGAATTGGCAGGGTTGCTTGCCGCTCTCGTAGGGGTCTAGGGGTGTGGGATTGGCTATTCATCATGACCGTGGAATCCGTGTTTTATACTGGCTCGTATTGAAAACACGGACGTCCTAGTATATCCAATATTTCATATGTTTCTTCTGCTGTGTTTTATCTGTGATCATGCGATGTTCTGTGTTCTGTGACAGGTATTATATATAGTATATATGATATATTATATAGACGTTACTTATGTTTTACACCCGCGCTAGCCCTGCCCCGCTCTGCCGTTAGTTACCTAACCTAACGGTGCACGAGGGGACATCGAGGCGAATGCGGATGGCATAAGCGTACGTTATATCTATCTGTGATGTTTAGGTAATTTAAATGATGGGATATTCATTAATGAGATTAATGAAAGAAAATAAACCTAAATGATGTTGTGGAATCGAATTTCAAAATAAAAACAGGTAGCTACAGTTCTTGCTTTGCATCGCGGTGTTCATTATAGAACATCCTGCACCTTATTCGATGAGGAAAGGACCGAGATCCCTTCACCGGGAGTGACTCCTTTAGCAATAACTGGCAGATGCTACAACCCTCGGTTTGTCTTTGATCGCTTCTATAGTTTCCGCTCTGCACAGTGATATATATGATATATCCCGCACCTCATTCGACGAGGAAAGGGCCGACGATCCCTTCACCGGGAGTGACCCCTTTAGCAAAACTAGAAAAGCTTCAAAAACATTCCATTTAAAAACCATTTGATTCCGCAACGAGATCAAGTTCAAAGCGTTAAAGGTTTTCACAAAAACCAGCCGCAACCCTCCGTCATTTTAGGAAGTAGAGTACTTAGTATTCGTGCTGTGTTTGTTGACCATAGTCAAGGCACAGTGTACGGTAGCTAAGTGATGTCTTCCTACACCGCATATGATGCGATTAGTTAGGACAGTCGCGTGACTTTGTTGACCTTAGTTAAGGGTCATGTGGGTGGGTCTAATTAATCACGAAATGACGGGTAGAACTTGACTAGTACTTATGATTTGTTGACCATAGTTAAGGTCATAGGTGCTAGGGGTAAAAACCATTATCGGGAGTTTCAAGTGTTGGAATTTGCAATGAGATTGCATACCTTCTATGAGATAGTTGGATCCCGATACCCGCTGCGAGTAAGAGTTACTCCTGGGAGAGTTTTATACATTACAATTAGCCGATCAAGTAGGTGTCTAGAAAGGTGTTAACGAGGTTACGCCTCTGGGAAAACGAGGTTTACATTAATTAGGTTCGTGCGAAAGCACGGGGGACCTCCCTCAAAGTACCGACACTGGACTGGCTGAAAGATTGGCGAACTTGTAGTGTGTAATTAATCCCGGCTAGTCTTTCCTTTTAGGGTTTGAAGGAAGATTTGATAAAAAGCAGTGGGAGCCATCCTGATTAGATAAAATAAAAACCAATCTATTCTTGCAAGAGCGCACGCTGAGTGTTTTCTTCTCTCTCTCTCCAGGTAGCGACCATATCACGCCTTAATCAAGATAATAATACGGATTATTGACCGAACCCGCTTGTTATACTGAGCTGGGAAACGTTGGTCCCGCTCCAACTTATAATTGTTATAAGACAGAGCAGGAAATAAGGGAATACCAGAATTCCTATGCCGCCCAAACGAAGAAAGTGCATATGATGCATCTCCTTCGGGTGTGTTCATTACAAAGAACTGTTTCTCAGTATCCTCTGCATCCTGGGTATATGATACCGGATCAGGATCCCAGATATGTAATCTGTTACATAGGGCTACAAAAAGGTAGAAAAACTGAGAACGGGTGATAAGTTTCATGAGACAGAAACCGGGGCAAGTGTTGCAGCCAAGTCTGTTGGTCACTGTCACCCTGTATTACCAATACATTGATTCTGAAAAAATGCTATTAGATGCCGAACCTGATATACAAAATCATATCAGTCTCTTTATTAGTAAAGAAATGATAAAATTTTGTATAGTTGGATAATGTTTTGAATATTTCCTATATCAAAAGTTGATCGGTTCAGGTGCGTTATCTAAAAGCATTGATGTTCTAAATCAAACTACAGTTCTTAGTATATGGAACACACACAAGAGGAAGAGTTCAGAAATGAACGGATTCTTCTTGAGGTATTGTAGACTAGGTCAGATCAATGCGACCCGACTGGCTGAAGTTACATTTAGATGTATATTTAAATCGTTTTGAATTTACATCTTGTGCAACTCGCCAATCATGTCACAAAGATAAGATGACCATAGCTCTGTTTATTGGAAACAGAGAAAGAGTTAATGAACTCTTGGGACCGATACATGATGATGTATGTAAGGTCCCCTGTCTACACATGCCAGGACTGGTTCTTTATACTTCATTATATTCTCTGATAATCTCTCAAGATTCAGTCGTATGTTCCTGCTGAAACATAAGTCCGAAGCTTTTGAGGTATTCACAGAATATAAGTTAGAAGTAGAGAACCAATAACAGGGTATAAGTATTATGTCCTATGATGAGATCAGAGAGGAGAATACTTGTGCATAGAATTCCTGCACTATTCTAAAAGAGAATGAGATTCTCTCTCAGCATTACTCTTCCGTATACACCATAGCACGATGGTATATCGGGGTGGGGCTATCACACCCTATAGATAAGGTGTGCTCTATGATGAGTACTACTGAGTTACATTTTTCCTTTTGGGAGTTATGCACTTGAGAAGTTGCATACCTATTGAATTAGGTTGGAATCAAATCACTGCCTACCACTCCATATAAGATATGGTATGGGAAGAACCTATCTCTTAAGTAAGTTAAGATTTGGGATTGTCCGGCCTATGTCAAAAGCAAAATCCGGACAAGATCGAGGCAAGATCAGTTCTGTAGAACTGGAAAGGTTCCAGCTGTACAAAACTGCTAATGATTTGACAGAACCAAAGGATTCAATATTTTCCGACGAACCTCAGCCTCTCCGCCGATCTAGTAGGGTTCCTCACCCACCTGAGAGATACCTCGGTTTCTCGATGACAGTGGGAGCAAGGATTGCATCATGAGATGATGACCCAACCAGTTTCGAGCAGGCCATCGAGAGTAGGACTCTGTAAGAATGGCTGGATGCTTAGTGATCTGAGAAGGAATCCTTATACACCAACAAAGTATGGACTTTGGTTGCAATATCTGAAGTGTTAAATCCCCATCAGGAGCAAGTATATCTTGAGAAGATTACTTGGTGTAGATGGAAAAGTTGAGACTTTCAAAGCTAGACTTGTTAAAGGTTTTCGTCATCGACCAGGCATGGATAATGATGAAACCTTTTTCCAGTAGCTATGCTTAAGTCTATCCAGATTCTACTTGCCACGGCTACATACCATGACTGCGATATCTGGTGGTTGGGTGCCCTGACTGCTTTTCTAAATACTGATTTAGAAGAGAACGTCTGTAAGAACACAGCCAGAGGTCTTCGTAAACAGTGGGAGCAGCGGAAACGTGTGCAAGTTGCTTTACATAATGAAGCAGGCATCGCGGAGTTGGAACGTCTGTTTTGATGTGATAATCAAAGTGTTTGACTTCATCAAAATGGTAGACGAACCTTGTATATACAAAAGGGTAGTAGAGAGTAAGGTCGTCATCTTCGTATTGTACGTAGACAACATACTCTTGATAGGAAAAGAGTTTCCTATACTACGATCGGTCAATCTCCTATTATCACTAGGATTCTCCAAATAGGATCAAAGTGATACCTCCTAAAAACCTGAGTTTTCATCTATGAGATAGATGTAAATGGATGCTAGGATTCTCACTAGATGTAGTGAGATGGTATCAATCGATCCTGAAGAGAATCACTGGAAGAGTTCCAGGGTGATAAAGACGACTGAATGTCAGTCACGGGCATTGTCTTTACCCTCAGTAAAGGGACGGTATGTTGGAAGAGTTCCAAGCTCGATACCGTGGCAAACTAGACGATAAAGGCTGGTAACATCGCTATTAAAGATACTACCAAAGAGGCTGTTTGGGTGTATATTGGTTCATAAGATGAACTAGGTTCCTGCCATTGTATGACAATGGAACCGTGGTTTCGACCCTGGAACCCTGGTCCCATCAGTGACCCAGACAAATTCTGAGGAAGCATCACCTGATCATGGAGATAGTTGATCTCCAGGGTGATCGAGGTTAGGAGAGAAGACTTAGAGGACAACACGGCGGATCCACTCACGAAGGCCCTTTTCCCAGAGAGAGACTTTTATGGGATGGTTGAGTATGAGATACTACAACCACTGCTACAGATGGCCCTAGTGCAAGTGGGAGATTGTTAGTTATATGTATGCCCTAGAGGCCATTACTGTACATAGGATGTATATTGTAGTGGATGCTGGGACATATATAGGGAGGACTTTCTTGCTCGACATGATAGTATGCTATCTGGTTGCGCTTTACCTTAACGTGTACACTGATTGTCTCTCTGTTACATGTTGGTAAAGCCCTTAGGATGTGTACTTGACTACCTGGACTATGATGCGGATCATACTAGTGGGGACATGGTAGTCCATAAGTACATCCTTCAATGTTCCTAGTCGAGGGAATATCGAGACGGGGCATCGATATTCCAGAGTAGACTAGCGCATATCTTCTCGACCCATGCGATGGGCGATGGATGATCCCATATCCATTGGTGTTTGACATCGAAGATGGTATGCGGGTGCTCAGTGGAGACTGGGTACACTGAACGGACTCGCCGAGAACTCCCAGATGGTATTATACCTCACGTCAGATGGCAGTTCTCTGGTGACACTGGTACAGCTTAGTCTGTTGACCCGAGATCGTCATAGAGTCTTGTGTGTCTCCCACTGTGCTTTGATTTCCACCCTACCACGGCTCTACTGAGTTATGCAAACAGGTGGTTTTTGGGTACAGTCCCGATTCACATGGAGGCAATGAGCGATAGGAGGGGATTCGTCTCTCCCGGTATTGGGGGTTGATGTTGTGCAATGCTCGACTGGCCATAACAGGAAATCCCTGGCCAGGGTTGCAGTGATATACTGGTAAGAGTTATCAGTAGTTTCACAAATGTTATGGACCCTACGTCGGCATGACTTATCGAGCTATTGGGGTCTGACGTTTACCACCCCTAGGCGAGATATGCGACATATCAGACGAACAGACCGGACTATACGATAGTGTTACTGGTCGGATTCACTGGAGTGTGAGCGGGCTTGCTCGTCGATCTTCAGATCGCTCAATACCCGGGTGGCCGTTACGTTTAGCAGACCGCTTGCGGCTTGTGGATGTTTGATATGATCATCATCCGCTGCCGGCGTATTGACGAGTCTTTAGAGTCCTACACAGAGGTTTCCTTGCTCAAGCGAAACGAAATAGGAGCGCATATGAGATATGTGCGGGACCGAGAATAATACGAGTATGTGATACTGTATTCGATTCTCGCGATGTGACATTGATCGGTTATATCCGATATAGCCGGGTTATCGGATCAAGTGTTGATTCGATAAGTTGTTACTAAAGATACCAGTCGGTTTTGTGCGACATGACCGGATCATTGAATCAAGTGTTGATTTAATGATTTAATGCATAATTATATATTTGATATATTACTTTGCATTAACTAGTATGGGTTCACTTTAAATTGGATTTTCTCACTCGGGTGTGCGCATTGCATATGCGATATGATTTTGTGCACTTGCTTGTATCATGTTTGATGATGCATGCTTTTTGGTTAAGTGTAAAGTGTTAAACCTTGGTTAATGATATGGTTAGGGTTTACTATTTGTTATTCATTTATCTTATTTTGTTATCCTTTTATTTTTGATAAATGAATAAAAGAAAGAGAATAGAATGGTGGCTTCATTTGTTGTTTAGCTAAAGCTTCATGAAGCTTTGACTTGGTCCACAATTCTTATCTCATCCTTAACCCTAACCATACCACTCAACCATGATTAATTCTCTACACTAAACCATGGTTCTAAGATGATAAGAATGAATTATTCTTATCATTTTAGAATTATTCTTATGATAATTTTCTTCTTCTTCTTCCTTTCTTCAAGTGAAGAAAACAAAACCTCATCAATGGTGATTGATGATTAAGAATGAGAAATCCATTTCCAAAGTTTACCCACATCCTATTTCTTCATCCTCTACCTCTTGCCAAGAAGTAGAGTGTGTTTCCTTCACAAGATAGTAGGGTTTGGTGAAGGTCGAGCTTGATTTAGCGATGCCTCGACGTAGATCATCTTCGGCATGGACATCGACGACCTAGCTCGTTTTCTCTCCGACGAAGTCGACTTTAGAGCCCGGATTTCTTATGGACAGCGAGAGGACGTCGTTGCGGAGCTATGGAGGTGGAGCAAACGGATCTACAAAGGTTGTATTTCCGTATTCTCATTTGCTAAGTTGTTAGCTTGTTTTTGTTTCGCCTAGACATCTAGTTATAGATCCGTACACTAGGGTTTGTAGGCACCATATTATTTGAAATTGCCATGGTTGATGGCTTGGGAGACCTCACTAGGGTGCCTAGGAACCCTACAATCGAGACAGGGCATCGATACTCCGGAGTAGACTAGTGTGTACGCTTCTCATCCCAGTTGGGGAGATGGTCTGTCCCACAGCCGTCAGTACGTCGTACTGGAGATAGTATACAGGTGCTCGTTGGGTTACGGGTACACCGGACAGGACTCACAGGGAACTGTTGGTTGGTTTTATACCAGTCGTCAGTGAACAGTTCCCAGGTGACATGAGTACAGCATAGTCCGCAGACTTGACACTGCTACTTCGCCTCGAGTGTATCCCACTGTTCTTAGATTACTACCCTACCACGGCTCAAAGGAGTCGTGCAAACAGGTAGCAATTGGGTGCAGTCCCGAGCACTTGGAGGCAGTGGCGGTTAGACAGGATTCGTCTCTCCCGGTATTGGGGGTTGATATCGCGCTGTGTCAGAGAGCCATTACGCAAAGTCCCTGGCCAGGGCAAGCGAGATTTGCTGGTAGGTTCCAGTTGTTTCTCAGGGTGTAATGGGCTTCGCTCCGACACGACTTATACCGCTATTAGGGGACTGACGCTTGCCGCCCCCTAGGCCCGATATGCGATAGTCTTAGACGAACGGACCGGACTGTACGGAGATTGTCACATCAGACTCAGTAGGAGTTCGGATGGGTTTCCTCATCGGCCTTCTTATCGACATCTACTTGGGGACCGTTACGTACAGCTAGTGCCGCTTGCGGTCTGTGGTTAAACCCACTGCCAGCGTAGTAGTCGAGTCTCTAGAGTCCCACACAGAGAGTTTCCCTACTCCAGGCGAAACGATATAGAGGTCGTATGGTTTTACGACAAGGGTTCGGACGCATACGTGTGTTTACACACGTATGACTTTCGGACAGTTTTTACCAGTCGGCTTTGGTTTAAGCTAGTTACTGGTATCCGGTTATTGGATTTATACAGTCTAAAGTTTTTCCGTATTTTTGCGGAAAGGAGGGGCGTTCTCGTAATTGCGCGAGAAGCTTCTAGAAGATGGAGACTAAGGAGGTTTAGGTGGCATATACAATGAATGTGATTAGTGAGTCATATGGATGATTCATCCATGTCATTAATGCATCATAAATGCTTAATGACTCATGGAGATGAATCATCACTAGATATTATCAAGCATGGTTGTTAAATTGTTTTATTTTCTTTTCTTGATAAAAAGAAATGCTTGATATATATTATGATAACTCATTCTTCTCACTTCATTATTATCTTCACCTTCTCTCTCCTCAAGCTCTCCCTCTTCAAACCCTAATCCTCCCCTCTCATGTGTTGAGTACAAGGATTAGTTAGACTAATTAAACCATAACCCTCACTCTATATCACCTAGCTTCTTTGATTAGCACTTAAAGAAAGTTAGTTGCCTCAAGTTTAGAGGCTAAGCTTGGAGTAAAGCTCTCGGGTGGATCGTCTACTACTTCGAGAAGGCCGAGGAAGGAGGTGGAGTTCGTAAAGACGAAGGACACAATTCGTTAGGTATAATCCCTTTCAATAGTAGTTGTTAACTTCTATGTTTGATGTTAGTTATCGTTTAGCTTCGATTCATGCGGTTAGTCGATGTTTAAGCAAAGAACAAGATCGTTATTCATATTTCCGCCTCCCCGCAAGTCGTGGGGTGTTGTACATCGACTTACAGTTCCGCGGCGGTCTTGAAGGTTCAGTCGACCAAATTTCTACAGTAGTCTTAGAAAAGCCTGCACGATTTTCTGACATACCCAAAATAATTTTTAGACCAGTTTAAAAATTCGAAAGAAACTTTAACATTGAAAATGCGGTTTTGGAAATTTCTTTCGATCGATATTTTAAACACGTTAGAACAAGCTAGTAAAAGTTAATGGCGTGGCTCTGATACCATGTAAGTCTACGGTAGCGTCCCGGCCTCCAATCCGAGGCTAAACACGGAACAAAAACTTTTACAACTGACGCTAACATGGACTTTCACCCGGATCGTGCCATTAACACTAAACTAGAAAAATACAAAGAGGTTATAATGGATATACCGATCAATCCGTGTCCATCGGTCTTTAGCTACCATCACTAGCTCCATGCGACATCTCCGATCTCGCTCGATCTCCGATCTCCTCTTCGAAGTGGCACCACGTCAACGAATCTTTATACGGGCTCCCGCTTCAAACTGAAGCAACTCGGACATGAAGATTGCTAGCCGACATGTCCAAGATTGAAGTAGAGAGAGTGTAGATACTTTGTCTCAAGGCACCCACTGAATTGGGTGAATGTACATAAAGTTGCCATTTTGAGATGAGATGAAATGAGCTAAAGGATTTTGCAAATGATGAAATTTTTCCTCACCCCAAAAACTTGGGCTCGGCCAATAATCAGCACACAAAGTGCTCACTGTGAATTTGTAATGGGGGTGAGCACAAGCTTTACAAAGGTGACCATATCCAAAATATCCATCATATAATATCTTTTGCAAAACAAAAGGAATTAAAGAAAAAGCCACCTCGTGAAAGAAACAATGCTCATCTAGAAGCAAGCCATGACTCACAACAATGACTCACCCAAAACAAATCAAGCCCACTCAAATGATTTTCGGCCATGACAAGAAGAAAAGGAAATGGCCAAAAATCAAAGCTCAAACATTAACCAATAATTAAACATTAAATATAATGTTTAATTGGAAGAAGAAAAACTGGCAACTTCAAAAGTAATCCCGTAACAAATTACAGGATTACCCCACAGCTGTATAAACATACCCGCATTTGTATTCCAACCGAATACGAATGCAACACGAGAAAAAGTATTCCAACACAATATAATACTAGGATCCGGTTTAAACCAAAGCCCACCAGTATTATTTGTCTAAACCATGACACGTGCACAAGTGCCATAAAACCATACGGCCTCTACAACGTTTTGCACGGACTTGGGAAACTATCTGTTGGGGACTCTAATGACTCGTCAATACCCAGGCAATGGGTTTAACCACAAGTACGTCAGTGGTACTAGCTGTACGTAACAGCTACCTATGTATTGACCGAAAGGGAAGCCGATGAGCGAACTCATCCTGGAACCCTACTGAGCCTATCAGTGACAATATCCGTAAAGTCCGGTCCGTTCGTCTATGAGCATCGCATGTCGGGCCTAGAGGGATGGTAACGTCATACCCCCAATAGCGGTACAAGTCATGTCGGAGTGTAGTCCAGAACATCCTGAGATACTACTGGAATACCTACCAGTAAATTTCCTTCCTTGGCCAAGGACTTTGTGTAATGGCTCTCCTAGACACAGCACGATCTCACCCCCAATACCGGGAGAGACGAAACCCCTATCGATCCGCTCACTGCCTCTATGTGGCTCGGGACTGTACCCAACCAAAACCTGTTTGCTAGACTCCTTTGAGCCATGGTAGGGTAATAATCAAAGTATAGTGGGAACTCACACGAGACAAATGACGATCTCAGGTCGATGAACTAACCTGTACACATGTCACCAGGGAACTGCTATCTGATGCTAAGTATAATACCAACTAGCAGGTTCCCGGCGAGTCCTGTCCGGTGCACTCATAACCCAATAAGCACCTGTATACATCTTAGGTGAACCAATAGACACCAATGGCTTATGAGACCGGCCACCGCCCCTCGTCGGGATCTCGACAGTATACACTAGTCTACTTCGGAGTATCGATGCTCTGTCTCGAAACTCCCACGACTAGGGACCACTTTTAAGGATGTGCTTATGGACCACCCAACTCTCACGTTTATGATCTCCATCATACTGCTGGTAGTCAAGTAAGAATCCTAAGGGCTCTATCAATGTGTAATAGTAATCAGTAATGTCACCTAAAGCAGTACACGATGATAAAGACAAACCAGATTGCATACTATCATCTCGAGTAAGACTGTCCTACCGGCATAGGTCCTCCTCAATCATTGCAATCAAGTGCCTGCGATCCAATAATTGACTTTGAGGGCACTATATCCAACACAAGGGTGGCCGTATCAGCATATGTGCCAACAACATAATCAATGCCTATCAGCACGTGGATATCATCCAACCATATAATCAATGCATGTATGCATGTGGATCCCATCCATGTGTCAACCAATGACACAACAACATCATGCATGTAAATATCATGAAAGCATATGCATGTAAATATGAGGATATAAATCAACGTATGTCCATCAATGACACATCAAATCAAGGAACCTTAGTGTCCAACATCTACACTCGAAACATCATGAAACCTGTGTCCAGCATCGACACATAAATCCTCATATATCGGGCTCCATCAGTCCGGATCGGGCAATATCAATATCTCGGGCTCCTTCAGTCCGGATTGGCCCATATCAATATGTCACGACTTCGGTCGGTAACCTCCGGATAACCGTCGAGCCCACATGCTATCACCGGTAGGCAGTGTTCCCTCTGCCAGTCTTATCGGCAAATCAACGACATACCTTTCTTGCCCCGGGGTACCATACTGGGTCCACCATGTACCCGCAAACGGCCTCATCCAGCTCCTCGAATAAGGTATCACATAACTCATAACCGAGAAAACACATGGTGGACGTCTCGAAATATCATATAAAGAGAAACCGTGTTTTTAAAACAATACGCTATTTCCTTTGAAATATAATCACGGTTCTCAAATCCAGAGATCTCATGAAAACAACATCTCAAGCAAATAACCATAAAGTACGATGTATGCAACATAGAGTAGTAATATGAGCATATCGAGTATATCATGCAAGCATGTCAAGTGATAATACTGAACAATGAATTTACTTTTACTCTTAAGAATAATATCATGACAGGGAAGTTCTACTGTGTAACTAGCATGGCAATTACCGATGAAGAATGTCTGTGAGCCGGAAAATCTGTGTATATGTAACATGCGCATCAACGGTAACTGTTCAAGTGTACTAGCAAATGATATCAATCTCATACGGTCGAGATCCCGACGATACATCACGACGACGACGATACATCACGACGATACATAAGGAGTCTAGTAATTAAATACCGGCACGTGGTATGTACATCACGAGGAGTATTATCCTACACAACATGAACAATAAATGGGTGTATCTATCTACACAAGAATCATACGGTCACTTTTAAACGATACACATCGTCTTTGAAAATAGGTATAGTTCTGGTGGAAATCATTATATCGGCGATCCCGTCTCATAACATCCGATATGATAATAATCATCGATCATCATCCTCAAATCACTAGCGCGGATCGATCATCCGGTACATCTCATCATGTACGGTAATCCATCGTACGGGGTCATCAAACAAAATAGGGAATCTATCGACCTATAAAATAATGAGGGTGCGGATCTAAATTCTCTTACGGCATATTACTCATTATACTCATAAATATGTACACATATATCTCAAATCACATTTGTATAAACGTCATATCTTGTTAATTTCACCACACCTCTATCTCAATCTCGTGTCGTGTTTATCGATCTCAATCTCATATCCTATCATTATCAACCCATACTTGTTATCTTTCAATTCATACTTATCATGATTCACTTCTCATTTCATATTTTCATATATCGATCCTAGTAATCTATATCTACATCATATTGTCTATTATACCTATATTATATTATTAATATCCATTTGCAGCAACTTCTATCATATTATCTTTACTAAATCATATAATCATGTCCTTAAGTCCACAATATATCCTTTATCAAAATATAATTATAAAGCGATCTTCCATATCAATGTTTGTGGAGGTGCTATACGCCATCCACCCGACTTTCCCCGTAGATATAAATCTACTCACCAGCAATTCTCCTCGCTTAGCCGGAGTCGATGTGCTTCATCGACTCGGAAGTCCACGCGAAGTACCTACAATCAATACACAATCGAAATGCAAACACAATCAATATCCAAAAACCGATACGGCAAACGGTTCGCTCAAAGGTTAAAACTTATAGCTTCGCATGCTAAACATATCCAAATAACCCTCGTCGTTGACGTTCAAATGCCAAATGAAGAAATCCAAATCAAATATAAAAACCAAGTTTCACAAATCGAATAACACGAAATCAGCAACTAAGGAATTCTATCCCAGATTCTGACTCAGGTAAAATTAGCCAATTTTGCATATAGGTTGCTCTAGATATAGGATAAGGAAGCTACAGAACAAAAATCACCAAATCTCACCCCGACTTGGCCGCAAATTGCGGCCAAATACAATTAATCCGCGGCCATAATAAAAGTATACGGGCTCGGGTTTCATTGGTAGCTTCTAGGTCACCTGCACGACTCTCTGTTATAGGAACTTATCTTATAGTTGTCTCGGGTCATAGCAGATCTCAGAATCCTATCACAAATCAACAAAATACGATATCAGCCGATTTCAATGTTCGTGTTTTGGGTTCTAGTCTCAGGTCTTGGCCAGTAAAACATTCTCTAAGGTCTTATGAACACTCACAACACCTCAATTAACCACTTAACAGCATCTTATAATTTTCTAAGATCACAAACCTAACTAAATTAATAGCTAAACTACAATGAAATATATGAACACAAATACTTAACTAAAAGTGTATGGATATACCTCATTAGCAACTTGGGAAAATTCTTGAGTTGCCCAAAGTCTTCAAAATCCAAACTTGAAGGGTTCCAAGGGATTATAATGGGGGTGTGCATGTTTTTGATGAAGGGAAGATATGGTCTTGGCATGGAAATGAAGATGATGCATGGAGGTAATGAGATGAATGAGATCAAGCAATTGAGTTGAGGAAACAATGGAGGTGGAAGAAAATGGCAGCCAACTCTCTCTCTTATGCTCACTCTCTCTCACAATTATCTCCCCTACACTCACTCTCTCACAAATATCAATTACACTCATTCTCTTTTGTTTCTTTCTCTTATTCCTTTCACACTCAAACCCTTTATTCATTTGCTTTTCTTTTCTTTTCTCATTCTCTTTCTCACAAATTCACAAGCCATTAACACAAACTCAATGAAATACATGCACATGATATTTTGCACAAGCCATGGAAAAAATGTAAAAATATGGATTTTCCCAAAAATCCGATAAATATCATTAAAATAAATAAATCATTTTAATCTCCGATTAATTTCCAAATATTGGTATATACTTATACCATTTTACGAAAAATCCCTATTCGCAAATAGAATAGTTTTCGCGAAATATATTATTTTAATATTTAATTTCCAAAAATAATATTTTATATTTTCTGAAATGTTACATCATGGTTCATTATTTAATCCTCCACTAACTCACTCTCAAAATATCTAAGATATTTTCATCGCTAACATTTATTAGATGGTGAGTGACTTTCTCTCTCTTTTTAATATAATTTCATTTTCTCATGGTTAGCCATTCCTCCATCCTCTTCCTCCAAACTCTCTACCTTTTTTTAGTGAGTGAAAGAGAAAGAAAAAGAAAGGTTTAATAGTGAGATAAATCCCAATTCATCAATCTATATTAGTCTAGCACACTTGTATAGGTTGTTTGTCTCACTTCTACTTAGTAAAGTGAAGCAAGAGCATGTATGTTTAAGGAACTCCATGGTGGATCATCGTGGACAACGAAGGCTACAAGCGTAGGTGTTCCAAGCTTTGAATGGAACCAAGGAGTCCAAGGACATCTACACGGAGCTATAGAAGAGAAGGAAAGGTCTACAAAGGTTGTAGTTCTTTTCCCTTTAGTGTTAAACACTCTTGTATATGATACTTACCCTAATATCTAATTCGATTCGTGGTTTGTGTGCTTTAGTTCTCTAATTTTCGAAAAATAAATCATATATTGATGTTTAAACACTATTAGAGATGCTAAGACACACTTACATGGTATCAGAGCCAAGCTAGAGGTTTAGACGATGTATGTAAAATACGAAAACGAAACAACTCTGAAACCATTAACTTGAAACCCTAGTTTCTGTCCTTTTAAAACATTCTCTGAAAATTTTTTAAACAAGTGCAGAATGTTAAATGTGATGTAATAAGAAAACCAGAGAAAAACGAGCCCAATCCACCGGTTTTTGGCCGGCGATAATTGTAAAATAACCTGCGTCGCCGGTCCCCCCTTGATGTTTTGGGCTCATATTTCTTTGATGTTCTGGTGTGTTTGTTTTAGTGTTTCAGGTTATATTTATTTTTCCCAGATTACATGTGATGTTATATTTTCTGTTAGGGCAATTCGGAATGTTTCGTAGTCTCTATTTTGACATCGTTTCGGGTTTGAGTTTGGTATGTGATACAATATTTGGAATCTACACTAATTAGTTTTGAGAAAATTAATTGGTTGTTTGTAAATCTAACATTTTGGTCTCATCGAAAATCGGGAATCTTTCGTAGCCTACCCCATATGCTTGGGATAAAAGGCTCAGTTGTTGTTGTTGTTGTTGTGATAATCGGGAATCTTGTTGAATTACCCGTCTTCTTTTTGAAAAGGTGTTTTCATTTCGAGACCTAAATGTAAGATTTAAGTGGTTAGGCATGAAATCCAGAATATGAGATATTCCGGGTTTGCGATGTCTAAGGAGAGTGCGGATTCCAATTGTTGTAGTTTTATATTTCTTTTCTGTGACCGTAAGTGTAATATGTATATCCCTAATTTCATTGCTATACGTCGACGACGTTGGGAATACGCATATTTACTTACATTGATGATCTGTGATGATTATTCTGTTGCTGTATTGATATGATGTATAGGATCGTCGTGATTGAATAGCCATGGGTTTTTTATGTGAGATGGGAGTTTTTCTTTACATTCATGTAAAATTCATTGTATGTAATATTCTTTTATTGGGACACTTTAGGGTTGAGGATAATATCGCCATTGATGTATATTATTTACTTTTCCGCATTAGGATAGACCCAAGATAGGGAGCACAAGTGACCGGGTTCTAGGGTCCAGTGGGAGGCCATCCCAAGGAGTCGGGACCAGGCCTCCTAACTCTAGAATTGGCAGGGTTGCTTTCCGCTCTCGTAGAGGTCTAGGGATGTGGGCTTGGCTATTCATCACGACCGTAGAATCCGTATTATTATCATTGGCTAAATCTAAAGTACGGACCTCCTAGTATGTACTATATTTTCATATATCTGCTTCTGCTGCTGTTACTCTGTGATGTGATCATATTAACTTCGTGAAACGAATATTATTATATTATATATATGATATATAATAAACGTTGCTTATGTTTTGCATCCGCGCTAGTCCTGTCCCCGCTCTGCCGTTAGTTAAGTAACCAAACGTTGAATGACGGGACCCCGTGGTGAATGCGGATGGCATAAGCGTACGTTCTATTTTTCGTTTCTTTCTGTGATGCTTAGGAACTTAAATGATGGGATTACATTAATGTGATTAATGTAAAGGAAAATAAACCTAAAGATGTTGTAGAATCGAATTTGAAACCCACTCAGCCATTTTATGAAAAAGCAAGTTTCAAAAATGCGGAGCTTAAGCCACTCCTTTTAAATATTTTGGTTCTACAACGAGATCAAGTTCAAAACGTTAAAGGTTTTTATAAAAACCACTACAACCCTCCGTCGTTTTAGGAAGTAAAGTACTTAGTATTCGTGCTACGTTTGTTAACCATAGCTTAGGCGTAGTGTACGGTAGTTAAGTTATGTCTTCCTACACAGCATATGATGCGATTAATTAGGACATTTATACGACTTTGTTGACCATAATTAAAGGTCATATGAGTGGGTCTAATTAATCACGAAATGATGGGTAGAACTTGACTAGTGTTTATGATTTGTTGACCATAATTAAGGTCATAAGCTGCTAGGGGTATAAACCATATAGGGAATTTCAAGAGCTGAAATTTTCAATGAGATTGCATACCTTCTATGTTGATAGTTGGATTCTGATCCCACTGTGAGTAAGAGTTACTCCCAAGAGAGTTTTGCACTTTAAAATTAGCTAATCCAGTAGGTGTCTAGAAAGGTGTCAACGGGGTTATGCTTAGGGAAACGAGATTTATTTTAATTAGGTTCGTGCGAAAGCACGAGGAACCTCCCACTGGCCTGTCTGACCGGTTAGCGAACTTGTAGAATGTAATTGATCCTGGCTAATTTTCTTTTTAAGGTTTGAAGGAAAATTTGATAAAAGCAGTGGGAGACATCGATTAGATAAGATAAATAACCAATCTAATCTTTGCAAGAGCTTTCGCTAAGTGTATTCTTTTCTCATTCTTAATGGCAGATATCAATGACTGAACTTAAGCTTCTATTAGAGAAACATAAACTGACGAGACCCAATTATAAAGACTGGCTGAGGAACGTAAACATTACCCTTACATATGATAAGGTTACATTTTTCCTCACTGCCCCATCCCCTCCCATCCCTGGCCATGATTCCTCTATTGCGAATAAGGAGATCCGCAAGACATGGGATATTGATTATGCCACAGCTAAATGCCTCACGTTAGCTTCGACGGACAATGTACATCAAAAGCAGCATGAAAAGATGGATGTTCAATCCATATTTCTCTATACAAAGGAGTTGTATGGGGAGCAATCTCGTACCCTTCGTTACGAAGCATCTATAAAGTTGTTTCAGATGAGGATAGCTGTTGGCACGTCGGTAGGTAATCATGTCTTGAAGATGATGGCTCTTAATGAAGAACTTGAGGGCCTGGGATGGACCATGGAGAATGAACAATATGTTGATATAGTTCTACGGTCTTCCCCCTGCCTATGCCCAATTCATAGTAAACTTCAATATGCACACCGTTGAGAAGTCACTTCCTGAACTTCTCAATATGTTGAGAAGTGCAGAGAGCACGTTTAAGACAGCGAAAACTCCCTCTCTGATTTTTAGGTCATCTTCCTCTTTCATCCCAAAAGCCAAGGCTATGGGAAAGAAGAAGAAGAAACCCACTAAGCCGAAAGGAGGAGTTAAAAAGGCAAAACGGAAAGACAAATCCGGGGCTGAGAGATCGTGAAAGGGAGAATGTTTCTACTGCCACAGGTCGGGACACTGGAAGCGAAATTGTATTGAGTACCTCGCTGATCTCAAGAAGAAGAAGCATGGTGATGCTTCCTCTTCAGGTGTGTTCGTAACTGAAAACTGTTTTTCTATAAACTTTGCTTCCTAGGTATTAAATACCGATTCGGGTTCTCACATCTGCAATTGTGTGCAGGGACTGAGAAATAGCAAAGTTTTGAAGACTGGTGACCACACTCTCCGGGTTGGAAATGGTTCCAATGTACTTGTTGTATCAGTTGGAGAGTATCACCTGGGGTTGCCCTCAGGATGTATACTTGTTTTGAACCCGTGTTATTTTGTACCAAGTATGCTATATAATATAATATCTGTTAGTGTATATGCCCTAGAGGCCATTACTGTATCATACTGGTTTGTATATTACTTAATGGATGCTTGGGATATTCACCTTGTATATACAATCTTGCTCAAAATAGTAGTATGCTACTTGGTTTGTTTCTACTTCAATGTATACATGTGTTTATTTTGTATATCGCCTATACACATTAGTAGAGCCCTTAGGATCTTTGCTTGATTACCAGCGATGTGATGGCCGTCACACTAGTGGGGCTGGGTAATCTATAAGCACATCCTTATGCAGGTCCCTGGTCGCAGGGCTATCGAGACAGGGCATCGATACTCCGGAGTAGACCAGCGCATGCGCTTCTCATCCCAGTGTGGGAGACGGTCTGTCCCACAGCCGTCAGTACGTCGTACTTGAGATAGTATGCGGGTGCTCGTTAGGTTACGGGTACACTGGACAGGACTCGTCGGGAACTGACTAGTTGGTATTATACCTATCGTCAGTTATCAGTTCCCAGGTGACATGAGTACAGCTTAGTCCGCTGACTTGACACTGTCACTCCGCCTCGAGTGTGTTCCCACTGTACTTTGATCACTACCCTACCACGGCTCAAAGGAGTCGTGCAAACAGGTAGTGGTTGGGTGCAGTCCCGAAGCACTTGGAGGCAGTGACGGTTAGACAGGATTCGTCTCTCCCGGTATTGGGGGTTGACATCGCGCTGTGTCTAGGAGAGCCATTACACGAGTAGTCCCTGGCCAGGGCAAACGAGATAAACTGGTAGGTTTCCAGTGTTATCTCAGGGTGTTTTGGGCTTCGCTCCGGCACGACTTGTACCGCTATTGGGGGACTGACGTTTACCGCCCCCTAGGCCCGCCATGCGATGTATCAGACGAACAGACCGGACTGTACGGAGAATGTCACACTCAGGCTCAGTAGGAGTTCAGATGGGTTTCGCCTCGTCGGTCTTCTTGTCGGCATTACCTGGGGACCGTTACGCACAGCTAGTGCCGCTTGCGGTCTGTGGTTAAACCCACTGCCAGCGTAGTGTCGAGTCTTTAGAGTCCCACACAGAAAGCTTTTCGCCTTTAGGCAAAAGAGTAGAGGTCGCATGGTATTGCGACAGGTCGCATGGTTTTGCGACAGGGTTCGGTCACATCCGTGCACTTGTGCACGTACAGTGTCCGGACAGTTTACACTAGCGGGCTTTGGTTTATGCCAGATCCTAGTGTACCTTATGGGATTGGATTTATCCAGTTTGCATTCGTGTTCCTCGGAACGCGGATGCGGGTGTGTATGCACAGTTGACAGGGAGGCAGAGGCAGCGGATTCTCATTAGGGTTGTTGACAGTTGACCGTTGACTTTTTGACTTTATGCTCAACCCTAATGAGAATATGATATGTGATTAACTATTATATTAATTAAGTATTATGGTGATATGGTTGTTGACTTGTTGACTTTTGTTGACTTGTTGACTTTGGTGACTTGTTGACTTTTGTTGACTTGTTGACCGGTTGACTAGGCTTGACTAGTTGACCATCATGATAACCATGGTTATCATTTCATGCCAAAGACTTTTTCTTGCTTGCTCATTTGAGTAAAATGAGTGCATGACATGATAAGCTTATGGTTGCTTCAAACCATCACCAAAGACTTTTTTGATATGATGAGTTATGATCACTTTGGATTATGAGAGGGTGAAAGACAAAAGAGTTGCTCATTCTTTCTTACTCATTCTCTCTCTTGTTCTTGAGCTCTCCTCTTGCTCTCACCCTCAACCTCTTGCTCCCTCTCTTGATCTATGGTTCTCTTGTCTCATGAGTTGAGAATCAAGAACCATAGATAAAATCCCATTCTATTTCCTCTCTACTCATTCTAGTTCACTAGGTTTAGCAAACCAAGTGAACTAGTTTCTTCAAAGACCGAAGAAGGAGCTAAAGGTTGGAGCTTTCAAGTGGATCTATCTTCGGCGTACGGAGACGACGAGAAGGAGCCATCGGACCACCACCGGAGCTTGAAGACGAAGGAGTTCAAGACAAGCTAGGTATAACCATCTCTTTCCGAGTAGCTAAATATCTTTAGCTTAGTATGCTAGTTTTAGTTTAGGTAAAGATCCCGACCTAGCTTAGTCCATGTTGCCTCTTGCGTTAAAATTTTGATTTTATACCGTTTCCGCCTCCCCTTAAGAACCGGGGGTCGCAACGTGGACTTACAGTGGTATCAGAGCCTAACTAAACTTAAACTAGCTTGGTAGTGAAGTGTAACGAAGTTCGGAACCGAAAAAATCCAAAAACCTAACTTTTTCAAAACCTGAGTTTCTGTTGAAATTTTTTCTGGTCAAAATGAAAAACTTTACACTTGTAAATTCGGCTCAGGGTTTTTTGTGAACACCCAAGAAAAACGATGCAGTAATTCCTCCAAGCCGCCGCCCATCCGCCGCGTTATCCCTGTATCCGCCGCGGAAGCGCCGCGAGTTGTAGTCCTCTGTGCATCGTTTTTCGTGCAGTGTGTGTCTGTGTTGGTTTTGGGATTTTTGAAATATATTATATGTGCCCAGATTTTCCAGAAAAGAAATTTCCTTTTGGGGTCCTATAATTCCGTATTTTTTCCGAACTTCACTGCACTTTGACTATAATGGTTATATCTGTGATGTTTGCATGTATTGAACGTCGGCTAATCGCTATAAGTCGATTAGTCGGGGTTATACATGATCTGTAATGTGCTGGAATGTGTATATAAATATGTTGGATTGTCGCGGGTGAATAGCCGGGGGTTGTGAGACGAGAGTTTTTCTTTTCTTGCAATTCATGTAAATTTGTAAATTGATGTAATAATTATTTGTATGGCCGCACAACCGGGAAGGGGTTGTAGCCGTCATTGTATAATTTCTTTTTACTGTTTTTGCTCCTAGGATAGACCCATGGAGGGATGCACAAACTACCGGGTATGCCGAAGTGTCGAGTGGCCTACTCATGGAGATGAGGGAGGTTGCTACGCTTCGGGTACTTGGCGGGTAGTTTGCCGCACCCGTAGGGGTCTTGGGTGGGGTTTTGGCTATTCACCGCGACCGTATTATCTATTTTTGTTACAGGCTCGTACAAATTACAGATTGCTAGTATATCCAATGTATTTATCTGTGATCTGAAATGTTTATCATTGCAGTATATCTATATATGATATTATTTAGGCGTTGCTTATGTTTTACAGACGCGCTAGCCCAGCCCCCGCTCTGTCGTTAGTTAAGTAACCTAACGGGTAATGACGGGGCCCCGTGGCGAATGCGAATGGCATAAGCGTACGTCATATTTTGGTTGTTTTCTGCAATGGTAGGATTAAATGATGGGACGCATTAAAAGAACTAATGCAAGAATATCACGCATTAAAAGAACTAATGCAAGATAATAAACCAAGTTAAAGTCGTTGGAACACTTTCGAAAAACCACTCGGTTCTTTTCAAAAACAACTTTTAAATGCGGAGCTTGAGCCACTCCTTTTAAAAGCTATCTCGTTCCATCGACCAAATCAAGTTCACTACGTTCACGGTTTTGCCAAAACCATTCGTAGCCCTCCGTCGTTTCGTATGAATATTCAATAGTATTCAAGCTGTGTTTGTTGACCTTCGTCAAGGCATAGTGATTGGTAGCTATTGGGTATTCATATGTAGCATAGATAGATGCGTTGGTTTGGGACATTCGCATTACCTTGTTGACCTTCGTCAAGGGTATATACGGGTGGATTCAAATTAACCTGGATAATGACGGGCAGAACTTGACATGTGACTTATGATTTGTTGACCTTCGTCAAGGTCATAAGAGCATGGGGCAAAAATCCACATCGGGAGTTTCATAAGTACTGAAACTTGCTAGATTTGCATACCATTTGGAGTGTGATGATTCTGGTAGGATTCCTTCAGTTTCGTCACGCGATGATATTTGGATCCCGATCCTACTGTGAGTATATGCTACTCCTCGGGAAATTTCTCACTTAACGATCAATGCTATAAACCTAGTAGGTGCCTAGAAAGGTGTTAGCGGGGCTACGCCCCCAGGGAAAAGAGGTTCTTTAATTAAGGAACTTCGCGAAAGCGTTGGAAAACCTCCCTCAAAGTACCGACACCGGCCTGGCTGAACGGTTAAGCAAGTATTGTACGGTGGGATTGATCCTGACTAATTCTTCCTTTATGGTTTGAGGAGGGATTCGAGAAACAGTGGGAGCCATCCTGTTTAGACAAACTAAAAACCACTCTAAACTTGCAAGAGCATCATGCTGAGTGTTTCTTCTTCTCTCTCCTAATTGCAGCGACCAATCAACATGACTGGACTTAAGTTACTCCTAGATAAAAACAAACTGACAGGGCCAAACTACAAAGATTGGCTCAGGAATGTCAAGATAGCAATCACTTATGACAAGCTGGGGTATCTTCTTACCACCAAAGCTCCCCCTGTCCCTGGTCCAACTTCCAGCGTCGCGGATAAGGAAATCCGCAAGACTTGGGAGATTGATAGCGCAAAGGCCAAGTGCCTCCTGCTTGCCTCGATGGACAACGAACATCAGAGGAGGCATGAGAATATGGACATGGAGTCCATATTGCTCCATACAAAAGAACTGTATGGAGAGCAATCACGTATCGCAAGATACGAAGCGTCGAAAAAGTTATTTTCGACAAGAATGGCCGTCGGATCATCAGTAGCCGAGCACGTGCTAAAGATGATCGGCTTCATTGAGGAGCTCGCTGACCTAGGGATCACATTGGAGAGTGAGCTATATACGGATATAGTTCTCCAGTCCCTTCCTTCCACTTACGCCCAGTTTATACTGAACTTCAACCTACAAGAAAAGGAGGTTGAACTATCAGAGCTCCTCAACATGCTGAGGAGCGCAGAGGGCACCCTACAGAAAAGTAGGGATACATCCACTTTGTTTGTAGGAGGATCATCTTCTTCTAGGTCCAAGGCGAAAGCCAAGGGAAAGAAGAAGAAGGCCCCCGCCAAACCAAGGGGCGGTGTTAGTAAAGTGGATACGAAGGGAAAAGGTAAAGCAACAAAGATAGCGGGGAAGCTTGTGGATAAGGAAGAATGCTTCTATTGTCATAAGAAAGGACACTGGAAGAATGATTGCAGGGCCTGGAAGGCCAGAACACAGGAATTGAAGCAGGTTGCAGCTTCAGCTTCAGGTGTGTATGTTATTGAAAACTGTCTTTCAATAAACTCTATTTCCTGGGTATTGAATACCGGATCAGGATCTCATATCTGTAATTCTTTGCAGGCGTTGAGAAACCGTAGTGTTTTGAAAGCAGGTGACATGACCCTCAGAGTTGCAAACGGAGCTGGCATGGATGCTAAAGCCGTGGGGGACTATCACCTGGGAATGTCAGATGGACATGTTTTGGTTTTGCGTAATTGCTTTTTTGTACCCAACGCAACTTGTAATATCATTTCTGTATCTTTAGTTTCTAAAGAAGGTTATGAATTTGCGTTTGTAAGTAATGTTGTAAACATTCACCTTAATCAAGTATTGATTGGGTCAGGTACTCTGAGTAATGGTATATACGTGTTAAACCAACCACAGATTTTTTATGTCCAGAATACACACAAAAGAAAGTCTCCAGAAATAAATCAGACTTTCTTATGGCATTGTAGATTGGGTCACATCAATGAGAGAAGGTTGACTAAGTTACATACAGAAGGATATTTGAATGCGTTCGAATATCAATCGTATGCCACTTGTCAATCTTGTCTCAAAGGAAAGATGACAAAGACTCCGTTTACTGGACAAGGAGTAAGAGCGAGCGAGCTCTTGGGACTCGTACACAGTGACGTGTGCGGTCCAATGTCTACACATGCCCGAAGCGGACATTCTTACTTCATTACTTTTACGGATGACTTCTCAAGGTACGGTTATGTCTTCTTAATGAAACATAAGTCCGAGGCCTTTGGAAAATTCCAGGAGTATAAGAATGAAGTAGAGAAACAGACCGGCAAAAGTATTAAGATTCTAAGATCGGATCGAGGTGGAGAATACTTAAGTGCCGAATTCCTGAATTACTTAAAAGAGAATGGTATTCTCTCTCAGCTTACTCCTCCATACACTCCGCAACATAACGGTGTATCGGAGAGACGGAATCAAACCCTATTGGATATGGTTCGGTCCATGATGAGTAACGCTGAGTTACTGCGATCATTCTGGGGATATGCACTAGAAGCAGCTGCGTATCTCTTGAACAAGGCTCCCACCAAGACTGTGCCTACCACCCCATATGAGATGTGGACTGGGAAGAAACCCTGTCTAAAGTATCTTAAGGTATGGGGATGTCCAGCTTTTGTAAAAAAGCAGCATGCGGACAAACTTGAGGCACGTTCAGTACAGTGTAAGTTTGTGGGATACCCAAGGAACTCCAGGGGGTATCTTTTCTATTCCGCTGAGGAACAAAAGGTTTTTGTTTCTCAGCATGCCCGCTTCTTGGAAACTGAGTTTTTGGAAACCCAGATAAGTGGGAGCACAATAGAACTGGAAGAAATTCCAGAACCACAGACTGTTACTGAAAGCTTAGTGGAACCAGAGGGTTCAACAGAACAGGACATTCCTACGCCGCTCCGCAGGAGTAGTAGGCAGTCTCATCCGCCCGAGAGATACTACGGTTTTCTCATAGACGGGGATAGAGAGGATTGCATCATAGATTATGATGAGCCTACTAGCTTCCAGCAGGCCGTTCAGAGCGTTGACTCAGTGAAATGGCTGGATGCAATGCGGACCGAAATGGAGTCCATGTACACCAACAAGGTATGGACGTTGGACATTGCTCCAGACGGGGTAAAACCCGTAGGATGCAAGTGGATCTTCAAAAGGAAGATTGGTGTAGATGGACAGGTTGAGACCTATAAAGCTAGGCTGGTAGCAAAGGGTTTTCGTCAAAGACCTGGCTTGGACTACGACGAAACCTTTTCTCCAGTAGCCATGCTGAAATCCATTCGGATCCTTCTTGCCATTGCTGCCTTCCACGATTATGAGATCTGGCAAATGGACGTAAAGACAGTTTTTCTAAATGGAAATTTAGAGGAGTGTGTCTATATGGACCAGCCGGAGGGTTTCATTCATAGTGGGAGCAGCGGAAAGGTGTGCAAGTTGCTTAAGTCCATCTATGGACTAAAGCAGGCGTCGCAGAGTTGGAACATCTGCTTTGATGAGACGGTCAAGGAATTTGGCTTTATCAAAAATCCAGATGAACCATGTATCTATAGTAGATTTGTAGCGAGAACTGTAGTATTCCTCGTTTTATACGTGGATGACATTCTCTTAATAGGAAATGACATTCCTATGCTACAATCTGTCAAGGGGTTCTTGTCACACAGGTTCTCCATGAAAGACCTGGGTGATGCCTCATACATTCTGGGTATCCGGATCTACCGTGACAGATCCAAGAGGATATTAGGACTTTCGCAGTCCAGGTACATCGACACCATACTGAAGAGGTTCAGTATGGAAGATTCCAAGCGCGGAAACCTACCGGCTTGTCACGGGATCACCCTCTCTAAAGAGATGTCTCCCAAGACTGATTTGGAGAGGGATCGCATGTCTATTATACCCTACGCTTCTGCGGTAGGCTCTATAATGTATGCGATGTTGTGTACCAGACCGGATGTAGCTTATGCACTGAGTGTGGTAAGCCGGTATCAGTCTAACCCTGGGGAGAAACACTGGACAGCGGTAAAGAACATTCTCAAGTACCTGAGAAGGACTAAGGAGATGTTCTTGGTGTATGGCGGAAAAGACCTCCAGATCGAGGCCTTTGCTGACTCCAGCTTCCAGAGTGACAAGGATGATTCCAAGTCCATGTCGGGCTTTGTCTTTACCCTCAATGGAGGGGCGGTGTGTTGGAAGAGTTCCAAACAGGAAACCGTTGCAGACTCGACGATGGAAGCGGAATACATCGCTGCATCTGATGCCGCAAAAGAAGCTGTCTGGATGAGGAAGTTCTTGAAAGAACTTCAGGTGGTTCCGTCCATTGTTGATCCAATACCTCTGTATTGCGACAACAACGGGGCTATAGCTTTAGCGAAGGAACCCAGGTCCCATCAGAGATCCAGGCACATCTTAAGGCGGTATCACCTGATCAGGGAGATCGTAGATCGCCAGGAGATCGAGGTTCGGAGAGTCGCTTCAGAAGATAACACTGCTGATCCATTCACCAAGGCCTTGCCCCAGACTCAGTTCGAGCGGCTGATCGAGATGATAGGTCTTCGATACGCCAGTACATGGCCTTAGTGCAAGTGGGAGATTGTTAGTGTATATGCCCTAGAGGCCATTACTGTATCATACTAGTTTGTATATTACTTAATGGATGCTTGGGATATTCACCTTGTATATACAATCTTGCTCAAAATAGTAGTATGCTACTTGGTTTGTTTCTACTTCAATGTGTACATGTGTTTATTTTGTATATCGCCTATACACATTAGTAGAGCCCTTAGGATCTTTGCTTGATTACCAGCGATGTGATGGCCGTCACACTAGTGGGGCTGGGTAATCTATAAGCACATCCTTATGCAGGTCCCTGGTCGCAGGGCTATCGAGACAGGGCATCGATACTCCGGAGTAGACCAGCGCATGCGCTTCTCATCCCAGTGTGGGAGACGGTCTGTCCCACAGCCGTCAGTACGTCGTACTTGAGATAGTATGCGGGTGCTCGTTAGGTTACGGGTACACTGGACAGGACTCGTCGGGAACTGACTAGTTGGTATTATACCTATCGTCAGTTATCAGTTCCCAGGTGACATGAGTACAGCTTAGTCCGCTGACTTGACACTGTCACTCCGCCTCGAGTGTGTTCCCACTGTACTTTGATCACTACCCTACCACGGCTCAAAGGAGTCGTGCAAACAGGTAGTGGTTGGGTGCAGTCCCGAAGCACTTGGAGGCAGTGACGGTTAGACAGGATTCGTCTCTCCCGGTATTGGGGGTTGACATCGCGCTGTGTCTAGGAGAGCCATTACTCGAGTAGTCCCTGGCCAGGGCAAACGAGATATACTGGTAGGTTTCCAGTGTTATCTCAGGGTGTTTTGGGCTTCGCTCCGGCACGACTTGTACCGCTATTGGGGGACTGACGTTTACCGCCCCCTAGGCCCGCCATGCGATGTATCAGACGAACAGACCGGACTGAACGGAGAATGTCACACTCAGGCTCAGTAGGAGTTCAGATGGGTTTCGCCTCGTCGGTCTTCTTGTCGGCATTACCTGGGGACCGTTACGCACAGCTAGTGCCGCTTGCGGTCTGTGGTTAAACCCACTGCCAGCGTAGTGTCGAGTCTTTAGAGTCCCACACAGAAAGCTTTTCGCCTTTAGGCAAAAGAGTAGAGGTCGCATGGTATTGCGACAGGTCGCATGGTTTTGCGACAGGGTTCGGTCACATCCGTGCACTTGTGCACGTACAGTGTCCGGACAGTTTACACTAGCGGGCTTTGGTTTAAGCCAGATCCTAGTGTACCTTATGGGATTGGATTTATCCAGTTTGCATTCGTGTTCCTCGGAACGCGGATGCGGGTGTGTATGCACAGTTGACAGGGAGGCAGAGGCAGCGGATTCTCATTAGGGTTGTTGACAGTTGACCGTTGACTTTTTGACTTTATGCTCAACCCTAATGAGAATATGATATGTGATTAACTATTATATTAATTAAGTATTATGGTGATATGGTTGTTGACTTGTTGACTTTTGTTGACTTGTTGACTTTGGTGACTTGTTGACTTTTGTTGACTTGTTGACCGGTTGACTAGGCTTGACTAGTTGACCATCATGATAACCATGGTTATCATTTCATGCCAAAGACTTTTTCTTGCTTGCTCATTTGAGTAAAATGAGTGCATGACATGATAAGCTTATGGTTGCTTCAAACCATCACCAAAGACTTTTTTGATATGATGAGTTATGATCACTTTGGATTATGAGAGGGTGAAAGACAAAAGAGTTGCTCATTCTTTCTTACTCATTCTCTCTCTTGTTCTTGAGCTCTCCTCTTGCTCTCACCCTCAACCTCTTACTCCCTCTCTTGATCTATGGTTCTCTTGTCTCATGAGTTGAGAATCAAGAACCATAGATAAAATCCCATTCTATTTCCTCTCTACTCATTCTAGTTCACTAGGTTTAGCAAACCAAGTGAACTAGTTTCTTCAAAGACCGAAGAAGGAGCTAAAGGTTGGAGCTTTCAAGTGGATCTATCTTCGGCGTACGGAGACGATGAGAAGGAGCCATCGGACCACCACCGGAGCTTGAAGACGAAGGAGTTCAAGACAAGCTAGGTATAACCATCTCTTTCCGAGTAGCTAAATATCTTTAGCTTAGTATGCTAGTTTTAGTTTAGGTAAAGATCCCGACCTAGCTTAGTCCATGTTGCCTCTTGCGTTAAAATTTTGATTTTATACCGTTTCCGCCTCCCCGTAAGAACCGGGGGTCGCAACGTGGACTTACAATATCCATTTCTTTGTTAGACAATGAATGATATAATTTTTTATTGCAAAATAATGTTATGAACATTAACCTGAATCAACAGTTGATTGGGTATGGTACACTAAATAATGGTATTTATGTCCTAAATCAACATACAGTTTTCAACATACAACACACGAACAAAAGAAAATTTTCATATATAAATGAAGCTTTTCTATGTCATTGTAGACTTGGTCATATTAACAAAACAAAACTAAACAAGCTACATAAAAATGGATATTTAAATCCTTTTGAATATAAATTTTATGTGATTTGTCAGTCTTGTATCAAGAGTAAAATGACCAAAACTCTATTTATTATATACGGAGAGAGAGCTACTGAACTCTTAGGCCTCATACATAGTGAGTATGCAGACCAATGTCTACACATGATAGAGGCGGCTATTCTTACTTCATAACTTTTACTGATGATTTCTCGAGGTTCAGACATGTGTTCTTGTTGAAACATAAGTTTGAAGCTTTCGAAAAATTCAAGAAGTGTAAACTTGAAGTAGAAAAACAAACTGGTTTTAGCATCAAGAAACTTCGATCAGATCGAGGAGGAGAGTATTTAAGTACAGAGTTTTCAGACTTCCTAAAAGCGAATAGGATTCACTCTCAGCTCACTCCCCCTTACACACCACAGCACAACAGTGTGTCTTAACGATGGAATCGTACTCTATTAGATATGGTATGTTCCATGATGAGTGATGCTGAGTTAGCACTTTCCTTTTGGGGGCATGCATTGGAGACCGAGCATATCTATTGAACAGGGTTCTAACCAAAACCTTGTCTACCACTCCATATGAACTATGGTATGGGAAGAGACCATCGCTTAAACGAGTTAGGATATGGGGTTGTCCTGCTTTTGTTAAAAAGCAGAATCTAGACAAACTCGAGACACGATCGGTTCTGTGTACATTTGTGGGATATCCAAAAAATTCATATGAATATCTTTTCTACCACAAGGAGGAACAAAGAGTGTTTGTTTCTCAGTATGCCACAATTTTAGAAAATGAATTTTTTACAAATAATACTGATGGCAATGCGGTAGAACTAGAAGAAGTTCTAGAGACACAAATTACTAATGACGATTTGGTTGAACCTGAAGTTGCAATAGAACCTTACGAACCTCAGTCACTCCATAGATCTAGTAGGACTTCTCGCCCACCGGAGAGATACTATGGTTTCCTCATTGATGGTAATAGAGAAGATTGCATCATGGATGATGATGACCCTACTAGTTTTCAGCAAGCTATCATGAGTGGTGACCTAGTGAAGTGGCTGGATGCCATGAGATCCGAAATGGAGTCTATGTACACGAACAAAGTATGGACTTTGGAAGTTGTACCTTCTGGGGTAAAGCCCGTAGGGTGGAAATGGATCTTTAAGAGAAAGATCGGTGTCAATGGACAGGTAGAGAACTATAAAGCAAGGCTTGTAGCGAAAGGATTTTGTCAAAGACCAGGACTGGACTATGATGAGACTTTCTCTCCAGTGGCAATGCTTAAATCCATTCGGATCCAACTTGCTATTGTTGCTCACTACGACTATGAAATCTGGCATATGGACGTTAAAACTGCATTTCTAAATAGTGATTTAGAAGCGTACGTTTTTATGGATCAGCCGAAAGGCTTCGTTGATAGTGGGAGTAGCGAGAAAGCTTGTAGGTTGATTAAATTCATTTATAGATTAAAGCAGGCATCATAGAGTTAGAACATCTGCTTTGATGATGCAATTAATGAGTTCGATTTTATAAAAAATGCAGATGAACCTTGTATTTGTAAGAAGAATGTAGGGAGTACTGTCACATTCCTCGTATTGTACGTAGATGACATTCTCTTGATAGGAAACGACGTTCTTATGCTACAATCGGTCAAACTATTCTTATCACAAAGATTCTCCATGAAGGACCTAGGCGATGCCTCATACATTTTAGGCATTAAGATTTATAGAGATAGATCTAAGAGGTTGTTGGGATTGTCCCAAACAAGGTACATTAACACCATCCTAAAGAGGTTTAGTATGGATGATTTCAAACGAGGTACTTTACCCGCTTGTCACTGAATCACTCTCTTCAAGGACTTTTTTCCAAAGTTTGATGAAGAGAGAGCTCGCATGAGTATTATACCCTACGCTTCTGCCGTAGAATCTATAATGTATGCGTTGTTATTGTTGGGTCGCGGCAGCGCCCCGGCCATCGAAACGCAGCCAAAATGCAGAACAAAAATTTCTAAACCGGCGCTACCGTTACCCGATTTACGGATCGAACTTAAACCCTAAACTAACAAGTTAAACTAAGAGTTAGAAAAGTTATACCGAGTTGATCCGTGTCCTTCGGTCTTCATTCCAAGCTCCTAGTGGTCCATTGATGATGTTTGGTTGCCGGTCTTTCTCCATCTCCAATGATCCACCCGAGGGAAACGGCACAAGCTCCAGGTTTGCCAAGCGGACCAACCGACTCTCCAAGATTGCTAGTGGTGGAGAGTTGAGATGTAAGATTGTGTCACTATTATATTTCTCTCATCCAAAAGCTCAAGTGACAAACAATAGAAGATGAATAAGAGGTGAGCTAAACTAGTGGCATGAGCAAAATTGGCTAAGTGTTTTTGGGTGTGTGTAAAATGAGAGTGAGCAAGAGAGTGAACCAAATGAGCAAAGACCCCCTCTCCAATGATGTGGTCGGCCCCTCTCTCCTCTACAAAAAAAATGCACACCCAAAATATCTTTTCCAATTACAATAAACAAATAACAACCATACCAATCACTACATGTCCAACCATACTTTGACTCAAGTCCATACCCATGCCATGTCACCTTTTCCACCTCATTTTAAACATGTGATTTTCTAAAGAAAATCAATAATGAGGTGGCATCTTCTAGAAGCCATTCCGTATAAATACGGAATGCTTCTCGGTACATGTATCGAAATACATATACACGTATTCGTACGAAAATACGAATAGCCGAGAGAGAAAACGAATAGTGAATAATAATACTAGAATACATATATATAAATACATATGTAAATTATTAAATCAAAACCCGATTTAATAATACGGCTTAATCTTGAGCCGCTAGTATTATCAACCGTCCGATTAAAGTCTGTGCAGCATTTGCAAATATTTAGTGGGACACCTGTATGTATCATCATACCTCATGTACACCATATCACCTGAACCGTGAAAACCCTCTATGTGGGACTCTAAAGACTCGTCAATACGCTGGCAGTGGGTTTAACCACAAGCACGTCAGTGGCACTAGCTGTACGTAACGGCTACCCAGGTATTGAGCGAAAAGGAGACCGACGAGCAAACTCATCCTGAACCCCTACTGAGCCTGTCAGTGACAATATCCGTACAGTCTGTTCTGTTCGTTTAAAAGTATCGCATATCGAGTCTAAGGGGGTGGATAAAGTCAGACCCCTAACAACGCGATATTTAGTGCCGGCATGTAACCCATCACCACCTAAGAAACTATCGATCCTGGATCGATAATTCTCGTTCACCATGGCAATGGATTTCTGGTTATGGCCACCCGTGCACAACGCGACATCAACCCCCAATACCGGGAGAGACGAATCCCCGACGATCCGATCACTGCCTCCATGTGGCTCGGGACTGTACCCAACTAAAACCTGTTTGCACGACTCCTTTAAGCCGTGGTAGGGTAGTAATCAAAGCACAGTTAGAACTCACACAAGACAAATGACGATCTCAGGTCGGCAGACTAACCTGCACACATGTCACCTGGGAACTGCAATCTGACAATAGGTATAATACAACCTAGCAGGTTCCCGGCGAGTCCGTCCAGTGTACTCATAACCCAATGAGCACCTGTATACTATCTTAGGTGAACAAACTAACACCAATGGCTTGTGAGACCTGGCCACCGCCCCTCGTCGGGGTCTCGATCAATATACACTAGCCTACACTGGAGTATCGATGCCCGGTCTCGATACTCTTACGACTAGGGACATTTAAGGATGTGCTTATAGACCCCAGCTCCCACATATATGATCGCCATCATAATGCTGGCAGTCAAGCAAGAATCCTATGGGCTCTACCAACATGATGATAAAGACAAACCAGATAGCATACTATCATCTCGAGTAAGACTGTTCTATCGGTATAGGTCCTCACTCAATCATCATAATCATCTGTCCGCGACTATGATAATTGCCTTGAGGGCACTATAGCCAACAATCTCCCACTTGCACTTAAGGCCAATTATTGCGATATCGCATACTCACAGCCCGTGTGATACTGAACACCCAACTTCTCTACTAATCAATTTCGCAAAGCCCGTTTGCGAAAATGATTGCGTTCGAGAAATAGCCTCAGTGAGTGGATCCGCTCCAATGTTTCTTTCTGTATCTCTCTTAATCTCAACTTCGCGGAGAAAACTATCTCCCGAAATGAGCAATACTTGTCATAGAATTTGTCTGGATATCTGATGGGACCCAGTTCACAAACGAACTCCAATTCCAGCAAACTTCCTAGACTGTATCGTCCACCGAATTTAATCAGTATCATGCGCCATGCCTTTCCTCGGTATCTGCTTGGACCACCTGTCCAACATACTGTTCTTCAAAAGAGGGAAAAACTATAACTCTGACAGTCACTCTGTCATCCAGGTCACTTTGGAAGCCTGAAATGATAATCATCTCCCGAAGGAGGCTACCGTCATCATATCCATAGAACATCCATTTATGTTCATAAACTGCTTCCCAATGTTTCTCCAGGATTTGATTAATATATCTGCTTATTGCATCTAGTGCAAAAGCAATATCTGGTGTGGTACTTGACATTTCATGATTAACTCAATTGCCTAAGAATGTGATATGCTAATCATGCAGATCCCTCTCCCCTTTCGTCTGTAAGACACCTTTAGAGAGGGTGACTCCATCACCTGCAGGTACACCACCATGCCAGGAGTCGTCCATTTAATGTCAAAGTACCCAGATTAGGATACTTTCTAAATCTAGATCTAAAACCATAGATCTAGTAACCAGAAACCCTGATATTACATCCATATCCTTTATGGAGAAACAACTTTGTGACACCCATAGTGCAACCGATCGTGGTATAGGAATATCTCTTCCTATCAAGTGCATGTCATCTAAATACGTGGACATCACTCTCTACTACCTTCTTTCCAGATTCATCTGCCATTCTGATGAAGTCAAAGCCTATGACTGTCACATCAAAAATAGATGATCTATTTCCGTTATACCTGCTTTAGTATATAAATAGACATTAGCTACTTGCCTACTATACTTTCGCTGCTCCCACTGACTACAACAACCCTCTGGCAGAGTCATATATACGTGCACTTCTAAAACTAGTTTAGAACGATGCTATACTCATCCTCCTGCCGGGTCTTATAGTCTAGAACAACAGCAACGGCAAGTCTGGGTAAACAAGAACCTCCCTGTCACCGTCTCTGAGAAGACCGAAGTACCTCTCGGGTGACTGAGGTTACCCACCAAATCTGCGGAGTGGCTAATGGAACATCAAATCCAATTGAATCCTTAGGTTTTATTAAATTTCCAGTAATCGTTTGTGGTTCTGGAATAACTTCCAGTTCTACCATACTCCCACTTCTGTTTTCTGAAAAAATCCATTTTGTTAAAACTGTGGCGAGTCAAGAACAATATAAATATTGATCTTCCTGATGGTAGAAAGTTAACCATCATCAAAGCCCGGGATAACCCACAAACAACCATTACTGAAACGTGCCTTGAGTTTGTCCGGATTCTGGTTTTAAGCATCAGCCGGACAACTCCCTATACCTTAACATCGTTAAGATATAAATTGATTCTATATATATCTAATATAGAAACAAAAGCACTAATCTAATTTGGAACCAGATTCAAAATCATGCAGCTGTCTCCAGTGCATATCAACCAAATGGAAAGAGGACAATCATCATTACTCATCCAGGAGTGCATCCATATATGAGTAACCTGAAAGAGAAGCAAGTTCCCAAAACCATTACTATTAACTGAATACCAAACACAAGTATCTACATCTTCGAATACTTCGAAGAATCCTGATACTTCTAATAAATGGTTCTCTACTTTATTCTTATACCTATAACTTCTTAAAATCTGGACCATGCATTTCAACGAAATACTTGTCCAGAACTGGAGAAGTCACAAGTAAACAGAATATAGTACGAGTACCAACCCCATTGTCCTAACGGACACTGGACAACATACAATACATTGTATAAGTCCCCTGAGTCCAATAACTCAAACTCTGTGCGTCGTAGGCTGAAAAACTGTACTTTGGTTAAGAAGAGTTACACCGCTGTTGAATGCACCTTACCTAATCACCAACTGATATAGGTAAATGTCATAGACACAATATCAAAAAGTTATATCTCACTTTATAAAATAAATGTACAGATATACCAGTTTTAAATTGGTGCATAACAACGGACATTCAAAACCAAATATTTGCCATCCGGCAAAATCCAGATGATTTCCTCAAATATCACCAATTACTAAAAATTCCGATACAATGAGGATATAATCACTTAATTCCCAATATCTTACTCCCACTCACCATCCGTAATAACATGCAGATGTGAGAAACTGATCTGGTAAATACATACCCTGGAGTTAGATTCTTATTGGGAAAACAGTTTTCAATTAACATCGTACAGTAAAACTGAAACATGAAAATGTTTCGAAGGGGTAACCGGGTATTCCTAAAAATGCCTCTTCCACTATCCTGATTCATGACAGTAACCATATACTTACCTGCCCTCACTCCAATCCCTTTATTATGTGTTTACGTATTACTTTCTATACACCTTCTTTTAGGCTAATTGGTTTTCTTCTATTCCTACCCTTCCGCACCAGCCTAAGGTTTGGAAGAATACTATCCAATAAGCGTAATAGGTGTACTCTCCTAATCTTTGGAGCCCTCGCAACCTGAGAGAAGGTAATGGGAAAAGAGATCTGAATAATCCTATTCTATTTCTCCTGAACCAGAATCCATCCTCGAAAAAGTTCCTTCGAGTTCGTATGTAACTATACGATGGATTTATCCAATGGAAGTGGATATCCGTAGTGATACAGAGTGTTCTAAAGAAAAGTAAAGTGGATGTAGGAGTGACAGGGGTATACACGGTCTTTGTCGTAAATGATGGTGATCGCAATTTCCTTTACCATTATTCTAATCCCTTTATATGTCTTTACTTACTACCTTCTGTACACCACAGTTAAGCTTGTTGGTTTTCTTCCTTCCCTACCGTACGGCACCTGCCTATGGTCTGGAGGAAGACTATCCAATAAGCTCAATAGGTGTACCCTCTCCTAATCCTAGGAGCCCTCAGAACCTGAGAGAAGGTAAAGAGAAAAGAAAACCGAATAATCCTATTCTATTTCTCCAGAACCAGAATCCATCCTCGAAAAAGTTCCTTCGAGTTTATATATAACCATACGATGGATTTATCCAATGGAAGTGGACGTTCGTAGTTATACGGGGTGTTCTGGAGAAATGCAAAAGTGATATAGAAGTGGCAACACTATATGCGACACCGTGACATTCCAAAAGCCAATGTGTTTAAAGAAGGTTCGGTCAACTTGGTTTCATGAGTTTTAGTCAAAAATCGGGTCATAGTCGCAGCCAGAGAGAGAGAGAAGAAACACTCAGCGTGCACTCTAACCTAGATCAGAATGGTCAATCATTTTATCTAATCTGGATGGCTCCCACTGTTTCCTCGAATTCTCCTCCAAACCTAAAAGGAGAATTAGTCGGAATCACCCGAGCAGTAATGCTACTCATCAGTGGGAATCGGGATCCAACTATCATCGCATGATAACTTGATGGAAGCCACTCAAGTCATCACACTCCAGAAGGTATGCGCATGCCTGGCAAGTTTCCTGTGTGTTTGAAACTCCCGATGTGTGTTTTTATCCCTAGGACCCAAGTGACCTTGACTGAGCCAACATATCAAAGGATCCTAGTCAAGTTCAACCCGTCATTATCTTGATTGCATTAAACCCACCCGCACGAGTCCTTGACTGAGCCAAAGTGACCGTACGACTGTCCTAACCAATCGCATATCCATGCAACAGAAAAGCACTACATAGCTACCGAACACTACGCCTCGGCTAAGCACGACATACGTAGCACGAATACTAAGTAATACAAATCTGAAGTGACGGAGGGCTACGGCTGGTTTTTGGCGAAAAACCTTTAACGTAATGAACTTGATATCGTTGAAGGAATCCAAGTGGTTTTATAAATATATAGTGGCGAAAACTTTTGCTAAAGAGGTTACTCCCGGTAAAGGGATCTCGGCTCTTTCCCCATAGAAATAAGGTGCAGGATATTCCAAACTGAATACCACAATGCAAATAAAAAATAATCTACTATAGTAAAGTTATTACGTTGACGCAAACTTTTACCCAAGGGGTCACTCCTGATGAAGGGATCTCGGCCCTTGCCTCGTTGAATGAGGTGCAGGATATTCCCAATCGAATACCACGATGCGAAGCAAAAGAGAACGTCTGTAATGTCAGTTTTTTAAAAACTTGGTTCCAACATCTTATATATAGGTTTGTTTTATCCTTGCATTGATAAGAATCTATGCAGTCCCATGAATTAATCACACCAGAAAAGAACGAAAATAAAATGTACGTATATGCCATCCGCATTCGCCACTGGGTCCCGTCATCACCCGTTAGGTTACATAACTAACGACAAAGCGGGGACTGGGCTAGCGCGGGTGCAAAACATATACAACATCTGCTGGTATATATAAATATATATATAACATTCGTCCCAGGCACGATATAAAGCAACATCACAGAAACATCACAGAAGCAACACAGAATGGTGGATAATCTGGAGCCCCGGGTTTCACTTGAGCCGCAAGTGAGACCCGGCGTTCCCTGTCTTGTGGATAGCCTGTGCAATGAAAACCTAAACCCCTACGAGCGCGGCAAGTTACCCACAAAACCAGAAGTGAGGCAGTCCCCTTCAGCAACGTGAATGGACTACCCAGCACTTCACGGAATCCGGTAACTTGAGCACCCCTCCTGGGTCAACCTATACCCCCTACGAGTGCGGCGAATAGCCCGCCAATTCTAGAGTAAGGTCCCCTCCGTCTGAATGCCTTGAGATGCGGACCAGTTGCCCTCTAGAACCCAGCTATTCGTGCACTCCACCTCGGGGTAATCCTAGTACAGAAAATAAAATAATATACAAGGGTGACATCGACCTCAGCCCGGTCGTACCCCAAAAGAATAATATACAAACGGGCAGTGACGGCGGTCCACATGTCGGACGCTCGCCCTGCAATATCAAATGTACAAATGAAATAAAACTGTACTAACATTGCACCACAGCCATCCACCACGACAATCCAACCAACATCACAGCACATCACAGAACATCAACGTGAATGTCACGTTCACAAACCCGTCTAAAAGACATATAGCAATTAGACGAATTTACCGATCAAATGACATTCACGGTCACAGAATATAATGTATGTATTGTCAAACGCACGCTTAAAATATCGATCGACTAAGTTTCAAATTGGCCCCAATAGCAAAACAACACTTCACTGGAACCTGGGCCAAAACAGAATATCACAAAAATCACATTTCCAAGTAAATGAGCTACAAAAAAAATTTGGACGCCCGTTGCCATTAAACAGCCGCGGAACCGCCGCCAATAGGGGCTAAGTGCGGCAGATCCGCGGCCCTTTTGGGGAATCACGAGCCCAAAATTTTTGTGTACCCATAAAATCGCATACACGGATTTTTAAGATGCCTGAAATAATTTTTTTACCACTTTGGAAAATCGACAGCAAACAGAAAAAATGAAAACGTGATTTCGGTAAATTCCATTGATCGATCTTTTAAGCACGTTTAAACAAGCTAGTAAGGGGTTTAAAGGATGGCTCTGATACCATGTTGGGCCGTGGCAGCGCCCCGGCCATCGAAACGCGGCCAAAATGCGGAACAAAAATTTCTAAACCGGCGCTACCGTTACCCGATTTACGGATCGAACTTAAACCCTAAACTAACAAGTTAAACTAAGAGTTAGATAAGTTATACCGAGTTGATCCGTGTCCTTCGGTCTTCATTCCAAGCTCCTAGTGGTCCTTTGATGATGTTAGGTTGCCGGACTTCCTCCATCTCCGATGATCCACCCGAGGGAAACGGCACAAGCTCCAGGTTCGCCAAGCGGACCAACCGACTCTCCAAGATTGCTAGTGGTGGAGAGTTGAGGTGTAGGATTGTGTCACTATTATTTTTCTCTCATCCAAAAGCTCAAGTGACCAACAATAGAAGATGTATAAGAGGGGAGCTAAACTAGTGGCATGAGCAAAATTGGCTAAGTGTTTTTGGGTGTGTGTAAAATGAGAGTGAGCAAGAGAGTGAACCAAATGAGCAAAGACCCCCTCTGCAATGATGTGGCCGACCACTCTCTCCTCCACAAAAAAAAATGCACACCCAAAAAATCTTTTCCAATTACAGTAAACAAATAACAACCATACCAATCACTACATGTCCAACCATGCTTTGACTCAAGTCCATACCCATGCCATGTCACCTTTTCCACCTCATTTTAAACATGTGATTTTTTAAAGAAAATCAATAATGAGGTGGCATCTTCTAGAAGAAATTCCGTATAAATACGGAATGCTTCCCGGTACATGTATCGAAATACATATACACGTATTCGTACGAAAATATGAATAGCCGAGAGAGAAAATGAATAGTGAACAATAATACTAGAATACATATATATAAATACATATGTAAATTATTATATCAAAACCCGATTTAATAATCCGGCTTAATCCTGAGCCGCTAGTATTATCAACCGTCCGATTAAACTCTGCGCAGCATGTGTACATATTTAGTCGGACACCTGTATATATCAACATATCTCATGTACACCATATCACCTGAACCGTGAAAACCCTCTATGTGGGACTCTAAACACTCGTCAATACGCTGGCAGTGGGTTTAACCACAAGCACGTCAGCGACACTAGCTGTATGTAACGGCTACCCAGGTATTGAGCGAAAGGGAGGCTGACGAGCAAACTCATCCTGAACCCCTACTGAGTCAGTCAGTGACAATATCCGTACAGTCTGGTCTGTTCGTCTAAGAGTATCGTATATCGAGTCTAGGGGGGTAGATAAAGTCAGACCCCTAACAACGCGATATTTAGTATCGGCATGTAACCAATCACCACCTGAGAAACTATCGATCCTGGATCGATAATTCTCGTTCACCATGGCCATGGATTTCTGGTGATGGCCACCCGTGCACAACGCGAAATCAACCCCCAATACCAGGATAGATGAATCCCCGACGATCCGATCACTGCCTCCATGTGGCTCGGGACTGTACCCAACTAAAACCTGTTTGCGTGACTCCTTTGAGCCGTGGTAGGGTAGTAATCAAAGCACAGTTAGAACTCACACGAGACAAATGACGATCTCAGGTCGGCAGACTAACCTGCACACATGTCACCTGGGAACTGCTATCTGACAATAGGTATAATACCAACTAGCAGGTTCCCGGCGAGTCCGTCCAGTGTACTCATAACCCAATGAGCACCTGTATACTATCTTAGGTGAACAAACTAACACCAATGGCTTGTGAGACCTGGCCACCGCCCCTCGTCGGGGTCTCGATCAATATACACTAGTCTACACTGGAGTATCGATGCCCGGTCTCGATACTCTTACGACTAGGGACATTTAAGGATGTGCTTATAGACCCCAGCTCCCACATATATGATCACCATCATAATGCTGGCAGTCAAGCAAGAATCCTATGGGCTCTATCAACATGATGATAAAGACAAACCAGATAGCATACTATCATCTCGAGTAAGACTGTTCTATCGGTATAGGTCCTCACTCAATCATCATAATCATCTGTCCGCGACTATGATAATTGCCTTGAGGGCACTATAGCCAACAGTTATGTACTCGTCCTGATGTTGCTTATGCACTAGGTGTAGTAAGAAGGTATCAATCCAATCCAGGGGAGATACACTGGACAACTGTGAAGAACATTCTTAAGTACTTGCGAAGGACTAAAGAAATGTTCTTGGTATATGGTAATGGGGATCTCCAAATGGAGGACTTTACCGATTCGAGCTTCCAGAATGATAAGGTTGACAGCAAATCTATCTCGGGGTTTATATTTACCCTCAATGGAGGGGCGGTTTGTTGGAACAGTTCCAAACAAAACTCATATATGGTATTATATCTATCGTCGTATAGCAGTTCTCAGGTGATACTTAAACAGGTTGTTGGGATCCTTAGCACCCTACTGGGTTTTCAAGACAACAAGCATGCCAATTTCAAAAATTCTAGATTGCTAATGAACCCTAACCGAGGATCTAGCTATAGTAAATAGACAATCAAACATGTAATCAAACATTACAGCAGGTGAAAAAGGAATATAACCTTTATAGACCGGTCCTTCACTTCTAAAGCTCTGTGTATTAGTCCCTTTGCAGCGAGTAGAGATATCCCGAACTCTAGTACGGGTTCCCTTGGAGAAATGAACAAGCTTGCTCGAAGTCTTCGAGGCCGAAGATGATCTACGTCGAGGAGACTCAAGCTCATGCTAGCTCTTCACTAATGGTAGATTAGTGAAGCAAACACCCTAAACTAAATGGCTAATATAGTAGAGGATGATGAAGTAGGTAATGAGCTCACTTTAGATTTATTTTTCTCACAATATTTCATCACCATTTTCAAACCTAGAAAGCTTTCATGAGTAAGAAGAAGATGAAAATGATGAAAAATGAGATGAAGCTCATGAGGTTAGAAATGTAACCATGGGTGAGTATATGTCATACATTAACTTTTGTAGAGACTTAACCATGGTATAGGATAATGGTTAGGTTAAAAAATATCTTGAGCAAAACAAAAAGGGTGGACTAAATCAATGGTTCTACAAGTTTCCACTAAACATAACCATGACAATTTCCACCATTTTTGAATTACTTAATAATAAATAAAACCTCAACATTAACCTAGCATGGTGTGAGTATCATACACCCCTGTTGCATGTATGTCACGACCCGAAATATTAGCTCGTGACCAGCACTTGAATCTCGCCACGTCTAAAGGCGTAACGGAATTCAAGTAAGCTGAAATCCAGAAATCTAAACCTTTTTAGAAAAATAAAAGAGGTGAGGTTTTGAAATAATGGTATAATGAAAACAAGTTTTCTGAGTGCATAGAAATAAACATGAATGATGCAAGTGAAATTTATCAGTTTGAAAACATGTTTCGTCTTTTAAAAAAAATTGGCAGCACCTCCTTTGTATATTTTGATCCAAAACCACAATACATAACAAGAATAATGGCATCCCCAAGCGGGAGCTAGCTCTTCGCCAAACGGCGGATCACAACCACGCAATACAGTAAAAATGAGTATACGACGCCCAACGGCGAAGTTCACCACAAAAAAATAAAGAAAAGAGCAAGATATAACCCCAAAGGGAAAATAAAACCCATCGCTCAAATCTCGCAACTACAAGTCTCACTAAGTCTCATCACTTATACAAATACAACTTTTGATTGATTGATGGAGTTAACTAGATACAATATGAAATATAATACAAGAGTGGGTACGATACAAATGTCCCACCTACCAATGCAAAACACCCAAATGAATCTGTGTGCCAGCGAATCCGCTACTGATCCAAGCGGTCAACCTGCAAGAACTGTGGCACAACGGGGGTGAGTTGCCAACTATTGAATAGAAATATATCTACAAGTAGAAATCGAATAAACAACGACTCCAAGGTCAACTATATCATAAGGTAATACTATGATATCTAGGGTGACCGGGTCGTATATGTGCCAACAAGGTAGTCACTATCTATATGCATGTGGATAACATCCAACAGTAATAATCAATGCATGTGGATATGTGGATCTCGTCCACCCATAAATCAATATCTCTAAGCATGTGCAAAATCTCCGCTGGTAGCAGCGGTGTATGTATGTATGTATGTGGATCTAGTCCACGCGTCAACCACTGGCACAACAATATCATGCATGTAAATATCATAAAAGAGTGTGCATGAAAGTATGAAGATATATGTATATCAACAGTGTCCCTCCCGACACATCAAATCATGGAACCTGAGTGCCTAGCATCGACACTCGAAAACATCATGAAAACCGTACCCAGCATCGGCACGTAAATCCTCATATATCTCAGGCGCCGCATCCTCAGATCGGCCCTCAGGCGCCGCACTCCCTGGTCGGCCCTCATATCCATCTCGCTACTCCGGTCGGTATCCTCCGGATAACCGCCGAGTCTACATATTATCACCGGTAGGTAGTGCTCCCCCTGCCGGGCTCACCGTCTAACATATACGAGTCTTCTTGCCCCGGGGTACCTCACCGGGTCCACCATGTACCCGCAATCGGTGCCTACCACTCCTCGAATCGGGTTTCACATGCCACTCTCAGAACCGAGAAAACACATGGTGGACGCACTGAAATATCATATCAAGAGAAATCGGGTTTTTTAAATTGTACATGCTTCCTTTTGAAATAGCCACGGTTCTCAAATCCAGAAATCTCATAAAACAGCATATCTCAATGCGTAAAATAATAGAGCATGATGTATGCGACATGTAAAAAGAAATGCGGGCATATCCGTGTATCATGCAATATGGAATAGTGATAAGACATATTAAGGGAAAACCGCTCCTTTAAAATGATTCCAGTTTTTTTTTAAAATATAACATGCGGTTCCTAATTTTACAATAAAACCGGTTATTTATGTAGGTACAATATGTATATGCGCAAGTATGAAGGTATCAATGTATATGTCATGATGCAGCAACCCTACTGTGTAGTGACATGGCGATTGTCGATGATGAAGTGTGTGAGCCGGCAAATAAGTGTACGTGTAATATACGCATCATCGATAATGGTGCAGGTGTATGATCACAGGTATATGCGATGCAATAATAATATCATGAATGCAGCAAGTAAACCATCAGCTAAAAGCTATAAGGTATACATAACTATCATATGTCCGAGTCGATGAATCTATCAATCGGCATCTAGCCCAAAAACATCGCGTACGGTATAATCCATCGTACGGAAACCTCTAGTCAAGGGTAAGGATCAATCATCAAGTCAAACTCATCACGAACGGAATATCATCATGCGGCGGCATTACACTAAAAGGATCCTATCATCCTATACGACAAATGAGGGCATGGCCTAATATTGTTAGTGTTTATGCCCTAGAAGGCCATTACTGTATCATACTAGCTTGTATATTACTTAATGGAAGCTTGGGATATTCACATGTATATAACAGTCTTGCTAAACATGGTAGTATGCTACTTGGTTTTTCTATCTTAATATGTAAGTGTACGTATTGATAGAGCTCTCAGGATCTTGCTTGTCTACCAGCGTTGTGATGGCAGTCACACTAGTGGGGGCTGGGTAGTCTACAAGCACATCCTTATTCAGGTCCCTGGTCGTTGGATTATCGAGACAGAGCATCGATACTCCGGAGTAGACTAGTGTGTACGCTTCTCATCCCAGTTGGGGAGATGGTCTGTCCCACAGCCGTCAGTACGTCGTACTGGAGATAGTATACAGGTGCTCGTTAGGTTACGGGTACACCGGACAGGACTCACAGGGAACTGTTGGTTGGTTTGATACCAGTCGTCAGTGAACAGTTCCCAGGTGACATGAGTACAGCGTAGTCCGCAGACTTGACACTGCTACTTCGCCTTGAGTGTGTCCCACTGTTCTTAGATTGCTACCCTACCACGGCTCAAAGGAGTCGTACAAACAGGTAGCAGTTGGGTGCAGTCCCGAGCACTTGGAGGCAGTAGCGGTTAGACAGGATTCGTCCCTCCCGGTATTGGGAGTAGATATCGTGCTGTGTCAGAGAGCCATTACGCAAAGTCCCTGGCCAGGGCAAGCGAGATTTGCTGGTAGGTTCCAGTAGTTTCTCAGGGTGTAATGGGCTTCCCTCCGACACGACTTATACCGCTATTAGGGGACTGACGCTTGCCGCCCCCCTAGGCCCGATATGCGATAGTCTTGGACGAACGGACCGGACTGTATGGAGATTGTCACATCAGACTCAGTAGGAGTTCGGATGGGTTTCCTCATCGGCCTTCTTATCGACAACTACCTGGGGACCGTTACGTACAGCTAGTGCCGCTTGCGGTCTGTGGTTAAACCCACTGCCAGCGTAGTAGTCGAGTCTCTAGAGTCCCACACAGAGAGTTTCCTACTCCAGGCGAAACAATATAGAGGTTGCATGGTTTTGCGACAAAGGGTTCGGACGCATACGTGCGTTTACGCGCGTACGACTTTCGGACAGTTTTTACCAGTCGGCTTTGGTTTAAGCCAGTTACTGGTATCCGGTTATTGGATTTTTACAGTCTAAAGTTTTTCCGTATTTTTACGGATCGGAGGGCGTTCTCGTAATTGTTCGAGAAGCTTCTAGAAGATGGTGACTAAGGAGGGTTATGTGTCATATTCATTAAATGAGGTTGTGAGTCATGGTGGTGATTCATTCATTTCATTAATGCACATTTATTGCTTAATGACTCATGCTAATGAATCACCACTAGATATTTTATGAAGCATGATTTATCATCACTCTTTATTCTTTTCTCATTATTAGAAAATGCTTCATAATATATTATGATAGACTCTCTCTCATTTCATTATCATATCTCACATTCTCTCTCCTCAAGCTCTCATCTTCAAACCCTAATCCTTACACCTCATGAGTTGAGATCAAAGGATTAGTTAGACTAAACAATCCATAACCATCACTCTATATCATCCTTTCATCTTTGATTAGCAATCAAAGTTGATTAGTTACCTCAAGTTAGAGGTTTAGCTTGGAGTTTTGCTCTCGGGTGGATCGTCTACTACCTAGAGAAGGCCGAGGAGAACAAGGAGATCGTAAAGACGAAGGACTAGTATCGATAGGTATAATCCCTTAACACTATAGTTTAGTATAGCTATGTGTTCGGTTATTAGTTGTTTAGCTTCGATTTAAGCGGTTAGTCGATGTTCGTTCTTTAAACTTGATCGTTTTTGAAAATTCCGCCTCCCCACAAGTACTGGGGTGTACTACATCGACTTACAAATATCACATACTGCCTATCATCCATGATTCACAACATTCTATATATATATATATATAACCCTATATACCTATGTCCCAGGTCACATCTGCAATAATCTCATATCAGGGGACCGGTAGGGTATAAATCATTTCGATCGACTCGCATCCGTATACCATCATATCATATCATCATCTCATTATATCATCAAATTCGTCTTGTATTCTTTCATTGCATTTATGTCTCATATCATGTCGAATTTACATAAACACGCTATCTCTACTATGTATAAGTATCTACTCTAACAAACACACCCGAACCATACAATCAGATTTTTAAAGAAGTGAATCGTAGTTTTGAAAACAGGGGTTACGGTGTTTTTAAAGAAAAGATATCATTTGAAAATCCATAACATTCCTCAAGATATACATTTAAAAGATACATACGATTCTTGGTTGAGAAAAAGGTATGGTTCGGATGACGCATCTATATCGACTATCTAGTCCAACAGAACCCTAAGCGGTAGCATCGCTAAACATCTTCCTAGGGTAGTAGTAGCAGCATATCAAACTTAACTATCCTCTAGTTTCTAATATGACTACATAGCTATCTATATTCTAACCCTACTTTCCTAATTTATGTTTCCTAACCATACTCTATGAATCGGTTTCCATCAGAAGTTTGCGGGGGTGTTACACGCCATCCACCCGACTTCCCCGGTAGATATAGGTCTACTCACCTGGTCTTCGCTTGCCGAAATCGATGACGCCACGCTTCTTCGCCTCGGAATCCATGCGAGGGTACCTACAATAATAACCAATCGCAATACGTATTAAAATCGATGCAGAAAACCGATACAGCGCACAGTGTGCTCACAGGTTAGAACCTATGGCCCAAACATGCAAATCCAACAAACAACCCCTGTTGTCGATGTACGAACACCCGACAACCAAATACAAATCCAAATATCAAGAAAGTGCATTTAAAAATACGGAAAACATCGCCTAAAACACACCAAAATGCTCCCAGATTTTCCCCAGATGATAATTAGCCAAAATTGCATATAGGAGGGGTCTAATTTAGTGCAAAATGAGCCCTGGAACAAATATGAACCCAATCCATCCTACTCTGGCCGCAAATTGCGGCCAGAATGATTAAATCTGTAGCCAAAGGTTTGAATTAGGGGCTCGAGTCTTGGTGGTAGCTTCCTAGGTGCCTGCACGACTCACTGTCAGCTCGATTTAATTTTTGGTGCCCCCGGGTTGCTCCAGATTCCAGAACACCTTCACAGATCACACATTTATCCGATGTCGGGTTTCTAAATCCGTGTTTTGGGGTTTCTAATGTTTGGTCTAGGTCACTAAACACCATCTAAGTTTAGTTAACAGCTACTAGGAATCACCCAATTCAAACCAACACTCAAATCTTCACTAGGGTTTCCCAATGTTCACTACCTCCATAATATCACATCTAAACACATATAAATACTTAAGTAAATGGAAAACTACCCAATTAGTGAAGGAATTACCTCTTAAAGCACCCATGAATCCCCCCAAGATCATCAAAACTGAATTTTTCTTGGTCCCATGTATAGAGCTTGAAAAGGGGATTAATATTTGTGAAGGGTGTGTAGGGTTTTGGGGATTGTTAGGAGATGGATCTAGGGATTATTTGAGGAGGGTTAGGAGCTTGAGGAGATGAAGAGGATGATGGAAATGGTGAGGGATTTTGAATTGGGCAGCAGCCCCCTCTCTCTCTCTCTCATTATAATTCACACACTCTCTCTCTCATCACTAGTATACCTACCCCATCATTATGTCCCCTTGACTTTTCCTCTTTCTTTCTTTTTCTTTTCCCACCAAAAATCATAATATAAAGCCCAAATGAAATGAAATATGTAATAAAATGAAACATGTCATGGTGCACTAACCATGGAAACTGTAAAAACGCGGATTTGGCTTAATCGCGATTAGCAGTGTACTAATCGGCTTTTTATCGAAACTGCGTATAATAAAATTTAAAAATGCCAAATCGTTTAATTATATTATTAAATGAATAAATCATTTTAATTTCTATTTATTTCATAATTATTGGTATATATTTATATCCTTTTTCGAAAACCCCAATTTCGCAAATCGGCAGTTTTCGGGAAAAATATTATTTAAATATTAAATTCCCAAAAATAATATTTTATATTTTCTGAAATGTTACAATGTATAATCTTGCATGACACACTAATATATATCACATATATATGTGTGTGAAATAAAGAAAACAATACAATTAAAATATATCATATATATGTTAAGTGTATCATAAGTGAGAAAAAGAAATGCTTAAGTGAGTTAATATTAGTTAATGTAATTTAATATATCAAATATATAATTATACATTAAATTATTAATTCTATACTTGATTTAATAATCCGGCTATATCATATATAACCGACTAACATCTTATGTAACAACTTATCGAATCAACACTTGAGCCGATGACCCGGCTATATCACATATAACCGACTGATGTCACAAATCGCGAGAATAGAATGAGGTATTACATACACGCATTAATGTCGGTTCCACACATATCATATATGTGCTCCTACTCCATTTCGCATGAACTAGGAAACCTCTGTGTAGAACTCTAAAGACTCGTCAATACGCCGGCAGTAGGTGATGATCATATCAAACACCCACAAGCCGCAAGCGGTCTGCCAAACGAAACGGCCACCCGGGTATTGAGCGATCATAAGATCAACAAGCAAGCCTGCTCATACTCCTGCGAATCCAATCAGTAACACTACCGTACAGTCCGGTCTCTTCTTCTGATATGTTTCATATCTCGTCTAGGGGTGGTAAACGTCAGACCCTAGTAACTCGATAAGTCGTACCGATGTGAGGCTCTTAACGGGTTGAGAAACTACTGATAACACTTACCAGTATATCTCAGAAGTAGCCCTAGCCAAGGACTTCCTGTTATAGCCAATTGAGCACAGCGCCCTCTCTATACTAGGAGAGATGAATCCCCTCCTATCGCTCATTGCCTCCTTGTGACTTAGGAATGTACCCAAAAACCACCATTTTGCACGTTCTCTTGAATGTGGTAAAGTGGAAATCAAAGCACAGCGGGAATCACACAAGACTCTATGACGATCTCGGGTCGACAGACTAACCTGTACCAGTGTCACCGGAGAACTGCCATCTGACGTGAGGTATAAGACCATCTGGGAGTTCTCGGTGAGTCCGTCCAGTATACCCTGTCTCCACTGACCACCCGTACACCATCTCTGATGTCAAACACCAATGGATATTGGATCATCCATCGCACATCTACATGGGTCGAGAAGCTATTCGCTAGTCTACTCTGGTATATCGATGCCCTGACTCGATACACGCACGACTAGGAACATTAAAGGATGTACACACGGACTACCTTTGTCCCACTATTATGATCTGCATCATGATGCAGGTAGTAAAGTACACATCCTAAGGGCTTTACCAACATGTAACAGAGAGACAATCAGTGTACATGTTAAGATAAAGAGTAACCAGATAGCATACTATCATGTCGAGCAAGAAAGTCCTCCCTATGTATGTCCAAGCATCTACTATAATATACATCATATGTACAATAATGGCCTCTAGGGCATACATATAACTAACAATCTCCCACTTGCACTAGGGCCATCATATAGCAGTGGTTGCAGTATCCCATACTCAACCATCCCATAAAAGTCTCTCTTGGGAAAAGGCCTTTGTGAGTGGATCCGCCGTGTTTTCCTCTGAGTCTACTCTCCTGACCTCGATCCCCTGGAGATCAACCATCTCCATGATCAGTGATACTGCCTTAGAATATGTCTGGATCACTGATGGGACGGGGGTTCCTAAGTATAAGCCACAACTCCATTGTCACACAATGGTAGGAACGAAGTTCATCTCATGAACTAATATACACCCAGACTGCCTCTTTGGTAGCATCGTTGGTAGCGATGTATCCAGCCTTTATCTTCTAGTTTGCCACGGTATCTAGATTGGAACTCTTCTAACTTACCATCCCTTCACTGAGGGTAAAAACAATGCCTGTGACTGACATTCAGTCAAGCTTACCACCCTGGAAGCTATCCAGTGATTCTCCCCAGGATCAATTGATACCATCTAACTACACCTAGTGAGAGTCCTAACATCCATATAGATCTATCTCATAGATCTAAAACCTAGGATTTAGGAGGTATCACCTTGATCCTACATGGAGAATCAATGTGATAAGAGGAGATTGACTGAGTGTAGTATAGGAAACTCCTTTCCTGTCAAGAGTATGTCATCTACGTACAATACGAGGAATACCACCATACTCTCTACTACCTTTTTGTATATACAAGGTTCATCTACCATTTCGATGAAGTCAAACGCTTTGACTACTTCATCAAAATAGAAGTTCCAACTGCGCGATGCCTGCTTTAATCCATAAAGAAACTTACAGACATTTCCGCTGCTCCCATTATTTACGAAGCCCTCTGACTGTGTACTTATAGACGCTCTCTTCTAAATCACTATTTAGAAAAGCAGTCATGATACCCAACCGCCAGATATCGTAGTCATGGTATGTATCAATGGCAAGTAGGATCCGGATGGACTTAAGCATAGCTACTGGAGAAAAGATTTCATCATAATCCATACCTGGTCGATGACGAGAACCTTTTACAACATGTCTAGCTTTGAAAGTCTTAACTTTTCCATCTACACCAAGTAATCTTCTCAAGATATACTTGCTCCTGATGGGGATTTAACCCTTCAGATAAAGCAACCAAAGTACATACTTTGTTGGTGTATATGGATTCTATCTCAGATCGCTTAGCTTCCAGCCATTCTTACAGAGTCCCCACTCTTGATGGCCTGCTCAAAACTAGTTGGGTCATCATTTCATGATGCAATCATCGCTCCCACTGTCATAGAGAAAACCGAAGTATCTCTCAGGTGGATGAGGAACCCAACCACATCGGCGGAGAGGATGAGATCTGTTGGGAACTATTGAATCCTCCGGTTCTACCAAATCATCAGCTGTAGTTTGTATAGCAGGAACTCCTTCCAGTTCTCCCTCATGACCACAAATTTCTTTCCAAAATAAATTCCTTTTCTAAAAAGGTGGCATGCCGAGAAATAAAACACCTTTTGTTCCTCGGTGCGGTAGAAGATATTCCCTTGCGTATGCTTGGGATATCCGACAAACTTCCACAGAACTGACCTTGCCTTGAGCTTGTCCGGATTTTTCTTTTGACATAGGCTGGACAACCTCAAATCTTAACTTGCTTAAGACATTGGCTCTTCCCATACCATATCTCATATGGGGTGGTAGGCACCTGATTTGGTTGGAACCCTATTCAATAGGTATGCAGCTTCTCAAGTGCATAACCCCAAAAGGAAATAGGCAACACAGCAGTACTCATCATAGAGGGCACCATATCTAATAGGGTGCGATTGCTCCACCCTGATACACCGTTGTGCTGTGGTATATTCGGATGAGTAATGCTTAGAGAGAATCTTATTCTTCTTTAGAGTAATCCAGGATCTCCGTGCTCAAGTATTCTCCTCCGTGATTACATTAAAGGACATAATACTTATACCCGTTTTGGTTCTCTACTTTTGACTTATATTCTTTGAATTTCTTAAAATGTTCAGACTTGTATTTCAACAGGAACATATGTCCGAATTTTTAGAGATCATCGGTGAATGTAATGAAGTACAAAGAACCAGTCCTGGCATGTGTAGACAGGTGACCTACATATATCATCATGTATCAATCCTAAGAGTTCACTAACTCTCTCTGTTTCCAGTAAACGGAGCAATGGTCATTTTATCTTTGTGACATGACTGGCAAGTTTCACAAGATGTAAATTCAAACTGATTTAAATATCCATCTAAATGTAAATTAGCTAGTCGGGTCACATTGATATGACCTAGTCTACAATGCCCCAAGAAGGATTCATTCATTTCTGATCTCTTCCTCTTGTGTGTCTTCTGTACGTTAAGAACTGTGGTTTTATTTAGAACGTATATGCATTAGATAACTTGCCTGAACCGATCAATTCTTGATATAGGAAATGTTCAAAACATTATCCAACAATACAAAATTATATCCTTCTTCTCTTAATAAAGAGACAGATATGATGTTGTATATCAGGTTCGGTATCTAATAACATTCGTTCAGAATCAATGTATTTAGTAATACAGAGTGATAACCGCCAACATATTGGCTGTAACAATTGCATCGTTTCCAACTCTTGAAACATATCACCCATTCCCAGTTCTCTACCTATCTGTAGCCCATGTAACAGATTACATATGTGGGATCCTGATCCGGTATCTCATACCCAGGACGTAGAGGATACTGAGAAATAGTTCTCGGTAATGAACACACCCGAAGAAGATGTTAGGATGCCTAGCGTGACAGCATGGTTTCGGGAGGCATCGTCCATGCCAATTTAAAATTTTTCCGTTCTAGATAACCTTAACCATGAATCTTTAACTACAGATTTAAACAAAACTACATGTTAACAACTTAACATCTAAGTAATTAAAGATTACAACCTTTTTAGTCCATTCCTTCGCTTTATAACCTCTGAGTCATGGTCCCTTCGCTGCGATCATCAAGCTCCCAGACTCTAGAGAGGCACCATGAGGTGAATGATCCATACTTGCTTGAAGTCTTCACTATCCAAGATGATTTACCTTGAGGAGTCACATACCCAAGATATCTCTTCAGTAATTAGGGATTAGTGAAGCTAACACACTAATCTATATGGCTAGTATAGAAGAGGATGATGAAGTAGAAATTTTGCACTCTTTAGTTTTATTTTTCTCACAATGTTTTATCAATTCATCACAAGCTAGAGAGAAAAATTAGAGAGCAAGAAGATGATGATCAAGTGATGAATGAATTATTGTTGTGAGGTTAGAAATGCAACCATGGGTTAAGAATGTCATGCTTAACCCTTGTAGAGAATAAACCATGAGCTAGGGTTAGGGTTAGGTTAATAAATATCTTAGAAATATCCAAAGGGGTGGACTTAGTCAACTATGATAAATATTTTAGGATAAATCCACACATTTTGAATTATCTATAAAAAAAATATAAACCCTAATCTTAACCCTAGCATAGTTTAACTCTCATTTACCTTAGTTGCATTTATAACCTAGCATGTTATAATTATACATATCACATATATATAATTACATAACAAAAGAATACAATAAACATATATCACATATATATCAATGTATCCTAAGTGAGAAAAAGAATTGTTTAAGTGAGCTTATATTAGTTAATGTAATGTAATATATCACATATATAATTATACATTAAATTATTAAATCAATACTTGATTTAATAATCCGGCTATATTACATATAAGCGACTAATATAATATGTATCATTTTATCGAATCAACACTTGATCCGATAACCCGTCTATATCACATATATTCGGCCGATATCACATATCGCGAGAATAAAATACGGTATCACATACTCGTATCCATCCCGGTCCCGCACATATCACATATGTGCTCCTACTCCGTTTCGCTTGAGCCAGGAACCTCTGTGTAGGACTCTAAAGACTCGTCAATACGCCGGTAGTGGGTAATGATCATATCAAACACCCACAAGCTGCAAGCGGTCAGCTAAATGTAATAGCCACCCGTGTATTGAGCGATCAGAAGATCAACAAGCAAGCCTGCACACACTCCTGTGAATCCAATCAACACTACCGTACAGGCCGGTCTCTTCGTCTGATATGTCGCATATCAAGTCTAGCGGTGGTGAATGTCAGACCCTAGTAAACGATAAGTCGGGTCGATGTGATACTCGTAAGGGTCGAGAAACTACTGATAACACTACCAGTAGATCTCCATATCATCCCTGGCCAGGAACTTCCAGTTATAGCCAATCGAACACAGCGCAACATCAACCCCTAATACCCGGAGAGACGAAACCCCTCCTATCGCTCATTTCCTCCATGTGATTTGGGATTGTACCAAAAAGCCACCGTTTTGCACGTTCTCATGAACGTGGTAAGGTGGAAATCAAAGCACAGTGGGAATCACACAAGACTCCATGACAATCTTGGGTATACAGACTAACCTGTACCAGTGTCACCAGAGAACTGCTATCTGACAATAGCTATAATACCATCTAGGAGTTCTCGGCGAATCCGTTCAGTGTACCCAGTCTCCACTGAACATCCGTACACCATTTTTGATGTCAAACACCAATGGATGTGGGATCATCCATCGCCCATCATATGGGTCACGATGCGTATACGCTAGTATACTCTAGAGTATCGATGCCCTGTCTCGATACACCTTTGACTAGGAACAGTTATAGGATGTACTATTTGACTACCCTGGCCCCACTAGTATGATCTGCATCATAGTCCTAGTAGTCAAGTACATATCCTAAGCGTTTTATCAACATGTGAGAGCAAGAAAGTAAACCAATACAAGTCAACATGTTAAGAAAAAGTGAAACCAGATAGCATACTATCATGTCGAGAAAGAAAGTCCTCTCTATATATATCTAAGCATCCACTACAATATACATCATATGTACAATAATGGCCTCTAGGGCATATACATAACTAACAATCTCCCACATGCACTAAGGCCAGCTGTTGTAGTATCTCATACCCAATATCCCGAAGCGTCTCTCAAATTGTATCTGGGGTATTGTCTTCGTGAGTGGATCCGTAGTGTTTTCCTTTGAGTCAACTCTCCTGACTCCGATCTCTCGGCGATCAACTATCTCCCGGATCAGGTGATACCGCCTCAGAATATGCGTGGATCTCTGATGGGACCTGGGTTCCTTGGCCAAAACCACAGCTCCATTGTTATCACAATACAAAGGTATTGGAAGCTCAATGGACGGAACCACTCCAAGTTCAGTGATGAACTTCTTCATCCAGACAGCCTATTTGGCAGCATCGTTGGCAGCGATGTATTCAGCCTTCATCGTCGAGTCTGCCATGGTTTCCTATTTGGATCTCTTCCAACAAACCGCCCCGTATTGAGGGTAAAGACAAATCGCGAGTGCTACTTAGAGTCGTCCTTATCACTTTGGAAGCTCGAATCGGTAAAGGACTCCACCAGGAGTTCTCCGTTACCATACACCAAGAACATCTCTTTTGTCCTTCTCAAGTACTTGAGAATGTTCTTCACAGCTGTCCAGTGACTCTCTCCTGGATCTACTTGATACCTACTCACTACACTTAGTGGGTATGCTATATCGGGTCTGGTACATAGCATCTGGTACATAATAGAGCCTACTGCCAAAGCATAGGGTATCCCTTGCATGCGAGCTCTTTCTAAATCAGTCTTATGAGACATCTCTTTGGAGAGTGTGAGTCCACAGATCGTGGGTAAATTCCCTCGCTTGGATTCTTCCATACTAAACCTCTTTAGTATAGTGTCAATGTACCTAGATTGGGACAATCTCAGTATCCGTTTAGGTCTATCTCTATAGATCTTAATCCCCAAGATGTAGGAGGCATCACCTAGATCTTTTATTAAGAATCTATGTGATAAGAAGAGCTTGACCGAGTGCAGCATAGGAACATCATTTCCCATCAAGAGTATGTCATCCACGTACAAATATGAGGAAGACAACCTTACTCTCTGCCACCTTCTTGTATATACATGGTTCATCTACGTTTTTGATGAAGTCAAACTCTTTGACTACCACATCAAAACAGATGTTCCAACTACGCGATATATACTTTAACCGGTAGATGGATTTAAGCAGCTTGCACACCTTCCCGCTGCTCCCACTGTTTACGAAGCCCTCTGGCTGAGTCATGTACACGCACTCCTCTAAATCACCATTTAGAAAAGCTGTCTTAAAATCCATTTGACAGATTTCGTAGTCATGGTATGCAGCAATGGCAAGTAGGATCCGGATGGACTTAAGCATAGCCACTGGAGAAAAGGTTTCGTCATAATCCACACCTGGTCGTTGACGAAAAACCTTTGCAACAAGTCTAGCTTTGAAAGTCTCAACTTTTCCATCTACACCAAGTTTCTTCTTAAAGATCCATTTGCTCCCAATGGGTTTTACCCCTTCAGGAGCAACTTCCAAAGTCCATACTTTGTTGGTGTACTTGGATTCCATCTCAGATCGCATTGCATCCAGCTACTTCATAGAGTCCCCACTCGTGATGGCCTGCTCGAAGCTAGTCGGGTCATCATCTTCCATGATGCAATCCTCGCTCCCACCATCAAAGAGAAAACCATAGTATCTCTCAGGTGGATGAGGAACCCTACTAGACCGGCGGAGAGACTGAGGTTCGTCGGGAACTACTGAATCCTCTGGTTCCAACAAATCATCAGTTGCAGTTTGTGCCGCTGGAACTTCTTCCAGCTCTACCTCTTCGCCACTAATTTCTTTTACAAGAAATTCCTTTTCTAAAAAGGTGGCATATTGAGAAACAAACACCTTTTGTTCCTCACTGTGGTAGAAGATATATCCATAGGAATCTTTTGGATATCCCACAAACTTACATAGACCTGATCTTGCCTCGAGCTTGTCTGGATTTTGCTTTTTAACATAGGTCGGACAACCCCATATCTTAACTCGTTTAAGAGATGGTCTCTTCCCATTCCATATCTCATATGGAGTGGTAGGTACTGATTTGGTTCGAACTCTATTCAATAAGTATGCGACCGTCTCCAGTGCATAACCCCAAAAGGAAATAGGTAACTCAGCGGTGCTCATCATTGAGCGCACCCTATCTAATAGGGTGCGATTCCTCCTTTCGGATACACCGTTGTGCTGTGGTGTATACAAAGAGTAAGCTGAGAGAGAATCCCATTCACTTTTAGATAGTCCCGGAACTCATTGCTCAAGTATTCTCCTCCTCGATCAGATCGAAGGATCTTAATAGTTTTACCCGTTTGGTTCTCCACTTCGTTCTTATATTCTTTGTGTCTCTAGAACCTCTTCTAGATCCACCACATTGCCATCATCTTTATCTGTGAAAACTCTTTTTCTAAGAATGTGGCATACTGAGAAACAAACACCTTTTGTTCCTCCTTGTGGTATAATAGATATCCATAAGAGTTTCTTGGATATCCCACAAAGTTACACATGACTGACCGTGTCTCGAGTTTGTCCGGATTCTGCTTTTTAACATAGGCTGGGCAACCCCAAATCTTAATTCTCTTAAGAGATGGTCTCTTCCCATGCCATATCTCATATGGCGTGGTAGACACGGTTTTGGTTGGAACCCTGTTCAAAAGAAACGTTGCAGTCTCCAATGCATGCCCCCAAAATGAGACAGGTAACTCAGCATCACTCATCATGGAACAGACCATATCTAATAGGGTCCGATTCCGTCGTTCAGACACACCGTTTGTTAGTGTATATGCCCTAGAGGCCATTACTGTATCATACTAGTTTGTATATTACTTAATGGAAGCTTGGGATATTCACCTTGTATATACAATCTTGCTCAAAATAATAGTATGCTACTTGGTTTGTTTCTACTTCAATGTGTACATGTGTTTATTTTAGTATATCGCCTATACACATTAGTGGAGCCCTTAGGATCCTTGCTTGATTACCAGCGTTGTGATGGCAGTCACACTAGTGGGGCTGGGTAATCTATAAGCACATCCTTATGCAGGTCCCTGGTCGCAGGACTATCGAGACAGGGCATCGATACTCCGGAGTAGACTAGCGCATGCGCTTCTCATCCCAGTGTGGGAGACGGTCTGTCCCACAGCCGTCGGTACGTCGTACTTAAGATAGTATGCTGATGCTCGTTGGGTTACGAGTACACTGGACAGGACTCGTCGGGAACAGACTAGTTGGTATTATGCCTATCGTCAGTTATCAGTTCCCAGGTGACATGAGTACAGCTTGGTCCGCAGATTTGACACTCTCACTTCGCCTCGAGTGTGTTCCCACTGTACTTTGATTACTACCCTACCACGGCTCAAAGGAGTCGTGCAAACAGGTGGTAGTTGGGTGCAGTCCCGAAGCACTTGGAGGCAGTAACGGTTAGACAGGATTCGTCTCTCCCGGTATTGGGGGTTGACATCGCGCTGTGTCTAGGAGAGCCATTACACGAGTAGTCCCTGGCCAGGGCAAACGAGATATACTGGTAGGCTTCCAGTGTTATCTTAGGGTGTTTTGGGCTTCACTCCGACACGACTTGTACCGCTATTGGGGGACTGACGTTTACCGCCCCCTAGGCCCGCCATGCGATGTATCAGACGAACAGACCGGACTGTACGGAGAATGTTACATTCAGGCTCAGTAGGAGTTCAGATGGGTTTCGCCTCGTCAGTCTTCTTGTCGGCATCTACCTGGAGACCGTTACGCACAGCTAGTGCCGCTTGCGGTCTGTGGTTAAACCCACTGCCAGCGTAGTGTCGAGTCTTTAGAGTCCCACACAGAAAGCTATTCGCCTTTAGGCAAAAGAGGACAGGTCGCATGGTTTTGCGACAGGTTTCCGTCACATCCGTGCACTTATGCACGTTTAGTGTCCGGAGAGTTTACACTAGCAGGCTTTGGTTTAAGCCAGATCTTAGTGTACGTATTGGGATTGGTTTTATCCAGTTTGCATCCGTGTTCCTCGGAACGCGGATGCGGGTGTGTATGCACAGTTGACGGAGAGACAGAGGCAGAGGATTCTCATTAGGGTTGTTGACCGTTGACTGTTGACTATTGACTTTTTGCTCAACCCTAATGAGAATATGATATATATATATATATATATATATTTAGCAATAATATTAATTAAGTATTATAGTGACATGGTTGTTGGAGGGTTGACTTGTTAGTTATATGTATGCCCTAGAGGCCATTACTGTACATTGGATGTATATTGTAGTGGATGCTGGGACATATATAGGGAGGACTTTCTTGCTCGACATGATAGTATGCTATCTGGTTGAACTTTACCTTAACGTGTATACTGATTGTCTCTCTGTTGCATGTTGGTAAAGCCCTTAGGATGTGTACTTGACTACCTGAACTATGATGCGGATCATACTAGTGGGGACATGGTAGTCCATAAGTACATCCTTCAAAGTCCCTAGTCGTGGGCGTATCGAGACAGGGCATCGATATACCAGAGTAGACTAGCGTATACCTTCTCGACCCATACAGATGGGCGATGGATGATCCCATATCCATTGGTGTTTGACATCAGAGATGATATACGGGTGCTCAGTGGAGACTGGGTATACTGGACGGACTCGCTGAGAACTCCCAGATGGTATTATACCTTACGTCAGATGGCAATTCTCTGGTGACACTGGTACAGAGTAGTCTGTTGACCCGAGATCGTCATAGAGTCTTGTGTGGTTCCTACTGTGCTTTGATTTCCATGTTACCACGTCCAAGAGGGCGTGCAAAACGGTGGTTTTTGGGTTCAGTCCCGAATCACATGGAGGCAATGAGCGATAGGAGGGGATTCGTCTCTCCCGGTATAGGGAGTTGATGTTGCGCTGTGTTCGATTGGCTATAACCGGAAATCCCTGGCCAGGGTTGCAGAGATTTACTGGTAAGTGTTACCAGTAGTTTCTCGAACTGTTATAGGCCTCATATCGACACGACTTATCGAGCTATTGGGGTCTGACGTTTACCACCCCTAGGCGAGATATGCGACGTATCAGACGACGAGACCGGACTGTACGGTAGTGTTACTGGTTGGATTCACTGGAGTGTGAGCGGGCTTGCTCGTCGATCTTCTGATCGCTCAATATCTGGGTGGCCGTTACGTTTAGCAGACCGCTTGCGGCTTGTGGGTGTTTGATATGATCATCACCTGCTGCCGGCGTATTGACGAGTCTTTAGAGTCCTACACAGAGGTTTCCTGGCTCAAGCGAAACGAAATAGGAGCGCATATGAGATATGTGCGGGACCGAGAATGATACCAGTATGTGATACTGTATTCGATTCTCGCGATATTTGACATTGATCGGTTATATGCGATATAGCCGGGTTATCGGATCAAGTGTTGATTCGATAAGTTGTTACTGTTAATACTAGTCGGTTATGTTCGACATGACCGGATCATTGAATCAAGTGTTGATTTAATGATTTAATGTATAATTATATATTTGATATATTACTTTACATTAACTAGTATTGGTTCACTTTAAATGGATTTTCTCACATGGATTGTGCACATTGTATATGTGATATACTTTTGTACACAAGTTTGTATCATGTTTGATGATACTTGCTCACTTGAGTTTGTGTAAAGATTAAACCGTGGTTATATGAATGGTTAGGGTTTTATTTTCTTTTTCATTTATCTTATTTAGTTATTCATTTGGAAAATGATAAGCATTAAGAGAAAATGGTGGCTAACTTTGTTTTCTAGTTGAAGCTTCATGAAGCTTTGACCAAAGTCCCCATTTTGTCTCATGCTTAACCTTAACCATTCCCACTAACCATGATTTATTCTCTACACTTGACCATGGTTTGGTTATGATAAGTATTCTTTTAATTTTCTTTTTGGAATTAACTTATCATAACTTTTTCTTCTTCTTCTTCTTCATCTTCAAGATGAAGAACCTTGCTCCATCAATGGCAACTCTTGAAAATGAGTGAGAAATCCAATTCTAAAGTGAACCCACTTCCTATTTCTTCATCCTCTACCTTTTGCCAAGTAGTAGAATGTGCTTTCTTCACAAGTTTCTTGACTTGGTGAAGTTGGAGCTTGATCTAGCGATGCCTCGACGTAGATCATCTTCGGCATCGTCGTCGATGACCTAGCCCGCTTTTTCTCCGATGAAGCCGACGCTAGAGCCCAAGATCCGATTTGTACAGCGAGGAGACTTCATCGTGGAGCCATGGAGGTGGAGAACCGGATCTACAAAGGTTGTATTTCCGTTCTCATAGTAAAGTAGTTTACTAGTTCTATTTGCGCCTAGACATCTAGTTAACGATCCGTAGTCTAGGGTTTCTCGGCACCCCTAAAATTTGAAATTGGCATGGTTGATGCCTTGTGAGACCTCTTGTGAGTGCCTAGGAACCCTACAGTGGTATCAGAGCCTAGCTAGAGCCTTAGGCGATGCGTAGACGGAGTTTGAAGTCCGATCGAACCAAAACCCTAACCCGAAACATGCTCTCTGGACTTTTTCTAAAAACTGGGATTTTTCCATATTAAAAATGCTTAAAAAATACAGCAGGGAATTATAAGAATTAAGGTGCAAAATTTGACTCATGAACAGTACAGAGAGCGGTGTTCATCACAGAATACTGCATTTTATACCGCCCATTCTTACGCTCGGTTGTTTATAGGTAGGTACTTTTAATCCGTGTTTGTTACATATTTGCAGGATACAGGTTCTCGGTTCTAAAACGGTGAAATTCATGGAAAACACGACAAAATCCGGGTTCCTGCCAACCACTGAGAAAACACGGTCTCCGCTCGTCATCCGTATGTTGCCAGATACCAGTTTATGAAGACAAAATGTCAAATCAATGTCACCTTCATGCACAAGGCTCAATGGCAACAACAAGTTCCAAGAAATCTACGCGGAGCTCGAGGCAATCATGACAAAAGCACCCACAAAAGTCCACCATTCCTCAACAGAAATTCTGGAAGAAATGTGAAAGTATTTTCAGAAAATATATGTACCAGACAACAGGGGACAAGAAACCAGGGAAGCACCAAAAATACGACGACCCAACTCATCAAGATGGCCGCGGATCCGCGGCCAAAGAGGGGTATTGGCCGCGGATCCGCGGCCATGTGGGGTCTTCATTCTGTCGTTTTTCATGGGCACTTTGGGTACTTCATTTTATGTCAGAATTTGCCCCTAGGGTTTCATTTCCCTGCCTATAAATACAGCAGAGCTTGCCAAAGCCAAGGATCATTCTTTTGTTCTTCTTTTTGTTAGGATTTAGTCTTTTTTCTTCTTCTTCTTCATTCTTTTTCCATGAAAATTGTAGTGAGAGCTTTTTGAGTGGGAGATCAATAAGGATGAGGGCTTTTTGTATCATTCTCTTTTGTTTCTTCCTCCCCTTGAGATTCTTGCTTTCTCTTGATCATTCAACCTCTTCATTGAGCTTGAATGGTTAAGGGTTAGTTATTGATCTCAAGGGTCGTATTTTCTTATGGAATTAGCGCTTCATTTCACATGCGTTCTCTACCCTTCCCTTGATCTTGCAACCTCTTGATTGAGCTTGCAAGTTTAAGGGTTGGCTATTGATCACATGCTTGTCTTGAGTTCTAGTTTCTTGTTCTTTTTATTTGCTTATTTATTACTTGCTTTTTATTACCTTGCTTTACTTTCTTGCAATTTATATTCATGCACTTTAATTACTTGTTTGTAATCTTTTCTTTTCTTTGTTCTTTTCTTTTTGTTCTCTCTTTTTGGTTCTTTTTTGTGAATGAATGTAATTATTATTGTTAAGAAGAAATACGGTATTATAAGTTAAAGTTTCTTTGCCCATTTCCTTTTCCCGTATTTTCCATTGAACTCCGCCCAAACGATATGCAAGCGCTCCGTTAGGCACCGTACCCTGACAAGGTAACGGTGATTCCTAACCGCGACCGGTTGCGTTCGGTTTGGCCGGAGGCAAAAGCAAGAGACAAGAACGGAAGGACAAGGGTAAATAAGCCGTATTCCACAAATACCGCGCTCAAATCCCCTAATCCACGTTGTTGCCGATTGCTCTAGCTTCAATTGGTCAAGATTCGGCTCAAAGGTTTTGAGTAAGGATTTCTTTAGCTTATAATCTCGTATCTTTTTCTTAACAACTTTATACTTGCAAATAATACACTTAGGATAGAATCGAACAACTCATACACAAATTCTTTATTGACTCGTCTAAGACAAGAACGGAAATACAACCATCTCCCTGTGGATCGACCCGTTCTCAACCGGCTAGCTGCATAGCGATACCGTCTTGATTGCGGTAAACTTAAACTCTTTCAATCAAATGGCGCCGTTGCCGGGGAGACGGTAGCGTATTTTCTTTCTTGTTATTCGGGTTAATATTCTTTTTTGTATATATTTATAAAAAAAAAAACTTTTTGTTTTTTTTGATCAATTTTATGGGCAAGTATGCAGATTTTTGCGTATTTGCAAACTGCAATTGTGGGAGCAAAGTGTACATTCAAAGTTAAGGTGATTACGAAGTACAGTGCCAAAGATCCGGGTAGTTTGACCCGCCCAAGCGAACCTTTCAAGCCTACCGGATTTGATTCAACGGGGGTTTCCTAACCCAAAACTTAACGGTACGTACTTTACTAACACCTTCTTCTCAAATTCGACGCATCCAATATACTATTCTTTGCAGGATTCTTTGCAAGTTCGCTAGCAACGCTAAAAATTGACTAACCCGTATTTGTTGCAGTGCCACGCTTAAAAAAAAACAATTTTTTGATTCTATATAGAATTTTTATTGAATTGTGCATTGCATACATTAATACGGACTTAAGGGCAAGCGAACCCCACAAGATACGGTAAAGGATTTCATCACCTTTTCCGTGGCCCACAAATCACGAACTTGCGCATAACGTTTACCCGCACAAAATTTAAAAGAAACTAGACTTTAAGCCTTAAGGACTTCGCGCTCACTAGGAGAAGTTAACTGTGTTTAGAACCTTGCTTAACGGTATATTGTTTACGTGGTGTCTAGGAAAGTGTTAACGGCGAAACCGCCAAAAGAGAAAGGGTTATTTAATTAAGAAACTTCGCGAAAGCGTTGGAAAACCTCCCCTTATCTCTGCACTTACCTGGCCTCGTGATCAGTGTATCTTGAGCCTGTTTCTCGACACAGTTTTACTTCGACAATCAAGTTCTGGAGCAGGTCTAGTTGACCTAGGTTAACCCTAGAACGATTAGGTGTGTGGTATTTTTTGTGTCGTGATTGTTTTTTTTCATATTCTTTTTGTGTGTATACTTCATTCTTTTGTTAATATATAACTAAAAAAAATCACATTCTTTTTCCCTCCTTTTCTCTGTCTTTCTTTCTTTCTCTCTTCATATCATGGGTACTCCACCTCGCAAAACTCTTGCCGAACTTTGGTACCCCCAACCAGACATTACTTCATACGGTTCTTGTTTTGGTCGAACTTCAAACGACCCCTCCATGCCCAAAATTTCTTTGAAAGATCGGATAGACGCGTCTAGGACGAACAACTGGACCCCGCAATCCACTTCATATCAACCATTTCAAACATTCACCCCTTCTTGTGTTGATACCCCTTTTGAAAGTCCAGTTGTAGCCACAAGACCTATGTCTCTTGCTGAACGTATTGAACAATCCCGTAACCGATCTTTCACTCCTTTCACCACTTCAAATTCTTGGGATCAACAATTCCATTCACATTCTTATCCAAATGTTGATCCTGCTCCTGTCCAGCCATCCAATTCCTACCAATCCTACCCTACTTTTGCACCTTCCCTAGACATTGCATCAGAACCACCATTTGGGAGTTTTTAGTATCCAAACAACTTTGAATCTTTTCCTGAAACCCCTTCACAACCAATGTCTAGTCTAGAATAGTCGTTGGAAGACTTTAGGGTAGCATCAAGCCAACAGATGATGGATTTGAATGCGTCCATGGCCGCTCTCATACAACCTACTGACCCGGTAGCTAGTTTCCAGCTAGCTCCAAATTTTCCAATGTATGATGAGGCGGTAGGACAGGCTGTGAATTTGAGTAGAGAGAGTGAATTGTATACCCTTCCAAATCAAACCTACCCGTTTCAACTTGAATCCCACAACTCCTGTGTTGAAAGTCTATCAAGTGTCCCAAATGAATTATCGGTTGAAGATAGAATGTTTAATGAGTTTTGCGACTTTATAATATTTGATTTGCCAGATTGTGAAGGGACCTTGCCAAGTGAAACCACACCCAAACCTTTTGACCTCTACACCTCCACTTTAGAACCTGAATCGATTGATATCCATACTTTTGATGAGGTGTCAGAGAATTTTGATTTTCACTTGATTGAGGATATTGACGCTGGGGATATTTTGGATGATGAACCCGTAGATTTGGCTGAGTTTGTCTCTTCAAATCATCATCCCGAGTCATTAAATGTTTTTCCCGAACCCCATATGCGTCTGGACTTTGAAGAGAAGAGCATGGATGTGCTAAATTTTGAGGAGAATATTGAGGATAGTTTTGAGGATGAACCAGTTTTGCTTGATGAGTCGGATTTTCCAATTCATCCTGTTCCTTCCACTGACTGTGTACACCCTCCTGAACCTTTAACCGATACCCTTCCTCAACCACTTCCCTCCATCCTTTCCATCGTTCCGACCTTGCAAGAACCCGTCTCACTTTCATTTACTGTGTCTGGTTTACCAAGTTCGGCGTACCCATGGTTTCTCACGAATCTTGAGGGATTTGACCCCATTTCTCGACGGGTAAATATATTAGCACAATCGCTTTTTACACATCGCTCATCACAAATTGTGCTAATCTATTTACTCCATTTGCACCCTCAAGTTCGTATTCCACTTCTTTTTCCCTTCCGCCATTCTTCTTCCTCTCATATACCGAGACCGTATCCCGCTTCTCTTCGCATACGGTCTCGCGTATTCTCCATCTCTTTTCTCTACGCCTTCTTTCACCAACCAGCACATTATAGAGATAAAATCTTTGAATGGTTGGTACTAACTTTTGGCCTGTGTAAGGCCTTGTATAGCTTGATACTGTTCTCTTTCCCCCCTAAATCCTGAATTTCAACGCTTAACAGTGGAAACACTGTTTTACTTAAGTTTGGGGGGGAACACTTTTTTTGTATATATTTTTGTTTTCCTTTTTTTTGTATATAATCATTTTTTAGGGAGCACCGACCATTTTGACCCTCTTGGTGTAGCCTGACAGTGAGGGCACTGTCAAGTTTAAGTTTGGGGGTGTGCTCGGTAAGCTTTCTTCCTTCGTATTCATTTGTATATTTTGCATTTGCATACTTTATTAAAAAACCCACAAAAATTGAAAATTTTCCAAAAAAAAAAATATAAAAACTTTGTCGTCAAGTTAGCTAATAGGGTAACTTAGATCTTTATTCCGAAAGTTTAGTTGATATATTAGAAATAACTAAATTCTAGGCTTAGGGATTGAAAACCCTAAAAATAACCCTCATTCTGTCTAACTTTGGTAAGTATACGTCCTTACAGTTTTTTTTGAGAAATAGGTAATCTTGAGTTCAGTTCTTTAGTTAAGTCAAGATGAAGGGAAAGTATTGATGCTCTACTGAAGGATAGGTCTGAAAAATAGTTTCTTTTCTTGAGTTCAAATTTAGAAAGTATATACCCTACAAACTGCACATACACGCACCCTGAAACTTGGGATAGTAGAGGATACCTAGAAATACTCTTGCCTGAAAGCCTAGTATGAAAGAAAAAACGGTATTTAAAGCTAAACACCAAAAGAGCATATTGAAAAATATATCCGGTCTTGAAAAAAAAAAGAAAAAAAGAAAAAGAAAAAAAAAAGAAAAATAGAATAAAGTCAAGACCTGGAAACTGCTATTTACGCTTTAAGTTCACACATTCAGTAATCGGTCGTTAGTGCCTCAAGAAGCATTAATAGTCGCATGAAAGGTGTGTGAGCAAATCCGTCCATCCTTAATGAAAAGAAGTAGTATTAGGTATTAGGGCAAGGGTATTATAGCTTGAATTGAATTCTTGAGTGTAGGGGTGCAAATATACACACACGTAGGGGTATACAATCGATGTTTGAATAAGAGATAGAAATGAAGAATAAGACTTATGTTTTCTGTAAAGTTGATAAAAATCCCTGATTTGAGGCCACGCTTTAGAAGGAAAACTCAGGAGAACCGACATCTTTCTAAATTTTTTTTGGAACGTATATAATCTAAGGGTAAATAGATAGGAGGTGTGAAAAATAAGGGTTGGATATTTCTAACTTAGGATGATAGAATTTCTAACGTAAATACTAAACTGTAGGAGTAGAATCGACGTTAACTTATGACACTAGCTTGACGGGATTTTGTGGGTAGTATCCGCTGAAAACCCTCAGGAGACAACACTCCTCCTACTAGGGACACCTAGAGGTTTAACGGCTTGTTGCACGCGCTCAGTGCAATCGCGTTCCCTGCGAAAGTGCGGTTAGGATTTTATTTTTTGTGAATAATTGGTTTTGCTCGGGACGAGCAAAAGTTAAGTTTGGGGGTATTTGTTCATCACAGAATACTGCATTTTATACCGCCCATTCTTACGCTCGGTTGTTTATAGGTAGGTACTTTTAATCCGTGTTTGTTACATATTTGCAGGATACAGGTTCTCGGTTCTAAAACGGTGAAATTCATGGAAAACACGACAAAATCCGGGTTCCTGCCAACCACTGAGAAAACACGGTCTCCGCTCGTCATCCATATGTTGCCAGATACCAGTTTAGGAAGATAAAATGTCAAATCAATGTCACCTTCATGCACAAGGCTCAATGGCAACAACAAGTTCCAAGAAATCTACGCGGAGCTCGAGGCAATCATGACAAAAGCACCCACAAAAGTCCACATTTCCTCAACAGAAATTCTGGAAGAAATGTGAAAGTATTTTCAGAAAATATATGTACCAGACAAGAGGGGACAAGAAACCAGGGAAGCACCAAAAATACGACGACCCAACTCATCAAGACAGCCGCGGATCCGCGGCCAAAGAGGGGTATTGGCCGCGGATCCGCGGCCATGTGGGGTCTTCATTCTGTCGTTTTTCATGGGCACTTTGGGTACTTCATTTTATGTCAGAATTTGCCCCTAGGGTTTCATTTCCCTGCCTATAAATACAGCAGAGCTTGCCAAAGCCAAGGATCATTCTTTTGTTCTTCTTTTTGTTAGGATTTAGTCTTTTTTCTTCTTCTTCTTCATTCTTTTTCCATGAAAATTGTAGTGAGAGCTTTTTGAGTGGGAGATCAATGAAGATGAGGGCTTTCTGTATCATTCTCTTTTGTTTCTTCTTCCCCTTGAGATTCTTGCTTTCTCTTGATCATTCAACCTCTTCATTGAGCTTGAATGGTTAAGGGTTAGTTATTGATCTCAAGGGTCGTATTTTCTTATGGAATTAGCGCTTCATTTCACATGCGTTCTCTACCCTTCCCTTGATCTTGCAACCTCTTGATTGAGCTTGCAAGTTTAAGGGTTGGCTATTGATCACATGCTTGTCTTGAGTTCTATTTTCTTGTTCTTTTTATTTGCTTATTTATTACTTGCTTTTTATTACCTTGCTTTACTTTCTTGCAATTTATATTCATGCACTTTAATTACTTGTTTGTAATCTTTTCTTTTCTTTGTTCTTTTCTTTTTCTTCTCTCTTTTTGGTTCTTCTTTGTGAATGAATGTAATTATTATTGTTAAGAAGAAATACGGTATTATAAGTTAACGTTTCTTTGCCCATTTCCTTTTCCCGTATTTTCCATTGAACTCCGCCCAAACGATATACAAGCGCTCCGTTAGGCACCGTACCCTGACAAGGTAATGGTGATTCCTAACCGCGACCGGTTGCGTTCGGTTTGGCCGGAGGCAAAAGCAAGAGACAAGAACGGAAGGACAAGGGTAAATAAGCCGTATTCCACGAATACCGCGCTTAAATCCCCTAATCCACGTTGTTGCCGATTACTCTAGCTTCAATTTGTCAAGATTCGGCTCAAAGGTTTTGAGTACGGATTTCTTTAGCTTATAATCTCGTATCTTTTTCTTAACAACTTTATACTTGCAAATAATACACTTAGGATAGAATCGAACAACTCATACACAAATTCTTTATTGACTCGTCTAAGACAAGAACGGAAATACAACCATCTCCCTGTGGATCGACCCGTTCTCAACCGGCTAGATGCATAGCGACACCGTCTTGATTGCGGTAAACTTAAACTCTTTCAATCAAGCGGCGGAACCGCGGCAGAAGCATGCCTTCTGCGGCGGTTCCGCGGCCAAAGTATGACATCATCATCCCCTGTTTGCACAGTAACTCCTATTTTATTATGCTGGATTTTCTGGGAATTTTTAATATTTATTCAAGAGTTGATTTTCTGAGGTTGTTTTGGGGATTCGGTGTTTCGATCGGAGTATCAGATTTTGTCTATGTGGCTTTCCGGATAATTTTTGAATATGTTAAAAAAATTCGACCGGATATAAATACCCACCTTTTTCCCTGTCGGGAAATTTCCAAGTGTTGGATTTTTCCGTGGTTTAATGACGTTCTAAGTAGTGCAAGTAACGCGATGGTCCCTCTAGAAGAAAACAAACCTTAACTCGATTATGTGACCGTCTTGAACTGCCCTTTGAACCTTAGGGTTTGGGGCAGTACGGCGTGCTACATGTGAGGCGTTGGCTTGACCCTTCTACGGCTGGACCGTTGGTACTAAGGCACGAACTGAATGTTTTTAGACTTGTTTCATGTGTTGATCTGTATCGGGAAAACTTGGGTGTTTGAATGTTCGATCGGAAAGTTTAACATTTTCTATTTATCCGGAATGTGATACAATACTTGGAATCCAAAAGTAGTTATGAGATAACTGAATGAATGTTATAAACCTAGTACTTTAGTCTCACTTGATCGGTTGCCACGGAATTTTGATGTGATCAAAAGTCCGTCGCAATCACGTAGCGTACGCGGATACTCGCCGGGTAAACTTAATAGACAGCCTAACTCCTTAGCCCCGACCAAGTGACTGTAGGAGAACCCCGTCGCCGAAAGCATCCGTTCGGGTGCTCGCGGCAGCGGTGTTCCGCCTTGGTGCACTTTATCGACGGTATCGGGGGTGCGGCCGTCTACTAAAGTTTGCGATGAGCATTCGATCAGGATGTCGGGAATCTTGTTGAATTGCCCGACTTGATATTGAAAAGAGTTTTCGATTTTGAGACTAAAATGCGGGGTTTATAATTGTTAGGCATGCGATGTCTAAAGAATTCATTTAGTCAGGCATGCGATGTCTGAGGTGGTTGCGGATTCCAACTGTTGTAGTTTTACACTTTCTTTTCTGTGACCGTAAGTGTAAAATGTGATATCGTCGGTTTCGTTGCTATATGTCAACGACAATTGGGATGCGCATATTTACTTACGTTGATGACATGTGATGTTATGTGTTGCTGGATATGTTATATTGGATCGTCGTGTTTGAATAGCCGGGGGTTTTTATGTGAGATGAGTGTTTTTCATTTTCATTCATGTAAAAACTTGTATGTAATATTCTTTCATTGGGGCACTTCCAGGTTGCGGAAGATGTCACCTTTTGTATATTATTTACTTTTCCGCACTAGGATAGACCCAAGGAGGAGGGCACAAGTGACCGGGTTCTGGAGTCCAGTGGGAGACCAACTCGAGGAGTCGAGTCCGGGTCTCCTAACTCTAGAATTGGTAGGGTTGCTTGCCGCTCTCGTAGGGGTCTAGGGGTGTGGGTTTGGCTATTCATCACGACCGTGGAATCCGTGTTTTATACTGGCTCCTATTGAAAACACGGACGTCCTAGTATATCCAATATTTCATATGATTCTTCTGCTGCGTTATCTGTGATGTGATTATGTGATGTTCTGTGATAGATACAGTATATAGTATATATGATATATTATATAGACGTTACTTATGTTTTACACCCGCGCTAGCCCTGCCCCGCTCTGCCGTTAGTTACCTAACCTAACGGTGCACGAGGGGACATCGAGGCGAATGCGGATGGCATAAGTGTATGTCGTATTTATCTGTGATGTTTAGGTACTTAAATGATGGGACTTCACTAATGAGATTGATGAAATAAAAGAAACCTACGATGTTGTAGAATCGAATTTCAAAATAAAACAGGTAGCTACAGTTCTTGCTTTGCACAGAGGTATATGTGATATATCCTGCACCTTATTCGATGAGGAAAGGACCGAGATCCCTTCACCGGGAGTGACTCCTTTAGCAATAACTGGCAGATGCTACACACTCGGTTTGTCTTTTGATTGCTTTTAAGTGTTTTTGCTTTGCACAGTGATATATATGATATATCCCGCACCTCATTCGACGAGGAAAGGACCGACGATCCCTTCACCGGGAATGACTCCTTTAGCAAAACTAGAAAAGCCTCAAAAACTCTCCATTTTAAAATCATTTGATTCTACAACGATATCAAGTTCATTACGCAATAGGTTTTCAGAAAAACCTGTCGTAGCCCTCCGTCATTTCAGATAAGTGGTAGTTAGTATTCGTGCTACGTTTGTTGGCCTGCGTCAAGGCGTAGTGTGCGGTAGCTAACTAGTATTTATCTGCTTATGCATATGATGCAGATTGGATTAGGGTAGTCGTGCGACTTTGTTGGCCTGCGTCAAGGGTCGTGCGGGTGGGTTTAATTCAATCAGGAAATGACGGGTTGAACTTGACTAGCGCACTATGCTTTGTTGGCCTGCGTCAAGGTCATAGGACGCTAGGGGCAAAATATTATCGGGAATTTCAAGTGTTGAAATTTGCATTGAGATTGCATACCTTCTATGAGATCGTTGGATCCCGATACCCACTGCGAGTAAGAGTTACTCCTGGGAGAGTTTTATACATTACAATTAGACGATCAAGTAGGTGTCTAGAAAGGTGTCAACCGGGTTACGCCTCTGGGAAAACGAGGTTTACTGTAATTAGGTTCGTGCGAAAGCACGGGGGACCTCCCTCAAAGTACCGACACTGGCCTGGCTGAAAGATTGGCGAACTTGTAGTGTTTAATTAATCCCGGCTAGTCTTTCCTTTTAGGGTTTGAAGGAAGATTTGATAAAAAGCAGTGGGAGCCATCCTGATTAGATAAAATAAAAACCAATCTATTCTTGCAAGAGCACACGCTGAGTGTTTTCTTCTCTCTCTCTCCTGGTAGCGACCATATCACGCCTTAATCAAGATAATAATACGGAAGTATTGACCGAACCCGCTTGTTATACTGAGCTGGTGAACGTTGGTCCCGCTCCAACTTATAAGTGTTATAAGACAGAGCAGGAAATTGGGGATTACCAAAATTCCCGTGCCGCCCAAACGAAGAGAGTGCATGCTGATGCATCATCTTCGGGTGTGTTCATTACAGAGAACTGTTTCTCAGTATCCTTTACGTCCTGGGTATGTGATACCAGATCAGGATCCCAGATATGTAATCTGTTACATAGGGCTAAAGAAAAGTAGAGAACTGAGAATGGGTGATAAGTTTCATGAGGCAGAAAACGGGGCAAGAGTTGCAGCCAAGTCTGTTGGTCACTGTCACCCTGTATTACTAATACATTGATTCTAAACAAATGCTTTAGATACTGAACCTGATATACAAAATTATATCAGTCTCTTTATTAGTAAAGAAAGGATATAATTTTGTATTGTTGGATAATGTTTTGAACATTTCCTATATCAAAAGTTGATCGTATCAGGCACGTTATCTAAAAGCGTTGATGTTCTAAATCAAACTACAGTTCTTAGTATATGAAACACACACAAGAGGAAGAGTTCAGAAATGAACGAATCCTTCTTGAGGCATTGTAGACTAGGTCATATCAATGTGACCCGACTAGCTGAAGTTACATAAAGATGCATATTTAAATTAGTTTGAATTTACATCTTGTGAAACTTGCCAGTCATGTCACAGAGATAAGATGACCACAGCTCTGTTTATTGGAAACAGAGAAAGAGTTAGTGAACTCTTGGGATGATACATGTTGATGTATGTAGGTCCCCTATCTACACATGCCAAGACTGGTTCTTTGTACTTCATTACATTCTCTGATGATCTTTCGAGATTCAGACCTATGTTCGTGTTGAAACATGAGTCCGAACCTTTTGAGATATTCACAGAATATAAGTTAGAAGTAGAGAACTAATACGGGTATAAGTATTATGTCCTTTGATGTGATCAGGGAGGAGAATACTTGAGCACGGAATTCCTGGACTATTCTAAAGGAGAATGAGATTCTCTCTCAGCATTACTCCTCCGTATACACCATAGCACGATGGTATATCGGGGCGGAGCAGATACACCCTATTTGATATGGTGTGCTCTATGATGAGTACTGCGGAGTTACCTTTTTCCTTTTGGGAGTTATGCACTTATGAAGTTGCATACCTATTGAATAGGGTTCCAATCAAATCAGTTGCCTACCATTTCATATGTGATATGGAAAGGGAAGAGCCCATGTCTTAAGCTAGTTAAGATTTGGGGTTGACCGGCCTATGTCTGAAAGCAAAATCCGGACAAGCTCGAGGCAAAGTCTGTAATGTAGAACTGGAAAGGTTCCAGCTATACAAACAACAGCAGATGATTTGGTAGGACCAAAGGATTCAGTAGATTCCAACGAACCTCAGCCTCTCCGCCGATCTAGTAGGGTTCCTCACCCACCTGAAAGATACTTCGGTTTCTCTATGACAGTGGGAGCGAGGATTGCATCATGAGATGATGACCCAACTAGCTTCGAGCTGGCTATCAGGAGTGGGACTCTGTAAGAATGGCTGGATGCTTAGTGAACTGAAATGGAATCCTCATGCACCAACAAAGTATGGACTTTGGTTGCTATATCTGAAGGGTTAAATCCCCATCAGGAGCAAGTACATCTTGAGAAGATTACTTGGTGTAGGTGGAAAAGTTGAGACTTTCAAAGCTAGACTTGTTAAAGGTTTTCGTCATTGACCAGGCGTGGATAATGATGAAACCTTTTTCCAGTATCTATGCTTAAGTCCATCCAGATTCTACTTGCCACGGCTACATACCATGACTACGATATCTGGTGGTTGGGTGTCATGACAGCTTTTCGAAATGATGTTTCAGAAGAGGGAGTCTATAAGTACACAGCCAGAGGGCCTCGTAGACAGTGGGAGCAGCGGAAACGTGTGCAAGATGTTTTATAGGATAAAGCAGGCATCGCGGAGTTGGAACGTCTGTTTTGATGAATTAGTCAAACAGTTTGACATCATTAAAATGGTAGCTGAACCTTGTATAAACAAAAAGGTAGTAGGGAGTATAGTAACGATCCTCGTAGAGTACGTGGATGACATGCTCCTGATAGGGAAGGAGTTTCCTATGCTACGCTCGGTCAATCTCTGCTTATCACAATGATTCACCATATAGGATCAAAGTGATACCTCCTAAATCCTGGGTTTTGGATCTATGAGATAGATCTAAATGGATGTTAGGATACTCACTAGTTGTAGTGAGATGGTATCAATCGATCCTGGGGAGAATCACTGGAAGGGTTCCAGGGTGATAAAGACGACTGAATGTCAGTCGCAGGCATTGTCTTTACCCTCAGTAAAGGGACAGTATGTTGGAAGAGTTCCAAGCTAGATACCGTGGCATACTAGAAGATAAAGGCTGGATACATCGCTACTTAAGATGCTACCAAAGAGGATGTTTGGGTGTATAATGGTTCATGAGATGAACTATGTTCCTTCCATTGTGTGACCATGGAGTTGTGGCTTATGCCAAGGAACGCCGGTCCCATCAGTGATCCAGACATATTCTAAGGCAGTGTCACCTGATCATGTAGATGGTTGATCTCCAGGGTGATCGAGGACAGGAGAGTAGACTCAGAGGACAACACAGCGGATCCACTCACAAAGGCCTGTTCCCAGAGAGAGATTTTTATGGGATGGTTGAGTATGAGATACTACAACCACTGCTATCAGATGGCCCTAGTGCAAGTGGGAGATTGTTAGTTATATGTATGCCCTAGAGGCCATTACTGTACATTGGATGTATATTGTAGTGGATGCTGGGACATATATAGGGAGGACTTTCTTTCTCGACATGATAGTATGCTATCTGGTTGAACTTTACCTTAACGTGTATACTGATTGTCTCTCTGTTGCATGTTGGTAAAGCCCTTAGGATGTGTACTTAACTACCTGAACTATGATGCGGATCATACTAGTGGGGACATGGTAGTCCATAAGTACATCCTTCAAAGTCCCTAGTCGTGGGTGTATCGAGACAGGGCATCGATATACTAGAGTAGACTAGCGTATACCTTCTCGACCCATACAGATGGGCGATGGATGATCCCATATCCATTGGTGTTTGACATCAGAGATGATATACGGGTGCTCAGTGGAGACTGGGTACACTGGACGGACTCGCCGAGAACTCCCAGATGGTATTATACCTTACGTCAGATGGCAGTTCTCTGGTGACACTGGTACAGAGTAGTCTGTTGACCCGAGATCGTCATAGAGTCTTGTGTGGTTCCCACTGTGCTTTGATTTACATCTTACCACGTCCAAGAGGGTGTGCAAAACGGTGGTTTTTGGGTACAGCCCCGAATCACATGGAGGCAATGAGCGATAGGAGGGGATTCGTCTCTCCCGGTATAGGGAGTTGATGTTGCGCTGTGTTCGATTGGCTATAACCGGAAATCCCTGGCCAGGGTTGCAGAGATTTACTGGTAAGTGTTACCAGTAGTTTCTCGAACTGTTATAGGCCTCATATCGACACGACTTATCGAGCTATTGGGGTCTGACGTTTACCACCCCTAGGCGAGATATGCGACGTATCAGACGACGAGACCGGACTGTACGGTAGTGTTACTGGTTGGATTCACTGGAGTGTGAGCGGGCTTGCTCGTCGATCTTCTGATCGCTCAATACCCGGGTGGCCGTTACGTTTAGCAGACCGCTTACGGCTTGTGGGTGTTTGATATGATCATCACCTGCTGCCGGCGTATTGACGAGTCTTTAGAGTCTTACACAGAGGTTTCTTGGCTCAAGCGAAACGAAATAGGAGCGCATATGAGATATGTGCGGGACCGAGAATGATACCTGTATGTGATACTGTATTCGATTCTCGCGATATGTGACATTGATAGCTTATATGCGATATAGCCGGGTTATCGGATCAAATGTTGATTCGATAAGTTATTACTGTTAATACTAGTCGGTTATGTTCGACATGACCGGATCATTGAATCAAGTGTTGATTTAATGATTTAATGTATAATTATATATTTGATATATTACTTTACATTAACTAGTATTGGTTCACTTTAAATGGATTTTCTCACTTGGATTGTGCGCATTGTATATGTGATATACTTTTGTACACAAGTTTGTATCATGTTTGATGATACTTGCTCACTTGAGTTTGTGTAAAGATTAAACCATGGTTATATGAATGGTTAGGGTTTTGTTTTCTTTTTCATTTATCTTATTTAGTTATTCATTTGGAAAATGATAAGCATTAAGAGAAAATGGTGGCTAACTTTGTTTTCTAGTTGAAGCTTCATGAAGCTTTGACCAAAGTCACCATTTTGTCTCATGCTTAACCTTAACCATTCCCACTAACCATGATTTATTCTCTACACTTGACCATGGTATGGTTATGATAAGTATTCTTTTAATTTTCTTTTTGGAATTAACTTATCATAACTTTTTCTTCTTCTTCTTCTTCATCTTCAAGATGAAGAACCTTGCTCCATCAATGGCAACTCTTGAAAATGAGTGAGAAATCCAATTCTAAAGTGAACCCACTTCCTATTTCTTCATCCTCTACCTCTTGCCAAGTAGTAGAGTGTGTTTTCTTCACAAGTTTCTTGACTTGGTGAAGTTGGAGCTTGATCTAGCGATGCCTCGACGTAGATCATCTTCGGCATCGTCGTCGATGACCTAGCCCGCTTTTTCTCCGATGAAGCCGATGCTAGAGCCCAAGATCCGATTTGTACAGCGAGGAGACTTCATCGCGGAGCCATGGAGGTGGAGAACCCGATCTACAAAGGTTGTATTTCCGTTCTCATAGTAAAGTAGTTTACTAGTTCTATTTGCGCCTAGACATCTAGTTAACGATCCGTAGTCTAGGGTTTCTCGGCACCCCTAAAATTTGAAATTGGCATGGTTGATGCCTTGTGAGACCTCTTGTGAGTGCCTAGGAACCCTACATGACTTTGTTGACTTGTTGACTTTGTTGACCGGTTGACTAGGTTGGACTAGTTGACCATCATCATCACAGTGGTTGTCATTTTCATGCAAAGACTATTGCTTGCTTGTTGTAGTTTGCAAAATGAGTGCATGGAAATGATATTGCCTTTGTCATGATATGAACCATCACATAATACTTGGTTGACATTATGGCTAATGATATTTTTGGATTATGAGAGGGTGAAAGACAAAAGAGAGGCTCATTCTTGCTTGACCTTTCTCTCTCTTGGTTTTGAGCTCTCATGCTCTTGCTCTCACCCTCTTCCTCTTGCTCTCTCTCTTTAGTCTATGGTTCACTTGTCTCATGTGTTGAGAAGCAAGAACCATAGAGCAAAATCCCAACATACTCTTCTCTACTCATTCTAGCTCACAAGGCCTAGCAAGCCAAGTGATCTAGTTTCTTCAAAGTCCGAAAAACAAGCCAAAGGTAGAAGCTTTCGGGTAGATCCATCTTTGACGCAAAGAGACGACGAGGTGAGGCCGATCCGAACTCCGGGACGAGTTGAAGACGAAGGAGTTCAAGAAAGGTATAGCCCCCCTAACCGAGTAGGTAAACTCTTGTTAGGTTGTTAGTTAGCAGTTTAACAAAGATCCGGGTTTTGAGTCCATGTTACCGCCTCTAAGAAAATCGTTTTTCACCAAATTCCGCAAGCCCGTAAGTACCGGGAGAGGTAGCATGGACTTACAGTGGTATCAGAGCATAGTTAAACTCTATCTAACATGTTAGCAAAGTAGCTAGAAGATCGATCGAAGAAAAAGTCGCAAAACGAACCCCGTTTTTTAAACTTTCTGTCGATTATAAAAGTGCTGGAAAAAATTTTTGAGATACACCAAAAATCGACTCAGGGTTTTCTGAAGAAACTGCAAAAATTTGACCCCCTAACTCGATCAAAGCGCCGCGGTTCCGCGGCGGGAGCTTGCTCCCAAGCTCCCGCCGCGGAACCGCGGCCGAGTTGACTCGGTCATGGGGTTTCTTCTTTGCAGTTTGCTCATAGGGGTATTTTGGGATTTTTGGAATATATATTTTCTGCCCAGATTTTCCAGAACGAAAATTTTATTTTTGGGGTCCTGAAAATCCGTATTTTTGATCGAACTTCTAAAAGTCTTAAGCTGACGGGTTTTTCTGTGATGTGATATTTGTATTGAACGTCTACTAATCGCTATTTGTCGATTAGTGGGGGTTATACAAATCTGTGATCTGTAATGTTATTGGAATGTGTATATGAATTCATTGGATTGTCGCGGATGAATAGCCGGGGGTTGTGAGACGAGAGTTTTCTTTTCTTTCAATTCTTGTAAATTTGTAAATTGATGTAATAATTATTTGTATGGCCGCACAACCGGGTCGGGATTGTAGCCATCATTGTATAATTTCTTTTTACTGTTTTTGCTCCTAGGATAGACCCATGGAGGGGGTGCACAAACTACCGGGTATGCCGAAGTGCCGAGTGGCCTACTCACGGGGATGAGGGTGGTTGCTTCGCTTCGAGTACTTGGCGGGTAGTTTGCCGCACCCGTAGGGGTCTTGGGTAGGGTATTGGCTATTCACCGCGACCGTGTAATCTGCTTTTCGTTACAGGCTCGTACGAATTGCGGATTCCTAGTATATCCAATGTATTCATCTGTGATCTGAAATGGCTATCATTGCAGTATATCTATATATGATATTATTTAGGCGTTGCTTATGTTTTACAGCCGCGCTAGCCCAGCCCCCGCTCTGTCGTTAGTTAAGTAACCTAACGGGTAATGACGGGGCCCCGTGGTAAATGCGAATGGCATAAGCATACGTCATATTTTGGTTGTTTTCTGCAATGGTAGGATTAAATGATGGGACGCATTAAAAGAACTAATGCAAGAATATCACGCATAAAAAGAACTAATGCAAGAAAATAAACCAAGTTAAAATTGTTGGAACACTTTCGGAAAACCACTCGGTTCTTTTCAAAACTAACTTTTAAATGCGGAAATTGAGCCACTCCTTTTAAAAGCTATCTCGTTCCATCGATTATATCAAGTTCACTGCGTTCAAGGTTTCGCCAAAACCATTCGTAGCCCTCCGTCGTTTCGTATGAATATTCAATAGTATTCAAGCTATGTTTGTTGACCTTCGTCAAGGCATAGTGATTGGTAGTTGTTGGGTGTTCATATGTAGCATAGATAGATGCGTTGGTTTGGGACAGTCGTATTACCTTGTTGACCTTCGTCAAGGGTATATACGGGTGGGTTCAAATTAACCAGGATAATGACGGGTAGAACTTGACATGTGACTTATGATTTGTTGACCTTCGTCAAGGTCATAAGAGCATGGGGCAAAAATCCACATCGGGAGTTTCAAAAGAACTGAAACTTGCTAGCGTTGCATACCATTTGGAGTGTGATGATTCTGGTAGGATTCCTTCAGTTTTGTCACGCAATGATATTTGGATCCCGATCCTACTGTGAGTATATGCTACTCCTTGGGAAATTTCTCACTTAACGATCAATGCTATAAACCAAGTAGGTGTCTAGAAAGGTGTTAGCGGGGCTACGCCCACAAGGAAAAGAGGTTATTTAATTAAGGAACTTCGCGAAAGCGTTGGAAAACCTCCCTCGAAGTACCGACACTAGCCTGGCTGAACAGTTAAGCAAGAATTGTACGGTGAGATTGATCCTGACTAATTCTTCCTTTTTGGTTTTGAGGAGGGATTCGAGAGACAGTGGGAGCCATCCTGTTTAGACAAATTAAAAACCACTCTAAACTTGCAAGAGCATCATGCTGAGTGTTTTCTTCTCTCTCTCTTAATTGCAGCGACCCAGTGACCGCACCTAGGTTACATCTAGATAATAAAATGACTGAACCTGATTGTTATGACTGGCAAAGGTCTGTCCAGATGTCCATTACCCATGACAAGCTGGGACACCTCTTAACTAATCAAACCCCTGCTGTCTCAGGTCCAGTTTCCCCTGTCACAAATGTTTACATCCAAAAGACATCGGAAAAGGATTGTGCGAAAGCCAAGTGCCTCGTGTTAGCCTCAGTTGATGGTGCAAACCAGGGGCAGCACGAGAAGATGGACTCAGTTTCTATCTTCCTCCATAACAAAGATTTATATGGAGAGCAATCTCGTATCGCAAGATATGAGACCTCGAACGAATTGCTTCAAGCGAGGTTGGCTGTCGGGTCATTTGTAAGGGACAACATCCTTACAGAGACCAGCTATTTTAAGCTCACGGACCTGGAGACCACGTTGAAGAATGGGTCAAGTACTGACTTAATTCTACAGTCCCTGCCCTCTGCTTATACCCTGAAAGAAACCAGGGAAGAAAAAGGAAAAGCAAGGGCAAAAGTTTCAGGACTGGATATGGTTAAAGAGGGACGTTCCTATTGTAACGGGAATGAACATTGGCAGAAGGATTGCAGGGCTTGCAAAGCCAGTAGCCAGAATTCGAAGCATGTTGTGGCTTCGGCTTCGAGTGTGTTTGTAATAGAGAACTGTTTGTCAGTTAACCCTACTTCCTGGGTATTGGATACCGGATCAGGATCTTACATCTGTAATTCGTTACAGGCTCTGAGAAACCGTAGGGTTATCAGGAAAGGTGATATGACTCTCAGGGTTGCTAACGGAATGAGCATGGATGCTGTATCCGTAGGGGAATATCACCTAGGACTGACAACTGGGCAGATATTGATTCTGCGTAACTGTTTGTATGTACCAGGTGCGACTTGTAATATCATATCTGTATCCTTACTTTCTAAGGAAGGATATGAATTTACTTTTGTAAGCGATGTAGTACACATCCACCTAAATCAAGTTCTGATTGGGTCAGGTACATTACAGAACGGAATATACGTGTTAAATCAAGCTCAGATTTTCAGTGTCCAGAACACACTTAAAAGAAAGTCTCCAGAAACAAATCGGGCTTTCTTATGGCATTTTAGACTGGGTCACATTAATGAGACACGATTAACTAAGTTACATAAAGAAGGGTACTTGAATCCGTTCGAGTATCAGTCTTATGCCACTTGTGAATCTTGTCTCATGGGAAAGATGACAAAGACTCCGTTCACTGGACGCGGAGAAAGAGCGAGCAAGCTCTTGGGACTCATACACAGTGATATGTGTGGTCCAATGTCTACACATGCGCGAAGTGGTTATTCATACTTCATTACTTTCACAGATGATTTCTCTAGGTATGGACATGTCTTCTTAATGAAGCACAAATCCGAGGTCTTTAGGAAATTTCAAGAATACAAGAATGAAGTTGAAAAACAAACCGGCAAAAGTATCAAGATTCTAAAATCGGATCGAGGTGGAGAATACTTGAGTGTCGAGTTTCTGGGCTACTTAAAAAAGAATGTAATTCTCTCTCAACTTACTCCTCCATACACACCACAACACAACGGTGTATCGGAAAGGCGGAATCGGACCCTATTGGATATGGTTCGTTCCATGATGAGTAAGGCTGAGTTACCGCGATCTTTCTGGGGTTATGCACTAGAAGCAGCTGCATATCTCTTGAACAAGGCTCCAACCAAGACTGTGCCTACCACCCCATATCAGATGTGGAGTGGGAAGAAACCCTGTCTTAAGTATCTTAAGGTATGGGGATGTCCATCTTTTGGAAAAAAGCAGCATGCGGACAAGCTCGAGGCATGCTCAGTACTGTGTAAGTTTGTGGGATACCCAAAGAACTCCAGAGGGTATCTTTTCTATTCCGCGGAAGAACAAAAAGTTTTTGTTTCTCCGCATGCCACTTCTTGGAAACTGAATTTTTGGAAAATCAGATAAGTGGGGGCGCAATAGAACTGGAAGAAATTCTAGAACCACAGGCTGTTACTGAAAGCTTGGATGAACCAGACGTTTCAAGAGAACCGGACATTCCTACGCCGCTCCGCAAAAGTAGTAGGCAGTCTCATCCGCCCGAGAGATACTACAGTTTTCTCATAGACGGGGATAGAGAGGATTGCACCATGGATTATGGTGAGCCTACTAGCTTCCAGCAAGCCATTCAGAGCAGTGACTCGGCAAAATGGTTGGATGCAATGCGGACCGAGATGGAGTCCATGTACACCAACAAAGTTTGGACTTTGGACTATGCTCCAAAAGGGGTAAAACCCGTAGACTGCAAAAGGATCTTCAGAAAGAAGATTGGTGTAGATGGGCAAGTTGAAACCTATAAAGCTAGGCTCGTTGCAAAGGGTTTTCGTCAAAGACCTGGTTTGGACTATGACGAGACTGTAGGGTTCCTAGGCACCCTAATGAGGTCTCACAAGGCATCAACCATGCCAATTTCAAAATTTACGGTGCCGAGAAACCCTAAACTACGGATCGTTGGCTAGATGTCTAGGCGAAAAAGCAACTAGTAAACTACTTTACTAAGTGAATACGGAAATACAACCTTTGTAGATCCGGTGCTCCACCTCCATAGCTCCGTGATGATGTCTCCTCACTGTCCAAATCGGATCCCGGGCTCTAGCGTCGGCTTCATCGGAGAATGGACGGGCTAGGTCATCGACGACGATGCCGAAGATGATCTACGTCGAGGCATCACTAGATCAAGCTCTCACTTCACCAAGTCAAGAAACTTGTGAAGAAAACACACTCTACTACTTGGCAAGAGGTAGAGGATGAAGAAATAGGAAGTGGGTAGACTTTAGAATTGGATTTCTCACTTGTTTTCATCAATCACCATTGATGAAGCAAGCTTCTTCAAGTGAAGAAGATGAAGAAGAAGAAGATAATGAATATGATAAGTTTTTAGAAAATAGAAAATAAAAGAATACTTATCATAATCAACCATGGTCAAGTGTAGAGAGCTAACTATAGTTCAATGAATGGTTAGGGTTAATGAGATGAGGACAAAAGGTTTCTTTGGTCAAAGCTTCATGAAGCTTCAACATGCTTCATGAAGAAAAGCAACCTTTTGTTTTCTTTATCTCTTATCTTTTTAATACAAATTAAAAGATAAAAGAATTAATAAATATATCAAAACCCTAACCATTTACTTAACTAAGGTTTAACTCTTTACACAAACCCTAGCTATCATATATCATCAAACATGATACAATCAAGTGCACAAAAGTATATCACATATACAACTTGTGCAATGCAAGTGAGAAAATCCATTTAAAGTGAACCAATACTAGTTAATGCAAAGTAATATATCAAATATATAATTGTACATTAAATCATTAAATCAACACTTGATTTAACGATCCGGTCATATCGCATATAACCGACTAGTATCCTATGTATCGGCTTACCGAATCAATCCTTGATTCGATAACTAGGTTATATCGCATACAACCATACGATACATTCATCGCGAGAATAGAATACGGTATCACATACGCGTATTATTCTCGGTCCCGCACATATCTTATATGCGCTCCTATTTCGTTTCGCTTGAGCCAGGAAACCTCTGTGTAGGACTCTAAAGACTCGTCAATACGCCGGCAGCAGATGATGATCATATCAAACACCCACAAGCCGCAAGCGGTCTGCTAAACGTAACGGCCACCTGGGTATTGAGCGATCTGAAGATCGACGAGCAAGCCCGCTCACACTCCAGTGAATCCAACCAGTAACACTATCGTACAGTCCGGTCTGATCGTCTGATATGTCGCATATCTTGCCTAGGGGTGGTAAACGTCAGACCCCAATAGCTCGATAAGTCGTGTCGATATGAGGTCTATAACAATTCGAGAAACTACTGGTAACACTTACCAGTAAATCTCAACAACCCTGGCCAGGGATTTCCTGTTATAGCCAATCGAACACAGCGCAACATCAACTCCCTATACCGGGAGAGACGAATCCCCTCCTATCGCTCATTGCCTCCATGTGATTCGGGACTGTACCCAAAAACCACCGTTTTGCACGCCCTCTTAGACGTGGTAAGATGGAAATCAAAGCACAGTGGGAACCACACAAGACTCTATGACGATCTCGGGTCAACAGACTACTCTGTACCAGTGTCACCAGAGAACTGCCATCTGACGTAAGGTATAATACCATCTGGGAGTTCTCGACGAGTCCGTCCAGTGTACCCAGTCTCCACTGAGCACCCGTATATCATCTCTGATGTCAAATACCAATGGATATGGGATCATCCATCGCCCATCTGTATGGGTCGAGAAGGTATGCGCTAGTCTACTCGGGTATATCGATGCCCCGTCTCGATACACCCACGACTAGGGACTTTGAAGGATGTACTTATGGACTACCATGTCCCCACTAGTATGATCCGCATCATAGTCCAGGTAGTCAAGTACAGATCCTAAGGGCTTTACCAACATGTAACAGGGAGACAATCAGTGTACACGTTATGGTAAAGATTAACCAGATAGCATACTATCATGTCGAGCAAGAAAGTCCTCCCTATATATGTCCCAGCATCCACTACAATATACATCCTATGTATAGTAATGGCCTCTAGGGCATACATATAACTAACAATCTCCCACTTGCACTAGGGCCATCTGATAGCAGTGGTTGCAGTATCTCATACTCAACCATCCCATAAAAGTCTCTCTCTGGGAATAGGCCTTCGTGAGTGGATCCGCCGTGTTGTCCTCTGAGTCTACTCTCCTAACCTCGATCCCTTAGAGATCAACCATCTCCATGATCAAGTGATACTGCCTTAGAATATGTCTGGATCACTGATGGGACGGACGTTCCTTGGCATAAGCCACAACTCCATTGTCTCACAATGGTTGGAACGTAGTTCATCTCATGAACCAATATACACCCAAACATCCTCCTCGGTAGCATCTTGAGTAGCGATGTATCCAGCCATTATCGTCTAGTGTGTCACGGTATCTTGTTTGGAACTTTTCCAACATACCGTCCCTCCACTGAGGGTAAAGACAATGCCTGTGACTGACATTCAGTCGTCTTTATCACCCTGCAACCCTTCCAGTGATTCTCGCCAGGATCGGTTGATACCGTCTCACTACAATTAGTGAGAGTCCTAACATCCAATTAGATCTATCTCATAGATCCAAAAACCAGGATTTAGGAGGTATCTCTTTGATCCTATATGGAGAATTATGGTGATAAGCGGAGATTGACCGAGCGTAGCATAGGAAACTCCTTCCCCATCAAGAGTATGTCATCCACGTACTCTACGAGGATCGTCACCATACTCCCTACTACCTTTTTGTTTATACAAGGTTCATCTACCATTTTGATGATGTCAAACTCTTTGACTAATTCATCAAAACAGATGTTCCAACTCCGCGATGCCTGCTTTATCCTATAAAGCATCTTGTACACGTTTCCGCTGCTCCCACTGTCTACGAAGCCCTCTGGCTGTGTACTTATAGACGCTCTCTTCCAAAATATCATTTAGAAAAGCAGTCATGACACCCAACCACCAGATATCGTAGTCATGGTATGTAGCCGTGGTAAGTAGGATCTGAATGGACTTAAGCATAGCCACTGGAAAAGATTTCATCATTATCCACGCCTGGTCGATGACGAAAACCCTTAACAAGTCTAGCTTTGAAAGTCTCAACTTTTCCATGTACACCAAGTAATCTTCTCAAGATATACTTGCCCCTGATGGGGATTTAACCCTTCAGATATAGCAACCAAAGTCCATACTTTGTTGGTTTATAAGGATTCCATCTCAGATCACTAAGCATCCAGCCATTCTTACAGAGTCCCACTCCTGATGGCCAGGTCGAAACTAGTTGGGTCATCATCTCATGATGCAATCCTCGCTCCCACTGTCATAGAGAAACCGAAGTATCTCTCAGGTGGGTGAGGTACCCTACAAGATCGGTGGAGAGGCCGAAGTTCGTTGGAATCTACTGAATCCTTTGGTTCTACCAAATCATCTGCTGTAGTTCGTATAGCTGGAACATTTCCAGTTCTACATAACAGATCTTGCCTCGAGCTTGTCCGGATTTTGCTTTTCAGACATAGGCTGGACAACCCCAAATCTTAACTGGCTTAAGACATGGGCTCTTCCCATACCATATCTCATATGGAGTGGTAGGCAACTGATTTGATTCAAACCCTATTCAATAGGTATGCAGCTTCTCAAGTGCATAACTCCCAAAAGGAAATAGGTAACTCAGTAGTACTCATCATAGAGCACACCTTATCATATAGGGTGTTATTGCTCCGCCCCGATATGCCATCGTGCTATGGTGTATTCGGAGGAGTAATGCGCAGAGTGAATCTCATTCTCCTTTAGAATAGTCCAGGAATTCCATGCACAAGTATTCTCCTCCTTGATCTCATCATAGGACATAATACTTATACCCGTATTTTGGTTCTCTACTTCTAACTTATATTCTGTGAATATCTCAAAAGGTTCGGACTTGTGTTTCAACAGGAACATAGGTCTGAATCTCGAAAGATCATCGGAGAATGTAATGAAGTATAAAGAACCAGTCTTGGCAAGTGTAGACTGGGGACCTACATACATCAACATGTATCATCCCAAAAGTTCACTAACTCTTTCTCTGTTTCCAATAAACAGAGCTGTGGTCATCTTATCTTTGTGACATGACTGGCGAGTTTCACAAGATGTAAATTCAAACTGATTTAAATATGCATCTATATGTAACTCTAGCTGGTCGGGTCACATTGATCTGACCTAGTCTACAATGCCTCAAGAAGGATTCGTTCATTTCTGAACTCTTCCTCTTGTGTGTGTTCCGTATACTAAAGAACTGTAGTTTGATTTAGAACACCAACGCTTTTAGATAACGTGCCTGAACCGATCAACTTTTGATATAGGAAATGTTCAAAACATTATCCAACAATACAAAATTATATCCTTTCTTTACTAATAAAGAGACTGATATGATTTTGTATATCAGGTTCGGTATCTAATAACATTCGTTCAGAATCAATGTATTGGTAATACAGGGTGACAGTGACCAACAGACTTGGCTGCAACACTTGCCCCGTTTTCTGCCTCATGAAACTTATCACCCGTTCTCAGTTCTCTACCTTTCTGTAGCCCTATGTAACAGATTACATATCTGGGATCCTGATCTGGTATCAAATACCCAGGACGCAGAGGATACTGAGAAACAGTTCTTTGTAATGAACACACCCGAAGATGATTCATCAGCATGCACTCTCTTCGTTTGGGCGGCACGGGAAATCTGGTATTCCCCAATTTCCTGCTCTGTCTTATAACAATTATAAGTTGGAGCGGGACCAACGTTCCCCAGCTCAGTATAACAAGCGGGTTCGGTCAATGTTCCGTATTATTATCTTGATTAAGGAGTGATATGGTCGCTACCTGGAGAGAGAGAGAAGAAAACACTCAGCGTATGCTCTTGCAAGATCAGATTGGTTATTATTTTATCTAATCAGGATGGCTCCCACTGCTTTTTATCAAATCTTCTTTCAAACCCTAAAAGGAAAGACTAGCCGGGATTAATTACACAATACAAGTTCGCCAATCTTTCAGCCAGGCCAGTGTCGGTACTTTGAGGGAGGTCCCTCGTGCTTTCGCACGAACCTAATTAATGTAAACCTCGTTTTCCCAGAGGCGTAACCCCGTTGACACTTTTCTAGACACCTACTTGATCGGCTAATTGTAATGTGTAAAACTCTCCCAGGAGTAACAATTACTCGCAGCGGGTATCGGGATCCAACTATCTCATAGAAGGTATGCAATCTCATTGCAAATTTCAACACTTGAAATTCCCGATAATATTTTGCCCCTAGCTCGCTATGACCTTGACGGAGGCCAAACAACCCATAGTCCGCTAGTCAAGTTCAACCCGTCATTTCCTGATTAAATTAAACCCACCCGCACGACCCTTGACGGAGGCCAAACAACGCCGTACGAATACCCTAATCCAATCGCATCATATGCTAGCAGATAAGCACTAGTTAGCTACCGTACACTACGCCTTGACGGAGGCCAACAAACGTAGCACGAATACTAACTACCACTTATCTGAAATGACGGAGGGCTACGACAGGTTTTTCTGAAAACCTATTGCGTAATGAACTTGATATCGTTGTAGGATCGAATGATTTTAAAAATGGAGTGTTTTTTAGGCTTTTCTAGTTTTGCTAAAGGAGTCACTCCCGGTCAAGGGATCGTCGGTCCTTTCCTCATCGAATAAGGTGCGGGATATATCATATATATCACTGTGCAAAGCAGAACTCTTAAAAGCAATCAAAAGACAAACCGAGTGTGTAGCATCTGCCAGTTATTGCTAAAGGAGTCACTCCCGGTGAAGGGATCTCGGTCCTTTCCTCATCGAATAAGGTGCAGGATATATCATATATACCTATGTGCAAAGCAAGAACTGTAGCTACCTGTTTTATTTTGAAATTCGATTCTACAACATCTTAGGTTTCTTTTTATTTCATTAATCACATTAATGAAGTCCCATCATTTAAGTACCTAAACATCACAGATAAATACGACGTACACTTATGCCATCCACATTCGCCTCGATGTCCCCTCGTGCACCGTTAGGTTAGGTAACTAACGGCAGAGCGGGGCAGGGCTAGCGCGGTTGTAAAACATAAGTAACGTCTATATAATATATCATATATACTATATAAAGTATCTATCACAGAACATCACATGATCACATCACAGATATCGCAGCAGAAGAAACATATGAAATATTGGATATACTAGGACGTCCGTGTTTTCAATACGAGCCAGTATAAAACACGGATTCCACGGTCGCGATGAATAACCAAACCCACACCCCTAGACCCCTACGAGAGCGGCAAGCAACCCTACCAATTCTAGAGTTAGGAGACCCGGACTCGACTCCTCGAGTTGGTCTCCCGCTGGACTCCAGAACCCGGTTACTTGTGCCCTCCTCCTTGGGTCTATCCTAGTGCGGAAAAGTAAATAATATACATCAACGGTGACAACTTCCGCAACCTGGAAGTGCCCCAATAAAAGAATATTACATACAAGTTTTTACATGAATGAAAATGAAAAACACTCATCTCACATAAAAATCCCCGGCTATTCAAACACGACGATCCAATATAACATATCCAGCAACACATAACATCACATGTCATCATCGTAAGTAAATATGCGCATCCCAATTGTCGTTGACATATAGCAACGAAACCGGCGATATCACATATTACACTTACGGTCACAGAAAAGAAAGTGTAAAACTACAACAGTTGGAATCCGCAACCACCTCAGACATCGCATGCCTGATCAAATGAATTCTTTAGACATCGCATGCCTAACAATTATAAACCCCGCATTTTAGTCTCAAAATTGAAAACTCTTTTCAATATCAAGTCGGGCAATTCAACAAGATTCCCGACATCCTGATCGAATGCTCGTCGCAAACATTAGTAGGCGGCTGCACCCCCGATACCGTCGACGAAGTGCACCAAGGCGGAACACCGCTGCCGCGAGCACCCGGACGGATGCTTTCGGCGACGAGGTTCTCCTACAGTCACTTGGTCGGGGCTATGGAGCAAGGCTGTCTATTAAGTTTACCCGGCGAGTATCCGCGTACGATACATGATTGCGACGGACTTTTGATCACATCAAAATTCCGTGGCAACCGATCAAGTGAGACTAAGCTGCTATGTTTATAACATTCATTCAGTTATCTCATAACTTCTTGTGAATTCCAATTATTGTATCCCATTCCAGATAATTAGAAAATGTTAAACTTTCCGATTGAACATTCGAACACCCAAGTTTTCCCGATACAGATCAACACATGAAACAAGTCTAAAAACATTCAGTTCGTGCCTCAGTACCAACGGTCCAGCCGTAGAAGGGTCAAGCCAACGCCTCACATGTGGCACGCCATACTGCCCCAAACCCGAAGGTTCAAAGGGCAGTTCAAGACGGTCACATAATCGAGTTAAGGTTTGTTGTCTTCTAGAGGGTCCATCGAGTTACTTGCACTACTTAGAACGTCGTTAAACAACGGAAAAATCCAACACTTGGAAATTTCCCGACAGGGGAAAAATTGGGTATTTATATCCGGTCGAACTTTTTAACATATTCTAAAATTTATCCGGAAAGCCACATAGACAAAATCTGATACTCCGATCGAAACGCCGAATCCCCAAAACAACCCCAGAAAACTCAACTGCATAGCTTTGTTAGTGTATATGCCCTAGAGGCCATTACTGTATCATACTAGTTTGTATATTACTTGATGGAAGCTTGGGATATTCACCTTGTATAAACAATCTTGCTCAATATAGTAGTATGCTACTTGGTTTGTTTCTACTTCAATGTGTACTTGTGTTTATTTCAGTATATCACTTATACGCATTAGTGGAGCCCTTAGGATCTTTGCTTGATTACCAGCGTTGTGATGGCAGTCACACTAGTGGGGGCTGGGTAATCGATAAGCACATCCTTATACAGGTCCCTAGTCGTAGGACTATCGAGACAGGGCATCGATACTCCGGAGTAGACTAGCGTATGCGCTTCTCATCCCAGTGTGGGAGATGGTCTGTCCCACAGCCATCAGTACGTCGTACTGGAGATAGTATACGGGTGCTCGTTGGGTTACGAGTACACTGGACAGGACTCGTCGGGAACTGACAGGTTGGTATTATACCTATCGTCAGTTATCAGTTCCCAGGTGACATGAGTACAGCTTAGTCCGCTGACTTGACACTGACACTTCGCCTCGAGTGTGTTCCCACTGCACTTTGATCACTACCCTACCACGGCTCAAAGGAGTCGTGCAAACAGGTGGTGGTTGGGTGCAGTCCCGAAGCACTTGGAGGCAGTGACGGTTAGACAGGATTCGTCTCTCCCGGTATTGGGGGTTGACATCGCGCTGTGTCTAGGAGAGCCATTGCACGAGTAGTCCCTGGCCAGGGCAAGCGAGATATACTGGTAGGTTTCCAGTGTTATCTCAGGGTGTTTTGGGCTTCACTCCGACACGACTTGTACCGCTATTGGGGGACTGACGTTTTACCGCCCCCTAGGCCCGCCATGCGATGTATCAGACGAACAGACCGGACTGTACGGAGAATGTCACATTCAGACTCAGTAGGAGTTCAGATGGGGTTTCACCTCGTCAGCCTTCTTGTCGGCATCTACCTGGGGACCGTTACGCACAGCTAGTGCCGCTTGCGGTCTGTGGTTAAACCCACTGCCAGCGTAGTGTCGAGTCTTTAGAGTCCCACACAGAGGGTATTCGTCTCTGGGCAAAACAGAGTAGAGGTCGCATGGTTTTGCGACAGGGTTCGTTCTCATCCGCGCACTTGTGCACGTTTGGAGTCCGGACGGATTATACTGGCAGGCTCTGGTTTGAGCCAGATACTGGTATATGTTTTGGGGGTTGCTTTTATATCTTGGTATTCTTGTTCCTCGGAACGAGAATGCAGGTGTGTATGCACAGTTGCTTGAGGCGGAGAATGAGGTTTTTCATTAGGGTTTCGGATCGGGTGCGTATGCACAGTTGACAGTTATCTTTTTCCAAACCCTAATGGATTTGTATATTATCTATTAATAATAGTAATTAAATGAGAATTATGTTATGGTTGATTTTTTGTTGACTTGTTGACCTTGGTTGACTTGTTGACCTTTGACCACCATCATGCTTTGAAGATCCTCCTTGATTCATGCTTACACTTCATTTAAAGAAGCATGATAGTGGTCATTCCTAAAATAACCATCAACTATTCTTATTTCAATTATTATCATTTAGATAATTCTTTTCTTTTTGCAATATGGTTGCAAGAAAGAGAAAATATTGCTCATTCTATCATTCTCACTCTCTCTCCTCATTTCATCTTCTTCTTCCTCTTGAAAAGAGAAACCTTCTCATGTGTTGAGAATCATTCTCTTTAGATAGAAAAGCAAACCCTAATCACTCTCTACTCTTTCTAGGATGAAGGTTTAGCAAGCCGGAAACCTTAGTTCACTCAAAGATCGAGGAAGAGCCCAAAGTCGAACCTTCGAGGTGGATCCATCTTCGACGGGAGAAGGCGACGAAAAGAGAACCATCAACCTCTACAAGGTTTGAAGAAGAAGGAGTTCAAGTTTAGGTATAACCATCTTCCATAGTAGCTAACTCTCTTTAGCTTGTTAACTAGTTTTAGTTTAGACAACGATCCCGACAAAGTTTAGTCCATGTTGCCTCTTGCGATAAAAATTCGTTTTTTATACCGTTTCCGCCTCCCCGTAAGTACCGGGGGTCGCAATATGGACTTACAGTGGTATCAGAGCCTAACTAAACTTAAACTAGCTTGGTAGTAAGGTGTAACGAAGTTCGGAACCGAAAAATCGCAAAACCGGAAAATCAAAACCCTAACTTTCTGTTGAATTTTTTTCTGCTCAAATTGAAAAAATTTATACTTGTAAAATCGTCTCAGGGTTTTCTAAGAACACACAAGAAAAACGATATCATGTTCTCTCCAAACCGCCGCGCTTCCGCGGCCTCACCTATTCATCTGGCCGCGGAACCGCCGCATGTTGGTGTCTTCTTTGCATCGTTTTTCGTGCAGTGTTCTTCTGTGTTGGTTTTGGGATTTTTAAGATATATTATATGTACCCAGATTTTCCAGAACTGAAATTCACTTTTGGGGTCCTATAATTCCGTATTTTTTTCCGAACTTCACTGCACTTTGGCTATGTTGGTTATATCTGTGATGTTTGCATGTATTGAACGTCGGCTAATCGCTATAAGTCGATTAGTCGGGGTTATACATGATCTGTAATGTTCTGGAATGTGTATATGAATGTGTTGGACTGTCGCGGGTGAATAGCCGGGGTGGATGTGAGATGAGCTTTTGTTTTTTTCTTTCATTCATTGTAAATGTAAATTGATGTAATTATATTATTTGTTTGGCCGCACAACCGGGTCGGGGTTGTAGCCGTCATTGTATAATTCTTTTTACTGTTTTTGCTCCTAGGATAGACCCATGGTGGGGTGCACAAACTACCGGGAACTTGGCGGGTAGTTTGCCGCACCCGTAGGGGTCTTGGGTGGGGTATTTGCTATTCACCGCGACCGTGTTATCCGCTTTTCGTTTCAGGCTCGAAAGAAATGCGGATTGCTAGTATATCCAATGTATTCATCTGTGATCTGTAATGTCTATCATTGCTTTCTATTTAGGCGTTGCTTATGTTTTACAGCCGCGCTAGCCCAGCCCCCGCTCTGTCGTTAGTTAAGTAACCTAACGAGTGATGACGGGACCCCGTGGCGAATGCGAATGGCATAAGCGTACGTCATATTTTGGTTGTTTTCTGCAATGGTAGAAATTAAATGATGGGACGCATTAAAAGAACTAATGCAAGAATATCACGCATTAAAAGAACTAATGCAAGATAATAAACCAAGTTTAAGTCGATGGAACACTTTCGAAAAACCACTCGGTTCTTTTCAAAACTAACTTTTAAATGCGGAGCTTGAGCCACTCCTTATAAAAGCTATCTCGTTCCATCGATTATATCAAGTTCACTACGTTCACGGTTTCGCCAAAACCATTCGTAGCCCTCCGTCGTTTCACATAAATAGTCAATAGTATTCAAGCTGTGTTTGTTGGCCAAAGTCAAGGCATAGTGATTGGTAGCTATTGGATATTCATGTGCAGCATAGATAGATGCGTTGATTTGGAACAGTCGTACTGCCTTGTTGGCCAAAGTCAAGGGTATGTACGGGTGGATTCAAATTAACCTGGATAACGACGGGAAGAACTTGACATGTGACTTATGATTTGTTGGCCAAAGTCAAGGTCATAAGAGCATGGGGCAAAAATCCACATCGGGAGTTTCATAAGTACTGAAACTTGCTAGATTTGCATACCAATTGGAGTGTGATGATTATGGTAGGATTCCTTCATTTTCATCACGCGATGATATTTGGATCCCGATCCTACTGTGAGTATATGCTACTCCTCGGGAAATTTCTCACTAAACGATCAATGCTATAAACCTAGTAGGTGCCTAGAAAGGTGTTAGCGGGGCTACGCCCCCAGGGAAAAGAGGTTCTTAAATTAAGGAACTTCGCGAAAGCGTTGGAAAACCTCCCTCGAAGTACCGACACTGGCCTGGCTGAACGGTTAAGCAAGTATTGTACGGTGGGATTGATCCCGGCTAATTCTTCCTTTGTGGTTTGAGGAGGGATTCGAGAGACAGTGGGAGCCATCCTGTTTAGACAAATTAAAAACCATTCTAAACTTGCAAGAGCATCGTGCTAAGTGTTTCTTCTCTCCCCCTGCAGCGACCAAATCGAAATGACTGGACTTAAGTTACTTCTAGATAAAAACATACTGACAGGGCCAAACTACAAAGATTGGCTCAGGAATGTCAAATTGGCAATCTCTTACGACAAGCTGGGGTATCTTCTTACCAGCAAAGCTCCCCCCGTCCCAGGTCCCACCTCCAGCGTCGCGGATAAGGAAATCCGTAAGACTTGGGAGATTGACAGCGCGAAGGCCAGATGCCTCGTACTTGCCTCGATGGACAATGACCATCAGAGGAGGCACGAGAATATGGATTTGGAATCCATATTTCTTCATACAAAAGAACTGTATGGAGAGCAGTCTCGTATCGCAAGATACGAAGTGTCGAAGAAGTTATTTTCGACTAAGTTGGCCGTCGGATCATCGGTAGCGGACCACGTGCTTAAGATGATTGGCTACACTGAGGAGCTCGCGGAACTTGGGACCACGTTGGATAGTGAACTCTACACAGATATAATTCTCCAGTCCCTTCCATCCACTTACGCCCAGTTCATACTGAATTTCAACTTGCAAGAAAAGGAAGTTGAACTTTCAGAACTCCTCAACCTGCTGAGGAGCGCAGAGGGCACCCTACAGAAGGGTAGGGATACATCCACTTTGTTTGTAGGAGGATCTTCTTCTTCTAGGTCCAAGGCGAAAGCCAAGGGAAAGAAGAGGAAAGCCCCCGCCAAACCAAGGGGCGGTGTTAGTAAAGTGGGTGCGAAGGGAAAGGAAAAGGCAACAAAGATAGCGGGGAAGCTTGTTGGTAAAGAGGAATGCTTCTATTGTCACAAGAGTGGACACTGGAAGAAAGATTGCAGGGCTTGGAAAGCCAGGACACAGGAACTGAAGCAGGTTGCAGCTTCAGCTTCAGGTGTGTATGTTATTGAAAACTGTCTTTCTATAAACTCTACTTCCTGGGTATTGGATACCGGATCAGGATCTCATATCTGTAATTCTTTGCAGGCGTTGAGAAACCGTAGGTTTTTGAAGGAAGGTGACATGACCCTCAGAGTTGCGAACGGAGCTAGCATGGATGCTAAAGCCGTGGGGGACTATCACCTAGGAATGTCAGATGGACATATTTTGGTTTTGCGTAATTGCTTTTTTGTACCCAACGCAACTTGTAATATCATTTCTGTATCTTTGGTTTCTGAAGAAGGTTATGAATTTGCGTTTGTAAGTAATGTTGTTAACATTCACCTTAATCAAGTTCTGATTGGGTCAGGTACATTGAGCAATGGTATATACGTATTAAACCAACCACAGATTTTCAATGTCCAGAATACACACAAAAGAAAGTCACCAGATATTAATCAGACTTTCTTATGGCATTGTAGACTGGGTCACATCAATGAGAGAAGGTTGACTAAGTTGCATACAGAAGGGTATTTGAATGCGTTCGAATATCAAACGTATGCCACTTGTCAATCCTGTCTCAAGGGAAAGATGACAAAGACTCCGTTTACCGGACATGGAGTAAGAGCGAGCGAGCTCTTGGGACTCGTACACAGTGACGTGTGCGGTCCAATGTCTACACATGCCCGAAGCGGACATTCTTACTTCATTACTTTTACGGATGATTTTTCAAGATACGGTTATGTCTTCTTAATGAAACATAAGTCAGAATCTTTTGAAAAGTTCCAGGAATTTAAGAATGAAGTAGAAAAACAGACCGGCAAAAGTATCAAGATTCTAAGATCGGATCGAGGTGGAGAATACTTAAGTGCCGAGTTCCTGAATTATTTAAAAGAGAATGGGATTCTCTCTCAGCTTACTCCTCCATACACCCCGCAACATAACGGTGTATCGGAGAGACGGAACCGGACCCTATTGGATATGGTACGGTCCATGATGAGTAACGCTGAGTTACCGCGATCATTCTGGGGGTATGCACTAGAATCAGCTGCGTACCTTTTAAACCGAGTTCCTACTAAGACTGTGCCTACTACACCATATGAGATGTGGTGTGGGAAGAGACCCCATCTCAGTCACATCAAGACTTGGGGATGTCCAGCTTTTGTTAAAAAGCAGCATGCGGACAAGCTCGAGGCGCGTTCAGTACAGTGTAAGTTCGTGGGATATCCAAAGAACTCCAAGGGATATTTCTTCTACTGTGAAGAGGAACAAAAAGTCCTTGTTTCTCGTCATGCCTACTTCTTGGAAACTGAGTTTTTGGAAAACCAGATAAGTGGGAGCACAGTAGAACTGGAAGAAATTCCAGAACCACAGACTATTACTGAAAGCTTAATGGAACCAGAGGGTTCAAATGAACAGGACATTCCTATGCCGCTCCGCAGAAGTAGTAGGCAGTCTCATCCGCCCGAGAGATACTACGGTTTTCTCATAGACGGGGATAGAGAGGATTGCATCATAGACTATGATGAGCCTACTAGCTTCCAGCAGGCCGTTCAGAGCATTGACTCGGTAAAATGGCTGGATGCAATGCGGACCGAAATGGAGTCCATGTACACCAACAAAGTATGGACGTTGGACATTGCTCCAGACGGGGTAAAACCCGTAGGATGCAAGTGGATCTTCAAAAGGAAGATTGGTGTAGATGGACAGGTTGAGACCTATAAAGCTAGACTTGTAGCAAAGGGTTTCCGTCAAAGACCTGGCTTGGACTACGACGAAACCTTTTCTCCAGTGGCTATGCTGAAATCCATTCGGATCCTTCTTGCCATTGCTGCCTTCCACGATTATGAGATTTGGCAGATGGACGTAAAAACCGCTTTTCTAAATGGAAATTTAGAGGAGTGTGTCTATATGGATCAGCCGGAGGGTTTCATTCAGAGTGGGAGCAGCGGAAAGGTGTGCAAGTTGCTTAAGTCCATTTATGGACTAAAGCAAGCATCGCGGAGTTGGAACATCTGTTTTGATGAGACGGTCAAGGAATTTGACTTTATCAAAAATCCAGATGAACCGTGCATCTATAGTAGATTTGTAGCGAGAACTGTGGTATTCCTTGTTTTATACGTGGATGACATTCTCTTAATAGGAAATGACATTCCTATGCTACAATCTGTCAAGGGTTTCTTGTCACACAGGTTCTCCATGAAAGACCTGGGTGATGCCTCTTACATCCTGGGGATCCGGATCCATCGTGATAGATCCAAGAGGATATTAGGACTTTCACAGTCCAGGTACATCGACACCGTACTGAAAAGATTCAGTATGGAAGATTCCAAGCGCGGTAACTTACCGGCTTGTCACGGGATCACCCTCTCTAAAGAGATGTCTCCCAAGACTGATTTGGAGAGGGATCGCATGTCTATTATACCCTACGCTTCTGCGGTAGGCTCTATAATGTATGCGATGTTGTGTACCAGACCGGATGTAGCTTATGCACTGAGTGTAGTAAGCCGGTATCAGTCAAACCCTGGGGAGAAACATTGGATAGCGGTAAAGAACATTCTCAAGTACCTGAGGAGGACTAAGGAGATGTTCTTGGTGTATGGCGGAAAAGACCTCCAGATTGAGGCCTTTGCTGACTCCAGCTTCCAGAGTGACAAGGATGATTCCAAGTCCATGTCGGGTTTTGTCTTTACCCTCAATGGAGGGGCGGTGTGTTGGAAGAGTTCCAAACAGGAAACCGTTGCAGACTCGACTATGGAAGCGGAATACATCGCTGCATCTGATGCCGCAAAAGAAGCTGTCTGGATAAGGAAGTTCTTAAAAGAACTTCAGGTGGTTCCGTCCATTGTTGACCCAGTACCTCTGTATTGCGACAACAACGGGGCTATAGCTTTAGCAAAGGAACCCAGGTCCCATCAGAGATCCAGGCACATCTTGAGGCGGTATCACCTGATCAGGGAGATCGTGGATCGCAAGGAGATCGAGGTTCGGAGGGTTGCTTCAGAAGAGAACACTGCAGATCCATTCACCAAGGCCCTACCCCAGACTCAGTTCGAGCGGCTGATCGAGATGATAGGTCTTCGATACGCCAGTACATGGCCTTAGTGCAAGTGGGAGATTGTTAGTGTATATGCCCTAGAGGCCATTACTGTATCATACTAGTTTGTATATTACTTGATGGAAGCTTGGGATATTCACCTTGTATAAACAATCTTGCTCAATATAGTAGTATGCTACTTGGTTTGTTTCTACTTCAATGTGTACTTGTGTTTATTTCAGTATATCACTTATACGCATTAGTGGAGCCCTTAGGATCTTTGCTTGATTACCAGCGTTGTGATGGCAGTCACACTAGTGGGGGCTGGGTAATCGATAAGCACATCCTTATACAGGTCCCTAGTCGTAGGACTATCGAGACAGGGCATCGATACTCCGGAGTAGACTAGCGTATGCGCTTCTCATCCCAGTGTGGGAGATGGTCTGTCCCACAGCCATCAGTACGTCGTACTGGAGATAGTATACGGGTGCTCGTTGGGTTACGAGTACACTGGACAGGACTCGTCGGGAACTGACAGGTTGGTATTATACCTATCGTCAGTTATCAGTTCCCAGGTGACATGAGTACAGCTTAGTCCGCTGACTTGACACTGACACTTCGCCTCGAGTGTGTTCCCACTGCACTTTGATCACTACCCTACCACGGCTCAAAGGAGTCGTGCAAACAGGTGGTGGTTGGGTGCAGTCCCGAAGCACTTGGAGGCAGTGACGGTTAGACAGGATTCGTCTCTCCCGGTATTGGGGGTTGACATCGCGCTGTGTCTAGGAGAGCCATTGCACGAGTAGTCCCTGGCCAGGGCAAGCGAGATATACTGGTAGGTTTCCAGTGTTATCTCAGGGTGTTTTGGGCTTCACTCCGACACGACTTGTACCGCTATTGGGGGACTGACGTTTTACCGCCCCCTAGGCCCGCCATGCGATGTATCAGACGAACAGACCGGACTGTACGGAGAATGTCACATTCAGACTCAGTAGGAGTTCAGATGGGGTTTCACCTCGTCAGCCTTCTTGTCGGCATCTACCTGGGGACCGTTACGCACAGCTAGTGCCGCTTGCGGTCTGTGGTTAAACCCACTGCCAGCGTAGTGTCGAGTCTTTAGAGTCCCACACAGAGGGTATTCGTCTCTGGGCAAAACAGAGTAGAGGTCGCATGGTTTTGCGACAGGGTTCGTTCTCATCCGCGCACTTGTGCACGTTTGGAGTCCGGACGGATTATACTGGCAGGCTCTGGTTTGAGCCAGATACTGGTATATGTTTTGGGGGTTGCTTTTATATCTTGGTATTCTTGTTCCTCGGAACGAGAATGCAGGTGTGTATGCACAGTTGCTTGAGGCGGAGAATGAGGTTTTTCATTAGGGTTTCGGATCGGGTGCGTATGCACAGTTGACAGTTATCTTTTTCCAAACCCTAATGGATTTGTATATTATCTATTAATAATAGTAATTAAATGAGAATTATGTTATGGTTGATTTTTTGTTGACTTGTTGACCTTGGTTGACTTGTTGACCTTTGACCACCATCATGCTTTGAAGATCCTCCTTGATTCATGCTTACACTTCATTTAAAGAAGCATGATAGTGGTCATTCCTAAAATAACCATCAACTATTCTTATTTCAATTATTATCATTTAGATAATTCTTTTCTTTTTGCAATATGGTTGCAAGAAAGAGAAAATATTGCTCATTCTATCATTCTCACTCTCTCTCCTCATTTCATCTTCTTCTTCCTCTTGAAAAGAGAAACCTTCTCATGTGTTGAGAATCATTCTCTTTAGATAGAAAAGCAAACCCTAATCACTCTCTACTCTTTCTAGGATGAAGGTTTAGCAAGCCGGAAACCTTAGTTCACTCAAAGATCGAGGAAGAGCCCAAAGTCGAACCTTCGAGGTGGATCCATCTTCGACGGGAGAAGGCGACGAAAAGAGAACCATCAACCTCTACAAGGTTTGAAGAAGAAGGAGTTCAAGTTTAGGTATAACCATCTTCCATAGTAGCTAACTCTCTTTAGCTTGTTAACTAGTTTTAGTTTAGACAACGATCCCGACAAAGTTTAGTCCATGTTGCCTCTTGCGATAAAAATTCGTTTTTTATACCGTTTCCGCCTCCCCGTAAGTACCGGGGGTCGCAATATGGACTTACAAGCTTATATTAAAATTACCCAGAAAACACAGGAATTAATTATAAACATTACTGTGCAAAAAGGAGTCAAAGAGTCAACAATATGGCCGCAGAACCGCCGCGCCACGTGGGCTCAGACCGCGGTTCCGCGGCGTTATGACGGAGTTAGGTCTCCGTTTTTCACAGTAATTCATAAAAAACCCAGCTTAATTTTCTGCATATTTTTAATACTGAAAAATCCAGATTTTTAAAAATTGGACAGAGAGCATTTTGGAAATGGGTTTTCGGGTTCGTTCGGACTTCAAACTCCGTCTAGACTTCGCCTAAGGCTCTAGCTAGGCTCTGATAGCACTGTAGGGTTCTTAGGCACCCTAATGAGGTCTCACAAGGCATCAACCATGCCAATTTCAAAATTTACGGTGCCGAGAAACCCTAAACTACTGATCGTTGGCTAGATGTCTAGGCGAAAAAGCAACTAGTAAACTACTTTACTAAGTGAATACGGAAATACAACCTTTGTAGATCCGGTGCTCCGCCTCCATAGCTCCGTGATGATGTCTCCTCGCTGTCCAAAACGGATCCCGGGCTCTAGCGTCGGCTTCATCGGAGAATGGACGGGCTAGGTCATTGACGACGATGCCGAAGATAATCTACGTCGAGGCATCACTAGATCAAGCTCTCACTTCACCAAGTCAAGAAACTTGTGAAGAAAACACACTCTACTACTTGGCAAGAGGTAGAGGATGAAGAAATAGGAAGTGGGTAGACTTTAGAATTGGATTTCTCACTTGTTTTCATCAATCACCATTGATGAAGCAAGCTTCTTCAAGTGAAGAAGATGAAGAAGAAGAAGATAATGAATATGATAAGTTTTTAGAAAATAGAAAATAAAAGAATACTTATCATAATCAACCATGGTCAAGTGTAGAGAGCTAACTATAGTTCAATGAATGGTTAGGGTTAATGAGATGAGGACAAAAGGTTTCTTTGGTCAAAGCTTCATGAAGCTTCAACATGCTTCATGAAGAAAAGCAACCTTTTGTTTTCTTTATCTCTTATCTCTTTAATACAAATTAAAAGATAAAAGAATTAATAAATATATCAAAACCCTAACCATTTACTTAACTAAGGTTTAACTCTTTACACAAACCCTAGCTATCATATATCATCAAACATGATACAATCAAGTGCACAAAAGTATATCACATATACAACTTGTGCAATGCAAGTGAGAAAATCCATTTAAAGTGAACCAATACTAGTTAATGCAAAGTAATATATCAAATATATAATTGTACATTAAATCATTAAATCAACACTTGATTTAACGATCCGGTCATATCGCATATAACCGACTAGTATCCTATGTATCGGCTTACCGAATCAATCCTTGATTCGATAACTAGGTTATATCGCATACAACCATACGATACATTCATCGCGAGAATAGAATACGGTATCACATACGCGTATTATTCTCGGTCCCGCACATATCTTATATGCGCTCCTATTTCGTTTCGCTTGAGCCAGGAAACCTCTGTGTAGGACTCTAAAGACCCGTCAATACGCCGGCAGCAGATGATGATCATATCAAACACCCACAAGCCGCAAGCGGTCTGCTAAACGTAACGGCCACCCGGGTATTGAGCGATCTGAAGATCGACGAGCAAGCCCGCTCACACTCCAGTGAATCCAACCAGTAACACTACCGTACAGTCCGGTCTGATCGTCTGATATGTCGCATATCTTGCCTAGGGGTGGTAAACGTCAGACCCCAATAGCTCGATAAGTCGTGTCGATATGAGGTCTATAACAATTCGAGAAACTACTGGTAACACTTACCAGTAAATCTCAGCAACCCTGACCAAGGATTTCCGGTTATAGCCAATCGAACACAGCGCAACATCAACTCCCTATACCGGGAGAGACGAATCCCCTCCTATCGCTCATTGCCTCCATGTGATTCGGGACTGTACCCAAAAACCACCGTTTTGCACGCCCTCTTGGACGTGGTAAGATGTAAATCAAAGCACAGTGGGAACCACACAAGACTCTATGACGATCTCGGGTCAACAGACTATTCTGTACCAGTGTCACCAGAGAACTGCCATCTGACGTAAGGTATAATACCATCTGGGAGTTCTCGGCGAGTCCGTCCAGTGTACCCAGTCTCCACTGAGCACCCGTATATCATCTCTGATGTCAAACACCAATGGATATGGGATCATCCATCGCCCATCTGTATGGGTCGAGAAGGTATGCGCTAGTCTACTCTGGTATATCGATGCCCCGTCTCGATACACCCACGACTAGGGACTTTGAAGGATGTACTTATGGACTACCATGTCCCCACTAGTATGATCCGCATCATAGTCCAGGTAGTTAAGTACAGATCCTAAGGGCTTTACCAACATGTAACAGGGAGACAATCAGTGTACACGTTAAGGTAAAGATTAACCAGATAGCATACTATCATGTCGAGTAAGAAAGTCCTCCCTATATATGTCCCAGCATCCACTACAATATACATCCTATGTATAGTAATGGCCTCTAGGGCATACATATAACTAACAGAGACCTTTTCTCCGGTGGCCATGCTTAAATCCATTCGGATCCTTCGTGCCATTGCTGCCTTCCACGATTATGAAATCTGGCAGATGGACGTAAAGACGGCTTTTCTAAATGGAAATTTGGAAGAGTGCGTCTATATGGATCAGCCAGAGGGATTCAATCAGAGTGGGAGCAGCGGTAAAGTGTGCAAATTTCTCAAGTCCATCTATGGACTCAAGCAGGCATCGCGGAGTTGGAACATCTTCTTTGATGATACTGTCAAAGAATTCGACTTTGTCAAAAACCCAGCCCAGATGAACCATGCATTTACACTAAGATTGTAGGGAGAAATGTGGTATTCCTCGCCTTGTATGTCGATGACATTCTCCTAATAGGAAATGATATTCCTATGCTACAGTCAGTCAAAAGATTCTTGTAGCAGCGGTTCTCCATGAAAGACCTGGGCGATGCCAACTACATTCTGGGGATCCAGATCTATCGTGATAGATCTAAGAGGATGTTGGGACTTTCACAGTCAAGGTACATCGACACCATACTGAAACGATTCAGTATGGAAGATTCCAAGCGCGGTAATCTACCGGCTTGTCACAGAATCACCATCTCCAAAGAGATGTCTCCCAAGACTGATTTGGAAAGGGCTCGCATGTCATCAATACCCTACGCATCTGCGGTAGGCTCTATTATGTATGCGATGTTGTGTACCAGACCAGATGTAGCATACGCATTGAGCGTTGTAATCCGGTATCAGTCGAACCCAGGGGAGAAACACTGGATAGCAGTAAAGAACATTCTCAAGTACCTGAGAAGGACTAAGGAGATGTTCTTGGTGTATGGCGGAAAAGACCTCCAGATTGAGGCTTTTGCTGACTCCAGCTTCCAGAGTGATAAGGATGACTCCAAGTCCATGTCGGGTTATGTCTTTACCCTCAATGGAGGGGCGGTTTGCTGGAAGAGTTCCAAGCAGGAAACCGTTGCTGACTCAACTATGGAAGCGGAGTACATAGCTGCTTGCGATGCCGCAAAGGAAGCTGTCTGGAAGAAGAAGTTCCTCACGGAACTTCAGGTGGTTCCTACCAGTGTTGATCTAATACTGCTGTATTGTGACAACAACGGCGCTATAGCTTTAGCGAAGGAACCCAGGTCCCATCAGAAGTCCAGGCATATTTTGAGGCCGTACCACCTTATCAGGGAGATCATTGATCGCCAGGAGATCGAGGTAAAGAGAGTAAATTCAGAAGATAACACTGCTGATCCACTCATGAAGGCCTTACCCCAGACTAAGTTCGAGCGGCTAATCAAGATGATAGGTCTTCGATACGCCAGTACATGGCCTTAGTGCAAGTGGTAGATTGTTAGTGTATATGCCCTAGAGGCCATTACTGTATCATACTAGTTTGTATATTACTTAATGGATGCTTGGGATATTCACCTTGTATATACAATCTTGCTCAAAATAGTAGTATGCTACTTGGTTTGTTTCTACTTCAATGTGTACATGTGTTTATTTTAGTATATCGCCTATACACATTAGTGGAGCCCTTAGGATCCTTGCTTGATTACCAGCGTTTTGATGGCAGTCACACTAGTGGGGCTAGGTAATCTATAAGCACATCCTTATGCAGGTCCCTGGTCGCAGGACTATTGAGACAGGGCATCGATACTCCGGAGTAGACTAGCGCATGCGCTTCTCATCCCAGTGTGGGAGACGGTCTGTCCCACAGCCGTCGGTACGTCGTACTTGAGATAGTATGCGGGTGCTCGTTGGGTTACGAGTACACTGGACAGGACTCATCGGGAACTGACTAGTTGGTATTATGCCTATCGTCAGTTATCAGTTCCCAGGTGACATGAGTACAGCTTAGTCCGCTGACTTGACACTGTCACTTCGCCTCGAGTGTGTTCCCACTGTACTTTGATTACTACCCTACCACGGCTCAAAGGAGTCGTGCAAACAGGTGGTAGTTGGGTGCAGTCCCGAAGCACTTGGAGGCAGTGACGGTTAGACAGGATTCGTCTCTCCCGGTATTGGGGGTTGACATCGCGCTGTGTCTAGGAGAGCCATTACACGAGTAGTCCCTGGCCAGGGCAAACGAGATATACTGGTAGGCTTCCAGTGTTATCTCAGGGTGTTTTGGGCTTCACTCCGACACGACTTGTACCGCTATTGGGGGACTGACGTTTACCGCCCCTTAGGCCCGCCATGCGATGTATCAGACGAACAGACCGGACTGTACGGAGAATGTCACATTCAGGCTCAGTAGGAGTTCAGATGGGTTTCACCTCGTCAGTCTTCTTGTCGGCATCTACCTGGGGACCGTTACGCACAGCTAGTGCCGCTTGCGGTCTGTGGTTAAACCACTGCCAGCGTAGTGTCGAGTCTTTAGAGTCCCACACAGAAAGCTATTCGCCTTTAGGCAAAAGAGTAGAGGTCGCATGGTTTTGCGACAGGTCGCATGGTTTTGCGACACGGTTCAGTCACATCCGTGCACTTGTGCACGTTTAGTGTCCGGACAGTTTACACTAGCAGGCTTTGGTTTAAGCCAGATCTTAGTGTATGTATTGGGATTGGTTTTATCCAGTTTGCATCCGTGTTCCTCGGAACGCGGATGCGGGTGTGTATGTACAGTTGACGGAGAGACAGAGGCAGAGGATTCTCATTAGGGTTGTTGACCGTTGACTGTTGACTATTGACTTTTTGCTCAACCCTAATGAGAATATGATATATATATATATATATATATATATATATATATATATATATATATATATTTAGCAATAATATTAATTAAGTATTATAGTGACATGGTTGTTGGAGGGTTGACTTTGTTGACTTGTTGACTTTGTTGACCGGTTGACTTTGTTGACCGGTTGACCATCATCATCACAATGGTTGTCATTTTCATGCAAAGACTTTTGCTTGCTTATTGTAGTTTGCAAAATGAGTGCATGGAAATGATATTGCCTTTGTCATGATATGAACCATCACATAATACTTGGTTGACATTATGGCTAATGATGTTTTTGGATTATGAGAGGGTGAAAGACAAAAGAGAGGCTCATTCTTGCTTGACCTTTCTCTCTCTTGGTTTTGAGCTCTCATGCTCTTGCTCTCACCCTCTTCCTCTTGCTCTCTCTCTTTAGTCTATGGTTCACTTGTCTCATGTGTTGAGAAGCAAGAACCATAGAGCAAAATCCCAACATACTCTTCTCTACTCATTCTAGCTCATAAGGCCTAGCAAGCCAAGTGATCTAGTTTCTTCAAAGTCCGAAGAACAAGCCAAAGGTAGAAGCATTCGGGTGGATCCATCTTCGACGCAAGGAGACGACGAGGTGAGGCCGATCCGAACTCCGGGACGAGTTGAAGACAAAGGAGTTCAAGAAAGGTATAGCCCCCTTAACCGAGTAGGTAAACTCTTGTTAGGTTGTTAGTTAGCAGTTTAACAAAGATCCGGGTTTTGAGTCCATGTTACCGCCTCTAAGAAAATCATTTTTCACCAAATTCCGCAAGCCCGTAAGTACCGGGAAAGGTAGCATGGACTTACACCGTTGAGCTGTGGTGTGTAAGGAGGAGTGAGCTGAGAGAGAATCCCATTCTCTTTTAGGAAGTATGCAAATTCCGTACTGAGGTACTCCCCACCTCGATCTGATCAAAGCATCTTGATACTCAAGCCAGTTTGTTTTTCTACTTCTTGTTTATATTCAGTGAATTTCTCGAAAGCTTTGGATTTGTGCTTTAATAAAAATACATGACCGAATCTTGAGAAATCATCAGTGAAAGTAATGAAGTAAGAAAAACTGCCTCTAGCCTGTGTAGACATTGGCCCACATACATCACTATGTAAGAGTCTTAGGAGCTCGGTAGCTCTTTCTCCGTGTCCGGTAAACGGAGTTTTGGTCATTTTACCCTTGAAACAAGACTGGCAAGTCGCATAAGATTTATATTCAAAAAGGATTAAATATCTATCTTTGTGTAACTTGTTTAGTCTTGTTTCGTTAATATGACCAAGTCTACAGTGCCAAAGAAAAGCTTCATTTATTTCTGAAAGTTTTCTTTTATTAGTGTGTTGTATGCTGAAAACTGTGTGTTGATTTAGGACGTATATCCCATTATTAGGTGTACCATACCCAACCAACATTTGATTCAGGTGAATGTTCATAACATTGTTCTGCAATATAAAGTTATATCCTTCATTGGCTAACAAAAAAACAGATATTATATTACAAAGCAAAGTTGGTACAAAATAACATGGGTTCAAAACCAATATACGCCCAGATGGCAACACCAAGTGATACTCTCCCACTGCGACTATATGTACATTGGAACCATTTCCAACGCGGAGAGTATGGTCACCTGTCTTCAAAACCTTGCTATTTCTCAGCCCCTGCATAGAATTGCAAATGTGAGAACCTAAACCGGTATCTAACACCCAGGAAGCAGAATTTATTGAAAAACAGTTTTCTGTCACAAACACACCTGAAGCGGAAGCATCCCCATGCTTCTTCTTGAGATTCAAGTACTCCATACAGTTGTGCTTCCAATGTCCTGTTTTGTGGCAATGAAAACATTCCCCTTTCCCCGATTCTCCATCTTTGGACTTTTCCTTCTCCTTAACCTTTTTAACTCCACACTTAGGATTGGTGGGCTTCTTCTTGTTCTTTCCCTTGGCCTTAGCCTTTGGGCGAGAAGAGGAAGATTGTCCAACAGTCATAACGGGAGTTTTCACTGATTTCAGTGTGCTCTCTGCACTCCTTAACATATTAAGGAGTTCAGGTAGTTCCCTCTCCATTTTGAAGTTAACTATGAATTGAGCAAGGGTGGAGGGGAGGGACTGCAGAATAATATCCGTATATTGTTCATTGTATATTAACTATCATACTAGTTTGTATATTACTTAATGGAAGCTTGGGATATTCACCTTGTATAGACAATCTTGCTCAAAATGGTAGTATGCTACGTGGTTTGTTTCTACTTTAATATGTGCATGTGTTTCTTTTAGCATATTGCTTATACATATTAGTAGAGCCCTTAGGATCTTTGCTTGATTACCAGCGTTATGATGGCAGTCACACTCGTGGGGGCTGGGTAATCCACAAGCACATCCTTATACAGGTCCCTAGTCGTAGGACTATCGAGACAAGGCATCGATACTCCGGAGTAGACTAGCGTATGCGCTTCTCATCCTAGCAGGGGAGACGGTCTGTCCCACAGCCGTCAGTATGTCGTACTTGAGATAGTATGCGGGTGCTCGTTAGGTTACGAGTACACTGGACAAGACTCGTCGGGAACTGATTGGTTGGTACTATACCTATCGTCAGTTATCAGTTCCCAGGTGACATGAGTACAGCTTAGTCCGCTGACTTGACACTGTCACTTCGCCTCGAGTGTGTTCCCACTGTACTTTGATTACTACCCTACCACGGCTCAAAGGAGTCGTGCAAATAGGTAGTAGTTGGGTGCAGTCCCGAAGCACTTGGAGGCAGTGACGGTTAGACAGGATTCGTCTCTCTCAGGATTGGGGGTTGATATCGCGCTGTGTCTAGAAGAGCCATTACACAAGTAGTCCCTGGCCAGGGCAAGCGAGATATACCAGTAGGTTTCCAGTGTTATCTCAAGGTATTCTGGGCTACACTCCGACATGACTTGTATCGCTATTAGGGGACTGACGTTTACCGCCCCCATAGGCCCGCCATGCGATATTCTCAGACGAACAGACCGGACTGTACGGAGACTGTCACATTCAGGCTCAGTAGGAGTTCAGATAGGTTTCACCTCATCCGTCTTCTTATCGGCATCTACCTGGGGGCCGTTACGCACAACTAGTGCCGCTTGCGGTCTGTGGTTAAACCCACTGCCAGCGTAGTGTCGAGTCTTTAGAGTCCCACACAGAGAGCTATTCGCCTTTAGGCAAAAGAGTAGAGGTCGCATGGTTTTGCGACAGGTCGCACGGTTTTGCGACAGGGTTCGGTCACATCCGTGCACTTGTGCACGTTTAGTGTCCGGGCAGTTATTACTAGTGGGCTTTGGGTTAAGCCAGATCCTAGTATACGTTTTGGGATTGATTTTATCTCGTTTGCTTTCGGGTTCCTCGGAACGCGGATGCGGGTGTGTATGCACGGTTGACAGAGACAAAGGCAGAGGATTCTCATTAGGGTTGTTGACTATTGACGTTTGGTAAACCCTAATGAGAATAAGAAATATGATTAATGATAATTAAGTATTATTGTGCCATGGTTGGGTTGAAAGATGACTTTGTTGACTTGTTGACTTTATTGACCGGTTGACTAGGTTGGACTTGTTGACCACCATCATTACTATGGCTATCATTTCATGCAAAGACTTTTGCTTGCTTATTTGTTCACACATTGCATTTAATGCATGAAATGATATTGCCTTTTGATATGATGATAACCATCACATAATACTCAATTATCATTATGTGTTATGATGCTTTTGGATTATGAAAGCTTGGATGGCAAAAGACTTATTCATTCTTTCATTTCATTTCTCTCTCTTGCTCAAGCTATCTCCCTCTTCCTCTTGCTCTCTCTCTAGCTCAAGGCAACTCCCTCTCATGAGTTGAGAAACATTGCCTTAGAGATAAAATAAAAAAAAACCCATATCACTTCTCTACTCATCCTAGTTCACAAGGTTTAGCAAACCAAGTGTTCTAGTTTCTTCTAGTTTGAAGTAGAAGCCAAAAGGTAGAAGCTTTCGGGTGGATCCATCTTCGGTGCGAGGAGACGACGAGGTGAGGCCGATCCGACCACCGCAACGAGTTGAAGACGAAGGAGTTCAAGTTAAGGTATAACCCCCTAACCGAGTAGGTAAAACTCCTAGTTAGGTTGTTAAGTAGTTGTTTAACAAAGATCCGTATTTTGAGTCCATGTTACCACCCTAAGAAAAATCGTTTTTCACCATTTCCGCAACCCCAAAGAACCGGGGAAGGGTAGCATGGACTTACAGTGGTATCAGAGCCAGGTTAAACACTATCTAATATGTTAGCAAAGTAACTAGAAGTTCGATCGGAGAAAAAGTCACGAAACACGCCCGAAAAATCAAGTTTCTGTCGATTCTGTATTCTATTCAAAAAATAATAAATCTTGCTCGACTCAGGCTTTTTAAAATACACCCAAGAAATTTGGTCCACTGGCTCGGTCAAAGCGCCGTGGAACAGCGGCAGGAGCATGCTCCCGCCGCGAATCCGCGGCCGAGTTGACTCGGCCGTGGCACAAATTTCCTGCAGTGTGTTTCTGGGGTTGTTTTGGGATTTTTACAATATGATTTTTCTGCCCAAATTTTCCAGAAAGCAAAATTTGTTTTTGGGGCTTAAAAATCCGTATTTTGATCGAACTTCTAAAGACTTAAGCTAACGGGTTTATATCTGTGATGTGAAATATGTATTGAACGTCCGCTAATCGCTATACGTCGATTAGTGGGGGTTATACATATCTGTGATCTGTAATGTTGATGGTATGTGTATTTGAATTCATTGGATTGTCGCGGGTGAATAGCCGGGGGGTTGTGAGATGAGAGTTTTCGTTTCTTTCAATTCATGTAATTTGTAATTGATGTAATATTATTTATTTGGCCGCACAACCGGGATGAGGTTGTAGCCGTCATTGTATAATTTCTTTTACTATTTTTGCTCCTAGGATAGACCCATGGAGGGGGTGCACAAACTACCAGGTACCTCGAAGTGCCGAGTGTCCTACTCACGTCGTTGAGGGAGGTTGCTTCGCTTCGGGTATTTAGCAGGTAGTTTGCCGCACCCGTAGGGGTCTTGGGTGGGGTATTGGCTATTCACCGCGACCGTGTAATCCGCTTTTCATTACAGGCTCGTACGAATTGCGGATTCCTAGTATATCCAATGTGTTCATCTGTGATCTGGAATGGCTATCATTGCAATATATCTATATATGATATCTATTTAGTCGTTGCTTATGTTTTGCATCCGCGCTAGTCCAGCCCCCGCTCTGTCGTTAGTTAAGTAACCTAACGGGTAATGACGGGGCCCCGTGGCGAATGCGGATGGCATAAGCGTACGTCATATTTTGGTTGTTTTCTGCAATGGTAGGATTAAATGATGGGACGCATTAAATTTAATGCAAGAAAATAAACCAAAGTAAATTCGTTGGAACACTTTCAAAAACCACTCGGTTTCTTTTCAAAAACAACTTTTAAACGCGGAGCTTAAGCCACTCCTTTTAAAAGCTATCTCGTTCCATCGATTATATCAAGTTCACTACGTTCACAGTTTCGCCAAAACCATTCGTAGCCCTTCGTCGTTTCACATGGATGGTCAATAGTATTCAAGCTATGTTTGTTGGCCAAAGTCAAGGCATAGTGATTGGTAGCTATTGGGTATTCATTTGCAGCATAGATAGATGCGTTGGTTTGGGACAGTCATACTGCCTTGTTGGCCAAAGTCAAGGGTAGGTACGGGTAGGTTCAAATTAACCTGGAGAATGACGGGTAGAACTTGACATGTGACTTATGATTTGTTGTCCAAAATCAAGGTCATAAGAGCATGGGGCAAAAATCCACATCGGGAGTTTCTAAAGAACCAGAAACTTGCTAGCGCTGCATACCATTTGGAGTGTGATGATTCTGGTAGGATTCCTTCAGTTTTGTCACGCGATGATATTTGGATCCCGATCCTACTATGAGTATATGCTACTCCTCGGGAAATTTCTCACTTAACGATCATTGCTATAAACCAAGTAGGTGTCTAGAAAGGTGTTAGCGGGGCTACGCCCCCAGGGAAAAGAGGTTATTTAATTAAGGAACTTCACGAAAGTGTTGGAAAACCTCCCTCGAAGTACCAACACTGGCCTGGCTGAACGGTTAAGCAAGTATTGTACGGTGAGATTGATCCCGACTAATTCTTCCTTTTTGGTTTGAGGAGGAATTCGAGATACAGTGGGAGCCATCCTGTTTAGACAAATTAAAAACCACTCTAAACTTGCAAGAGCATCATGCTGAGTGTTTCTTCTCTCTCTCCTAATTGCAGCGACCAATCGTCATGACCGGACTTAAGTTACTTCTAGATAAAAACATACTGACAGGGCCAAACTACAAAGATTGGCTCAGGAATGTCAAAATGGAAATCACTTACGACAAGCTGGGGTATCTCCTTACCACCAAAGCTTCCCATGTCCCAGGTCCCACTTCCAGCGTCGCGGATAAGGAAATCCGTAAGACTTGGGAGATCGATTGCGCGAAAGCCAAGTGGCTCGTGCTTGCCTCTATGGACAATGAACATCAGAGGAAGCACGAGAATATGGATCTCGAATCCATATTTCTCCATACAAAAGAACTGTATGGAGAGCAATCTCGTATCGCCAGTTACGAAGTGTCGAAAAAGCTGTTTTCGGCAAGGTTGGCCGTCGGATCATCGGTAGCGGAACACGTGCTTAAGATGATTGGCTTCATTGAGGCGCTCGCGAACCTTGGGACCACGTTAGAGAACGAGCTCTATACGGACTTGATTCTCCAGTCCCTTCCTTCCACTTACGCCCAGTTTATCCTGAACTTCAACTTGCAAGGAAAAGAAGTTGAACTTCCGGAGCTCCTCTACATGCTGAGGAGTGCAGAGGGCACCCTACAGAAAGGTAGGGAAATATCCACTTTGTTTGTAGGGGGATCTTCCTCCTCTAAGGCCAAGGCAAAAGCCAAGGGAAAGAAGAAGAAAGCCCCCGCCAAACCAAGGGGCGGTGTTAGTAAAGTGGATACGAAGCGAAAAACAAAGGCAACAAAGATAGCGGGGCAGCTTGTGGGAAAGGAAGAATACTTCTATTGTCATAAGAAGGGATACTGGAAGAAAGATTGCAGGGCTTGGAAGGCCAGAAACCGGGATCCGGAGCAAGTTGCGGCTTCGGCTTCACGTGTGTATGTTATTGAAAACTGTCTTTCAATAAACTCTACTTCCTGGGTATTGGATACCGGATCAGGATCTCATATCTGTAATTCTTTGCAGGCACTGAGAAAGCATAGGGTTTTGAAGGCAGGTGATATGACCCTCAGAGTTGCAAACGAAGCTGGCATGGATGCTGAGTCCGTGGGGGACTATCACCTGGGATTGTCAGATGGACACGTTTTGGTTTTGCGTAATTGCTATTTTGTACCCAATGCAACTTGTAATATCATTTCTGTATCTTTATTATCTAAAGAAGGTTATGAATTTGCATTTGTAAGCAATGTTGTAAACATTCACCTTAATCAAGTTATGATTGGGTCAGGTACATTAAGCAATGGTATATACGTATTAAACCAACCACAGATTTTCAATGTCCAGAATACACACAAAAGAAAGTCTCCGGAAACAAACCAGGCTTTCTTATGGCATTGTAGACTGGGTCACATCAATGGAAGAAGGTTGACGAAGTTACATACAGAAGGATATTTGGATCCGTTCGAATATCAATCGTATGCCACTTGTCAATCCTGTCTCAAAGGAAAGATGACAAAGACTCCGTTCACTGGACACGGAGTAAGAGCGAGCGAGTTCTTGGGACTCGTACACAGCGACGTGTGCGGTCCAATATCTACGCATGCACGAAGCGGTTATTCTTACTTCATTACTTTTATGGATGACTTTTCAAGGTACGAATATGTTTTCTTAATGAAACATAAATCCGAAGCCTTTGGAAAATTCCAGAAATATAAGAATGAAGTAGAAAAACAAACCGGTAAAAGTATCAAGACACTGAGATCTGATCGAGGTGGTGAATACTTGAGTGCCGAGTTCCTGGATTACCTAAAAGAGAATGGTATTCTCTCTCAGCTTACTCCTCCATACACTCTGCAACATAACGGTGTATCGGAGAGACGGAACCGGAACTTATTGGATGTGGTACGTTCCATGATGAGTAACGCTGAGTTACCGCGATCATTCTGGGGATATGCACTAGAATCAGCTGCATACCTTTTGAACCGAGTTCTAACTAAGACTGTGCCTACCACACCATATCAGATGTGGTGTGGGAAGAAACCCTATATTAAGCATATTAAGACATGGGGATGTCCAGCTTTTGTTAAAAAGCAGCATGTGGACAAACTCGAGGCACGCTCAGTACAGTGCAAGTTTGTGGGATATCCAAAGAACTCCGAGGGATATTTCTTCTATTGCGAAGAGGAACAAAAGGTTTTTGTTTCTCGTCATGCCCACTTCTTGGAAACTGAGTTTTTGGAAAATCAGATAAGTGGGAGCGCAATAGAACTGGAAGAAATTCCAGAACCACGAGCTATTACTGAAAGCTTGGTAGAACCAGAGGGTTCGAAAGATCAGGACATTCCGGCGCCGCTCCGCAGGAGTTGTAGGCAGTCTCATCCGCCCGAGAGATACTACAGTTTTCTCATAGACGGGGATAGAAAGGATTGCATCATTGATAGTGATGAGCCGACTAGCTTCCAGCAGGCCATTCAGAGCGTTGACTCGGTAAAATGGCTGGATGCAATGCGGACCGAAATGGAGTCCATGTACACCAACAAAGTATGGACGTTGGACGTTGCTCCAGATGGGGTAAAACCCGTAGGATGCAAGTGGATCTTCAAAAGGAAGATTGGTGTAAATGGACAAGTTGAGACCTATAAGGCTAGACTTGTTGCAAAGGGTTTTCGTCAAAGACCTGGTTTGGACTATGACGAAACCTTTTCTCCAGTAACTATGCTGAAATCCATTCGGATCCTTCTTGCCATTGCTGCCTTCCACGATTATGAGATTTGGCAGATGGACGTAAAGACCGCTTTTCTAAATGGAAATTTAGAGGAGTGTGTCTATATGGACCATCCAGAGGGTTTCATTCAGAGTGGGAGCAGCGGAAAGGTGTGCAAGTTGCTTAAGTCCATCTATGGACTAAAGCAGGCATCGCGGAGTTGGAACATCTATTTTGATGAGACGGTCAAAGAATTTGGCTTTATCAAAAATCCAGATGAACCAGGCATCTATAGTAGATTTGTAGCAAGAACTGTCGTGTTCCTCGTTTTATACGTGGATGACATTCTCTTGATAGGAAATGACATTCCTATGCTACAATCTGTCAAAGGGTTCTTGTCACACAGGTTCTCCATGAAAGACCTGTGTGATGCCTCTTACATTCTGGGGATCCGGATCCATCGTGATAGATCCAAAAGGATATTAGGACTTTCACAGTCCAGGTACATCGACACCATACTGAAAAGATTCAGTATGGAAGATTCCAAGCGCGGTAATCTACCGGCTTGTCACGGGATCACCCTCTCCAAAGAGATGTCTCCGAAGACTGATTTGGAAAGGGATCGAGTGTCTATTATACCCTACGCTTCTGCGGTAGGCTCTATAATGTATGCGATGTTGTGTACCAGACCAGATGTAGCTTATGCACTGAGTGTGGTAAGCCGGTATCAGTCAAACCCTGAGGAGAAGCACTGGATAGTGGTAAAGAACATTCTCAAGTACCTGAGAAGGACTAAGGAGATGTTCTTTGTGTATGGCGGAAAAGACCTCCAAATCGAGGCATTTGCTGACTCCAGCTTCCAGAGCGACAAGGATGATTCCAAGTCCATGTCGGGTTATGTCTTTACCCTCAATGGAGGGGCGGTGTGTTGGAAAAGTTCCAAACAGGAAACCGTTGCTAACTCGACGATAGAAGCGGAATATATCGCTGCTGCAGATGCCGCAAAAGAAGCCGTCTGGATGAGGAAGTTCCTAACGGAACATCAGGTGGTTCCGTCCATTGTTGATCCAATACCTCTGTATTGCGACAACAACGGGGCTATATCTTTAGCGAAGGAACACAGGTCCCATCAGAAGTCCAGACACATCTTGAGGCGGTATCACCTGATCAGGGAGACGTGGGTCACCAGGAGATCGAGGTTCGGAGAGTTGCTACGGAAGATAACACTGCAGATCCATTCACGAAGGCCTTACCCCAGACTCAGTTCGAGCGGCTGATCGAGATGATAGGTCTTCGATACGCCAGTACATGGCCTTAGTGCAAGTGGGAGATTGTTAGTGTATATGCCCTAGAGGCCATTACTGTATCATACTAGTTTGTATATTACTTAATGGAAGCTTGGGATATTCACCTTGTATAGACAATCTTGCTCAAAATGGTAATATGCTACTTGGTTTGTTTCTACATTAATATGTGCATGTGTTTCTTTTAGCATATTGCTTATACATATTAGTAAAGCCCTTAGGATCTTTGCTTGATTACCAGCATTGTGATGGCAGTCACACTCGTGGGGCTGGGTAATCCACAAGCACATCCTTATACAGGTCCCTAGTCGTAGGACTATCGAAACAAGGCATCGATACTCCGGAGTAGACTAGCGTATGCGCTTCTCATACCAGCAGGGGAGACGGTCTGTCCCACAGCCGTCAGTACGTCATACTTGAGATAGTATGCGGGTGCTCGTTAGGTTACGAGTACACTGGACAGGACTCGTCGGGAACTGATTGGTTGGTACTATACCTATCGTCAGTTATCAGTTCCCAGGTGACATGAGTACAGCTTAGTCCGCTGATTTGACACTGTCATTTCGCCTCGAGTGTGTTCCCACTGTACTTTGATTACTACCCTACCACTGCTCAAAGGAGTCGTACAAACAGGTAGTAGTTTGGTGCAGTCCCGAAGCACTTGGAGGCAGTGACGGTTAGACAGGATTCGTCTCTCCCGGTATTGGGGGTTGATATCGCGCTGTGTCTAGGAGAGCCATTACACAAGTAGTCCATGTCCAGGGCAAGCGAGATATACTGGTAGGTTTCCGGTGTTATCTCAGGGTATTCTGGGCTACACTCCGACACGACTTGTACCGTTATTAGGGGACTGACGTTTACCGCCCCCCTAGGCCCGCCATGCGATATTCTCGGACGAACAAACCTGACTGTACGGAGACTGTCACATTCAGGCTCAGTAGGAGTTCAGATGGGTTTCACCTCGTCCGTCTTCTTATCGGCATCTATCTGGGGGCCGTTACGCACAGCTAGTGCCGCTTGCGGTCTGTGGTTAAACCCACTGCCAGCGTAGTGTCGAGTCTTAGAGTCCCACACAGAGAGTTATTCGCCTTTAGGCAAAAGAGTAGAGGTCGCATGGTTTTGCGACAGGTCGCATGGTTTTGCGACAGGGTTCGGTCACATCCGTGCACTTGTGCACGTTTAGTGTCCGGGCAGTTATTACTAGTGGGCTTTGGGTTAAGCCCGATCCTAGTATATATTTTGGGATTGATTTTATCTCGTTTGCATTCGTGCTCCTCGGAACGCGGATGCGAGTGTGTATGCACGGTTGACAGAGATAGAGGCAGAGGATTCTCATTAGGGTTGTTGACTATTGACGTTTGCTAAACCCTAATGAGAATAAGAAATATGATTAATGATAATTAAGTATTATTGTGCCATGGTTGGGTTGAAAGGTTGACTTTGTTGAGTTGTTGACTTTGTTGACCGGTTGACTAGGTTGGACTTGTTGACCACCATCATTACTATGGCTATCATTTCATGCAAAGACTTTTGCTTGCTTATTTGTTCACACATTGCATTTAATGAATGAAATGATATTGCCTTTTGATATGATGATAACCATCACATAATACTCAATTATCATTATGTGTTATGATACTTTTGGATTATGAGAGCTTGGATGGCAAAAGACTTGTTCATTCTTTCATTTCATTTCTCTCTCTTGGTCAAGCTCTTTCCCTCTTCCTCTTGCTCTCTCTCTAGCTCAAGGCAACTCCCTTTCATGAGTTGAGAAATATTGCCTTAGAGATAAAAGAAAACCCATATCACTTCTCTACTCATCCTAGTTCACAAGGTTTAGCAAACCAAGTGTTCTAGTTTCTTCTAGTTTGAAGTAGAAGCCAAAAGATAGAAGCTTTCGGGTGGATCCATCTTCGGCGCGAGGATACGACGAGGTGAGGCCGATCCGACCACCTCAACGAGTTGAAGACGAAGGAGTTCAAGTTAAGGTATAACCCCCTAACCGAGTAGGTAAAACTCCTAGTTAGGTTGTTAGGTAGTTGTTTAACAAAGATCCGTATTTTGAGTCCATGTTACCACCCTAAGAAAATTCGTTTTTCACCATTTCCGCAACCCCAAAGAACCGGGGAAGGGTAGCATGGACTTACTGTTCATTGTCCATAGAGGCAAGCACGAGGCACTTGGCCTTCGCGCAGTCGATCTCCCATGTCTTACGGATTTCTATATCCGTGACGCTGGAGGTGGGACCCGGGACAGGGGGAGCTTTGGTGGTAAGGAGATACCCCAACTTGTCATAAGTGATTGCCATTTTGACATTCCTGAGCCAATCTTTGTAGTTTGGCGCTGTCAGTATGTTTTTATCTAGTAATAACTTAAGTATGGTCATGACGATTGGTCGCTGCAATTAGGAAAGAGAGAAGAAACACTCAGCATGATGCTCTTGCAAGTTTAGAGTGGTTTTTAGTTTGTCTAAACAGGATGGCTCCCACTGTCTCTCGAATCCCTCCTCAAACCATAAAGGAAGAATTAGTCGGGATCAATCTCACCGTACAATACTTGCTTAACCGTTCAGCCAGGCCAGTGTCGGTACTTCGAGGGAGCTTTTCCAATGCTTTCGCGAAGTTCCTTAATTTAAGAACCTCTTTTCCCTGGGGGCGTAGCCCCGCTATCATCTTTCTAGATACCTACTAAGTTTATAGCATTGATCGTTAAGTGAGAAATTTCCCGAGGAGTAGCATATACTCACAGTAGGATTGGGATCCAAATATCATCGCGTGACAAAAATGAAGGAATCCTACCAGAATCATCACACTCCAAATGGTATGCAGCGCTAGCAAGTTTCAGTTTCTTTTGAAACTCCCGATGTGGATTTTTGCACCATGCTCTTATGACCTTGGCATAGGTCAACATGTCATAAGTCACATATCAAGTTCTACCCATCATTATCCAGGTTAATTTGAACCCACCCGTACCTACCCTTGACGTAGGCCAAAATGGCAGTACGACTGTCTCAAACCAACGCATTCTATCTATGCAACAAATAAATATCCGGCAGCTACCAATCACTATGCCTTGGCGTAGGTCAAAATACATAGCTTGAATACTACCGAATATTTAACTGAAATGATGGAGGGCTACGAATGGTTTTGGCGAAACCGTGAACGTAGTGAACTTGATATAATCGATGGAACGAGATAGCTTTTAAAAGGAGTGGTTCAAGCTCCGCATTTAAAAGTTGGTTTTTGAAAAGAACCGAGTGGTTTTGAAAGTGTTCCAACGACTTTTACTTGGTTTATTTTCTTGCATTAATTTTAATGCGTCCCATCATTTAATCCTACCATTGCAGAAAACAACGAAAATATGACGTACGTTTATGCCATCCGCATTCGCCATGGGGCCCCGTCATTACCCGTTAGGTTACTTAACTAACAACAGAGCGGGGGCTGGACTAGCACGGATGCAAAACAGAAGCAACGCCTAAATAGATATCATATATAGATATATACATTCTTCAGATGCAATGATAGCCATTCCAGATCATAGATGAACACATTGGATATACTAGGAATCCGCATTCCTTACGAGCCTGTAACGAAAAGCGGATTACACGGTCGCGGTGAATAGCCCATACCCCGCCTTAGACCCCTACGGGTGCGGCAAACTACCCGCCAAATACCCAAAGTGAAGCAACCTTCCTCAACAACGTGAGTAGGCCACTCGGCACTTCGAGGTACCCGGTAGTTTGTGCACCCCCTCCATGGGTCTATCCTAGGAGCAAAAACAGTAAAAGAAATTATACAATAACGGCTACAACCTCATCCCGGTTGTGCGGCCATATAAATAATATTACATCAATTACAAATTACATGAATTGAAAGATAAAGAAAAACTCTCATCTCACAACCCCCGGCTATTCATCCGCGACAATCCAATAAATTCATATACACATACCATCAACATTACAGATCACAAATATGTATAACCCCCACTAATCGATGTATAGCGATTAGTCGACGTTCAATACATATATCACATCACAAATATATAACCCGTTAGCTTAAGTTCTTAGAAGTTCGATCAAAATACGGATTTTTAAACCATAAAAACAAATTTTGCTTTCTGAAAAATCTGGGCAGAAAAATCATATTGTAAAATTCCCAAAACACCCTAAGACACACACTGCAGCAAAACAGATCCACGGCCGAGTCAACTCGGCCGCGGATCCGCGACAAGAAGCTCTTCTTGCCGCGTTTCCGCGGTGGGTTGGTCGGCTCTGTGGATCGTTTTTCTGTAGTGTACACTAAAAAGCCTGAGTCGATTTTTCAGATATGTTAAATCATTTTTAGAGCAGTAAAAAAATCGACAGAAAGTTTGTGTCTTGGGCATGTTTTGTGACTTTTTCTCCGATCGAACTTCTAATTACTTTGCTAACATGTTAGATAGTGTTTAACTAGGCTCTGATACCACTGTAAGTCCACGTTACCCGTCCCCGGTTCTTTGGGGTTGCGGAAATGGTGAAAAACGATTTTCTACGGTGGGGGTAACATGGACTCAAAAACAGATCTTTGTTAAACTAACTATCTAACAACCTAACTAAGAGTTTTACCTACTCGGTTAGGGGGTTATACCTTAACTTGAACTCCTTCTCTTCGACTCCTTGTGGTGGTCGGATGATTCTCTCCTCGTCGTCTTCTTGTGCTGAAGATGGATCCACCCGAAAGCTTCTACCTTTGGCTCCAACCTCAATCTGGAGGAAACTAGAACACTTGGCTTGCTAGACCTTGTATACTAGGATGAGTAGAGAAGTGTTTTGGGTTTTTATCTCCAAGGCAAATGGTTCTCAACACATGAGAGGTTTTTGCCTTGAACTAGAGAAAGAGGGAGAGCAAGAGGAAGAGGAGAGCTTTTGCATGAGAGAGAATGCAAATGGTAGAATGAGAAAGACTTTTACAGCCATCCTCTTCATAATCCAAAAATAATCATAACAAATAATAATAATTGAGTATTAAGTGATGCTTGTTATCATATCAAATGGCAATATCATTTCATGCATTAAATACAATGTGTGAACAAACAAGCAAGCAAAAGTCTTTGCCATGAAATGACAGCCATTGTAATGATGATGGTCAACAAGTCCAACCAAGTCAACCGGTCAACAAAGTCAACAAGTCAACAAAGTAAACCTTTCAACCCAACCATGGCACAATAATACTTAATTAATATTATCATTAATCATATTTCTTATTCTCATTAGGGTTTAGCAAAAGTCAACAGTCAACAACCCTAATGAGAATCATCTGCCTCTGTCTCGGTCAACCGTGCATACACACCTGCATCCACGTTCCGGGGAACACGAATACAAATGAGATAAAACCAATCCCAAAACGTATACTAGGATCTGGCTTAACCTAAAGCCCGCTAGTAATAACTGCCCGGACACTAAACGTGCACAACTGCACGGATGTAACCGAACCCTGTCGCAAAACCATGCGACCTCTACTCTTTTTGCCTAAAGACGAATAGCTCTCTGTGTGGGACTCTAAAGACTCGACACTACGCTGGCAGTGGGTTTAACCATAGACCGCAAGTGGCACTAGCTGTGCGTAACGGCCCCCAGGTAGATGCCGATAAGAATACTGACGAGATGAACTCATCCAAACTCCTACTGAGCCTGAATGTGACAATCTGCGTACAGTCCGGTCTGTTCGTCTGAGAATATCGCATGGCGGGCCTAGGGGGTGGTAAACGTCAGTCCCCTAATAGCGGTACAAGTCGTGTAGGAGTGTAGCCGAGAACACCCTGAGACAACACTGGAAACCTACCAGTGTATCTCGCTTGCCCTGGCCAGGGACGACTATGCGTAATAGCTCTCACAGCGCGATATCAACTCCCAATACCGGGAGAGACGAATCATATCTAACCGTCACTGCCTCCAAGTGCTTCGGGACTGCACCCAACTACTACCTGTTTGCACGACTCTTTTGAGCCATGGTAGGGTAGTAATCAAAGTACAGTGGGAACACACTCGAGGCGAAGTGACAGTGTCAAGTCAGCGGACTAAGCTGTACTCATGTCACCTGGGAACTGATAACTAACGATAGCTATAGTACCAACCAACAGTTCCCGACGAGTCCTGTCCAGTGTACTCGTAACCTAACGAGCACCCGCATACTATCTCAAGTACGACGTACTGACGGCTGTGGGACAGACCGTCTCCTCTGCTGGGATGAGAAGCGCATACGCTAGTCTACTCCGAAGTATCGATGCCCTGTCTCGATAGTCCTACGACTAGGGACCTGCATAAGGATGTGCTTGTAGATTACCCAGCCCCCACGAGTGTGACTGCCATCACAACGCTGGTAATCAAGCAAAGATCCTAAGGGCTCCACTAATGTGTATAGGCGATATGTTAAAAGAAACACATGTACACACATTGAAGTAGAAACAAACCAAGTAGCATACTACTATTTTGAGCAAGATTGTCTATATAATAGTGAATATCCCAAGCTCCATTAAGTAATATACAAACTAGTATGATACAGTAATGGCCTCTAGGGCATATACACTAACAAGCGCAACATCAACTCCCTATACCGGGAGAGACGAATCCCCTCCTATCGCTCATTGCTTCCATGTGACTCGGGACTGCACCCAAAAACCACCGTTTTGCACATTCTCTTGAACGTTATAAAGTAGAAATCAAAGCACAGTGGGAATCACACAAGACTCTATGACGATCTCGGGTCGACAGAATAACCTGTACCGGTGTCACCAGAGAACTGCCATCTGACGTGAGGTATAATACTATCTAGGAGTTCTCGGCGAGTCCGTCCAGTGTACCCAGTATCCACTGAGCACCCGTATACCATCTCTGATGTCAAACACCAATGGATATGGGATCATCCATCGCCCATCTACATAGGTCGAGAAGCTATACGCTAGTCTACTCTGGTATATCGATGCCCTGTCTCGATACACCCACGATTAGGAACATTAAAAGATGTACTCACGGACTGCCTTTGTCCAACTAGTATGGTACGCATCATAATCCAGGTAGTCAAGTACACATTCTAAGGGCTTTACCAACATGTAACAGAGAGACAATCAATGTACATGTTAAGATAAAAAGTAACCAGATAGCATAGTATCAAGTCGAACAAGAAAGTCCTCCCTATGTATGTCCAAGCATCCACTATAATATACATCATATGTACAATAATGGCCTCTAGGGCATACATATAACTAACCCGGGTTAGTCTGTAGACCCAAGATCGTCATAAATTCTTTTGTGTTCTCCCACTGTGCTTTGATTTCCACCTTACCACGGCTCTACTGAGTCGTGAAAAAAGGTGGCTTTTGGGTACAGTCCCGAGAGACATAGAAGCAAAGAGCGATAGGAGGGGTTTCGTCTCTCCCGGTATTGGGAGTTGATGTTGTACTATGCACGGTTGGCTATAAATGGAAGTCCCTGACCAGGGCTGATGAGATTTACTGATAAGTGTTATCAGTAGTTTCTCGACCTGTTATAGGCCATACAACGACATGATTTATTGAGTTATTGGGGTCGACGATACCATCCCTAGACTCAATATGCAACATATCAGACGAAGAGACCGGATTATATGGTAAGTGTTGCCAATGGCTCTACGGGAGTTTTGACAGGTTCGCTTGTTGTTCTTCTGTTCGTACAATACCTGGGAGTCGTAACGTGCAGCTAGTACCGCTGACGGTTTGTGGGTATCTGATATGATCACTACATACTGCTAGCGTATTGATAGCACGCTTTTGGCGTGTCGAGTTTTAAGAGTTCTAAAGTGTAACCGCGATTAGGAAGGTGTCGCTTTGCAGCTAGCCGCGATGAGCACGGGTCGATCCACAGGGAGACGGAGCGTTTTAAGTTCTTGTTCTGACGAGTTAATGCGCGTGGGCAGAATTGTTCATATCTATCCTATGTCTTATATGCAAAGTATAAATCTTGTTAGGAAAAGATACAATAGTGTATGCTAGTGAATTCGTACTCAAACCTTTGAGCCGAGTCTTGACCAATTGAAGCTAGAGCAATCGGCAAAAACGTGGATTGGGGTACTTAAGCACGGTATTCGTGGAATCCGGCTTATTGACCTTTGTCCTTCCGTTCTTGTCTCTTGCTTTCGCATCTGGCAAAACCGAACGCAACCGGTCGCGGTTAGGGATCACCGATATCTTGGTAGGTTAGGGTGCCTAACGGAGCGCTTGTGTAAGGTTTGGGCGGAGTTCAATGAAAAATAACGGGAAAAGAAATGGGAAACGAAATCCTTAACTTACAATATCGTATCCTTTTACTAACAACACATATTTACAACCATTACAAAACAACAACAAAAAGAGCAAAAGAAAAGAGAAGAAAAAAGAAAGGGAAAAGCATTACAAGTAAGTAAAGGGCATCGTAATAAATTGCAAGGTATGTAAGGCAAGAATTAAAAGAGCATGTAATTAAATTGCAAGTAAGGAAAGCATGGAAAGAAAAGAGCAAGTAAGACTAGGAACCATGGAACAAGTTACAAACCATGGATTTAATAACCCAAACTTAAACTTGCAAACTCAATTAAGAGGTTGCAAGATCGAGAGAGAGCTAAAAACCCAAGGTAAAATGATAGCACGAAAGAGAGCTTTATTCAACTTCTATGAAGATACAACCCTTGAGATCAATAACCAACCCTTAAACTTCGAAGCTCAATTAGGAGGTTGCAAGATCAAGAGAAGGTTAAGAACTCAAGGGGAAGCTATTTACAAGAACTAAAGAAACAAAAAGAGTTACAAAGTATAGAACAAAACTTGGCAAAATGTGAGACCCTTCTCTCTTGCTGCCTCACTCTGCTCTTATAGTCAAAAAATAGATTAAACAAACAACAACATTATGATGAGGTGGCAGCAGGGGATGCACTGTAGAAAACTGGGGGCATTTGGGCACTATTTGGCCGCTTTTGGCATGCATGTGCTCGGGTCAATTCCGAGATCTCTGGCTCGTATTTGGTGTGTTGGTTTGTGTGTTCCCCCACATCACTCTGATATTGTTTGCTTGGTCAAAAATAACCTGGTTTGTCTTTAGAGTTTGGAGGGAAACTTGAATCTTTTGGTCACAACACTACTTTATGCATTGAATGCACATCACACCATGCCCACTTGCACCTTGCATTGGGCAGCCCCCCACTAGGTCAAAGCCATCAAAGAGCTAGTGCACAACTTGTCATGTGTTGGACCAAAATATGTGTACACTAGTTTATTTACAAAAACTCTTTGATTCTTGATCGGTTTTCAGTTCTGGTTGCAGTGTCAGCTCACAAATGTAATATCCGTGATTCTGGATGTATTTCTAGTATTTTGTCATGGATACCTGTAATCTGTATTACTGAGCAAACACCGGTTAATAGTACCAATATATACAAAAAATAGATAACGAATGAGCGGTATTAAAATGCAGTTTTCAGTGATGAACAAATACCCCCAAACTTATCTTTTGCTCGTCCCGAGCAAAACAAAATCCTAGTCTCACTTTCGCAGGGAACGTGATTGCACTGAGCTTGTACAACAAGTCGTTAAACCTCTAGGTTTCCCTAGTAGGAGGAGTGTTGTCTCCTGAGGGTTTTCAGCCGATTACACCCACAAAATCCCGTCAAGCTAGTTTCATAAGTTAACGTCGATTCTACTCCTACAGTTTTAGTATCTAAGTTAGAAATTCTATTATCCTAAGTTAGAAATAACCAACCCTTGTGTTTCACACCTCCTATCTATTTAACCTTAGATCCTATACGTTCCAAAAAAGTTTTAGAAAGATGTTGGTATCTCCTGAGTTTTCCTTCTAAAAGTGTAGTCTTAAATCAGGGGTTTTTATCAACTTTACGGAAAACATAAGTCTTAAATTTCATTTCTATCTTTCCTCCAAACATCGATTGTATACCCCCACGTGTGTGTAAATTTTTCACCCCTACACTTAAGAATTCAATTTAAGCTATAGTACCCTTGCCCTAATACCTAATACTACTTCTTTTCATTTAATAATGGATGGATTTGCTCACACACCTTTCATGCGACTATTAATGCTTCTTGAGGGACTAACAGCCGATTACTGAATGTGTGAGCTTAAAGCGTAAATAGCATATCACGACCCGAAATTGGCACGTGACGGCCCTTAAACTACGCAACGTCTACAGGAGTAACGCAATTTAAGTAAGCCGAAAACCCAGCAATCTAAACCATCAAAAGTAGTAAGAAAGTGATAATAGCATTTTCAAAACCTTTGAAATCTCAACCCAAATTCTTTAATGTCCAACATTTCTTCTTTTAAAATTTTGGCAGCACCTCCTTTGTAAAAACCAACCCCAAAAATGGGTATAACATAAATATAAGTAAAGCATCCCCAACGGGAGCAAATCCACGCCCAACGGCAGAAAACAACCACCACAACAGATATACGACGCCGTAGCGAAGAAATAAAAGACGATATAAGTAAAAGTGAATAAAAGACATCCCAAGTCACAAAATAATATACAATATCATCCTCACATCTCGTCTCTAAGTCATACACATAAAAGTAGTAGATGGAGAGTACATGGATACAACGAATATAAAATAAACAACCTTGGATAACCGCAAAACCCACCTAAGAAAAACTGTACACCGTGAGCCGAAACGGTATCCGCTGCAAAAGATGATGTGATAGATGAATAGCCTGACTCGACTACTCTGGGGAACAACCTGCAAATACTGTGGCACAACGGGGGTGAGTTGCCAACTCGTGAATAGTAAATAATATATGCAGGTAATCACAAGTATGCACGTACAGCGCGAATCTAACATATGCAAGCTAATAGCAATAAATGGTGTAAAATTTCAAAATAATAAAATATTATTTTGGGAATTTTTATAATTTAATATTATTTTATTGATTATTTTAATATTAAATTTATAATTAAATACCGATAAATGGGAAAAAATTTGAAAAATTATGGAAAATTCAAAAATAATGTATTCTATGGAATTTTGTCATTTTAAAGTTTTTATGAGCAATTATATGCTAATTTAGTGCTAATCGCGATTAAAAATCGCTAATCGAATTTTTGGCTTTTTATGCAAAACATGCACATATCATTTTGGACTTGTGTTACATTTTTCCTACCATGGGTGTTTTTGGGTCTACTATTTAAGTGAGAAGGAAAAGGAAAGAAAAGAAAAGGAAAAAGGATATGGTATCATCATGAAGAGAGAGAAAGACTAGGTCAACCTTCACCTTTTGAACCATACTCCCATCATTTCGCCATTCCATTTCTCTCTCCCCCTTCAAAGAGCTCCTGCTGCTCCTGCCCCTTTCCCTCTTCCTCCTCCCTCTTCAAGCCTAGATCCACCATGAATACAACCCCGAAACCCCATTTCGATTTCACAAAAAGTGTGCACAAGCTCACAAGCTTTAGAATGGACCAAGAAAGTTAAGGTTTTTGTGCTGTAGGAGGATTCATGAGTCTCTATTGAGGTATTTCCTTCACAATTAGTGTTGTAATTCTTGTGCTTAAGCCTCAATTCAAGTTTCATATCAATATCGTGTGATTTTAGGCACTTTGGACAAACCTAGAGAGGGTTAAGGTTAAATTGAATTGTGTTAGTGTAGTTAAGCCCTATTGGTGACCCTTGAACCCCCCTTGGTGCTACGAACCCAGATCCGTCACATTACGAAACCTGGAACCCAAAACAGAATAGTTTCATGTCGGTTTGTGGGTGTATATAGCGTGCAGGTGAATCTGGAGTGATCCGGGGTCAATACAAGAAAAATAAACAACACCAGGAGCCTAGTTAGACCAATAGGAGACCACCCTAGGAAGACGAGAGCCCAACTCCATGACCAGGCCGATTTTTCCTATTGAGGGGATTGGCCACTTGGTGATGGTATGGGTCCAGGTTTCTACTGTAGGTCTTATGCACCCTGTATATCAATCTAGACTTGTTTGCTTGCCTTTGTTTGGCCTGAGACGAAATCTGGGATCATTTTCTTGGGTTGCTGCTTTGAATTTAGTTTTGGTTTTTCATATCTTGATTTCCAGATTTTGATATTTGTGCGTTATCTCGATCGTGTGACGTTTGTACGTCTATATCGAGTGATTTCAGGTTGTTTTGCGAAGGTTAATCATAGGTTCTAACCTATAGGCCTTTTAGCGTATCGTGTTGGTTTGCGTGTGTCGTTTTAAGTTCGATTTGGTTTTAATGCGATGCGATACGTGTGATATGTAGGTACCCCCACGGCGATCCGAGACGATGAAGAAGATGAAGAAGACAACGACACCGACACGCGGGATACAGGTGAGTAGATAATATCTACGTGGAAAGTCGGATGGATGGCGTATAGCACCCCCACAGTTCGATACTTAGTATAGCATATATATACTATATATATATATATTTATGATAGCTTATGGTGTCGTGGATATTTGAGATGTGTTAGGTGTACTATAGATAGATTAGGGTTAGAAGTAAACTAGTGTAGTTTCTAGTCGCGAACCCTACAAAAGTTTTACACCCACACGCACAGACGTACTTATTGCTATACTTATACTGTGATGATGAGGATAGCGGATGATATTTAGAGATGAGTCGATGACATTGGGCATAGTGCCATAAGATCGGTGATATGATGTGATTCGTATTTGGGATACGACATGTGATTGTTAGCGGGCCTTTGGACGTGTGTTTCACACACGCACTTATATTTATATAGATGGTATCGATTTGTGCTAGACCTAGATCAGTACCCCAGATCATGTGATATGATGATAAGGATATCAGATAATTGATGAGATAATTGTGATATTGACCCGTGCCCAGCTATTGGGATGACGTACGACGATTTACCGTATGAGCTTTATATTGATGATAGATCCGCACTCATGACTCGAGGACGTCATATGATATACTGTATCGTACGTGATACTGTTGAGGCGGGATCACCGACTATTATATATATATATATATATATATATATATATATATATATGTATGTATGTATGTATATATATCGATTCAGATGTAGGTGGTTTCCATACCCCTCCTGCTTAGCTTGTTACTTAGGTCTGTAGATTACTTAGTAGACATTAGACTAAACCCGAGACATACCTATTTCAAAACAAACGAACCGGGAATATTTTAAAGATAGGCAAAAGGGGATTCTACGGATAATTTCAAAAGGCGCATCTTTTCTTAAAAACACCGTAGCCCTTATTTTACTAAAAACCCCGATTCGTCTTATTTCAAAAGGCAAAACTGTATGACACTTACACATTGATATAGATTCTTCACTGTTGTGTTGATTACTTGATTCCGCATACTCATGTTATTTGCATCGCATTACTTGTGTTTATTGCTATATTACCATCATGCTGTTAGGACACCAGCACCATTATCGATGATGCGTATGTTCCACGTACACTATTTGCCGGCTCATACACTTCATCATCAATAATTGCCATGTCACTACACTGTAGTACTGTTGCATTCAGGATATGATCCCTTGCATTCATACCCGTGTACCTACATAACGTACACTCATACTTATGCACATATTTATAGTACATTCATACTCGTGTACCTACATAGCGTACACTCATATTTGTGCACATACCTATTGTACATTCATATTCGTGTACTCACATATTGTACACTCATTCTCGTGCGCCTCCCTGTTGCACACTTATACTTGTACACTTACATATTGCACATACATAGATGATTCTGGCTTGACTCGCAGATTGGGAACCGCAAGATACTTTTAAAAACTGATTCATTTTAAAGAAGCGGTTTTCCCTAATTATATGCATATTGCTACTCCATATTGCATGATATACTGATATGCTTACATTTTGACGATATGTCGCATGCATCATGCTTTTTGATTATACTCATTGAGATATGTTGTTTCCATCATATTTTCTGGATTTGGGAACCATGGGTATTTTAAAAAGGAATATATATATATATTGTTTTAATAACCCGGTTACCCTTGATATGATATTTTAGTGCGTCCACCGTGTGTTTTCTCGGTTCTGAGAGTGGCATGTGAAACCCAATTCGAGGAGCGGTAGGCACCGTCTGCGGGTACATGGTAGACCCGGTGAGGTACCCCGAGTCAAGATGACTCGTATATGTTAGACGGTGAGCCTGGCAGGGGAGTACTACCTACCGGTGATAGTATTTGGACTCGGCGGTTACCGTGGGGATACCGACCGGAGTTTTGTACGTATGGATACGTCGGAATTTGAAGGTCGAACCTGGGCACTCAGGTATTCGAGATAGCGTATGATACGTACCTATCAGGGCCAGCCATGGTGAAAGCGCCTGATAGATGAGGATTTACGTGCCGATGCTAGGCACAGGTTTCATGATATTTTCGAGTGTCGATGCTAGGCACTCGGTTTCCATGATTTGATTTATATCATCATACTTCCATGCATATGCTTTATGATATTTACATGCATGATGCTTATTGTCATTGGGTGACAGGTAGATGGGATCCACATACTTACAGACATTGATCACATAGTTAGATGATATCCACATACATACAGACTTTGATTACATTGATCATACTTCTTATGTATATATAACAGTAGATGAGGACGCTGTTATATATGCCTTTACACCAATATTAGTGGAATGGGACGCTAATATAGGTGTAATGATATCAGTTTAGATACTTCATCATACTTATTCATGCAGACATACCTCATCCTATGATATGTTATTACCTGAGGCACTGGCATGAGCACTTGGCACTACATACATGTTTAGATGTTATATTGCCACCTTATCATGCTTCAGACTTATTTATTTGAGCTTTATATATATCTGATCGTATTGACCTAGGATTAGGTCATGCATGCGATTTCTACTTGTAGATATTTTCTATTCACGAGTTGGCAACTCACCCCCGTTGTGCCACAGTTTCTTGCTGGTTTTGCCGTACAGGTTTCATTACGGCTTTTCTGGCACACTGCTTCCCTTACGGGTGATTGGCTTTGGTAGGTGGATTCTTTTGCATCAGAACCACCATTGTATATATATTATTCAGTTGTATCTAGAAATTCCATCAACCAAAACTTGTATATTGTTTCAGACTTAGAAACCAGTTATGTATTATTTCGACCTTAGAGTTGCGCGTTGTAGTATTACGCTTTTCATGCTATTTGAGTTTTCCTTTGAGTTTTGATCGTCGCCCTTCGTCGTTGTATATTATATTGCTTGCATGGTTGTGACCGTCGATTGACGAAGAGCTAGCTCCCGCTTGGGGATGCCTTTTATCATTGCATATATATTATTTATGTTGTACCCCGTTCAGGGCCAGTATTTACAAAGGAAACTCTGCCGAAATTTTCAGAAAAGATATGTGATTTTAAAAAAATGCATACTTGGCCTACTTATTTAAAAAGTTGATTTCAAAACATGTTTTCCATACTTCTTAAAACCAGTTTTCTTTATTTTACTCTTTAAAATGGTTTTAGATTTCTAGGCTTTTGGCTTACTTGGATTAGATGGGGTCCTATAGACTTCATATGATTCAAGTGCCAGTCACGTGCTCTTTCGGGTCGTGACAAAGTTGGTATCAGAGCGCTAGGTTAACCTTGGTTTGAGTCTAAGTTTGACTATGTGGAGCCTAGAGCATTTATATATATACGGAACTTAGGCTTGACCTTACGGAACTTAGACTTAGTCGAGGGGGTATTATACCCGAACATTCATCGTGTAGGATGACCCTTGGTTGATGGAGTAGGTAGCTTGAGTAGAGTGACGTACCGTACGTTTGTTCCGCGGCATATTTACGATACGCTACTCCGCTTAAGAAACCTTAGGATATACATTTCCTTGCACAGTGTTATATTCTTTCCTATGATCTATCCTCATCGATACTGGTTATGATTTTGCTGCCACGATTACACAGGCAGAGAGAGAGAGCTACGGCTAGAGTTGCATCAGCATGAGCTCGTCGCAGACGAGGACTGACCAGGGCGTGATTCCAGAGACATACGATTGAATAGAGAGGCATCGTTTTATTGTGTTTTCGCGCCATGAGCGTTTGACAGATCGCTTTTATGATACTTCTCGGACGTGCAGATCAGTACCAGAGGATCAGGCCACTGCTAGAGGCCAGCCAGGATGTGATGACCATCGATATATCGCTTACTCAGGACGATTGAGGCGCTGTTCAGCGTACAGACGAATGAGCCAGTTGTTGCTGCAAATAACGAGATATCGCCCAGATGTTGGAGCACTGCAGCAGGAGTATATACCTATAGATACGATGGTAAGTCGCTAGTCACCCGATGATGAATGACTAGGACATGTGGTTCGTTCGCTTACCCGATGCGAGGTCATCAGATAGATTGATTCCAGCTAGAGACGACTTCACGCAGATTCGTTGAGAGTCGATAAAGACGATCGAATGTCAGGAACCCGATTCCAAGTTTAAAGTATTCGGAAAGACATGCAAGCGAGTCTATGGACCCTCTAGAAGAATGAAACCCTAACTCGACATAATGACCGTGTGAAAGCCTTTGAACCTTAGGGTTTGTGGCAGTTCTGCGGCGCCATTAGTGAGGCTTGGGTTTGCCCTTCTACGGCTGGACCACCGATACTGTGGTATGTACTCGATACTATTAAACTGTACCCAAGATATTGAGCTCTTGGGGGGTTATGAGGTTTTGACAAACCGATCGGATAGTTCGACATCATTCGGATATCATGTGATGGGACAGATTGCTTGGGAGACTCCAGATACGAGTATAGCCATTGGAGCGCCGTCCATGCAGCCATGATGAAACGAGTCCGAAGCAGTCGACAGTAGAGAAAAGTGAAGTATGAGATTCGTATGAGCTCTTGACGAAAGGACGTTCCACTCCGCTGACATCAGAGATGCGTTACGCATGCAGAGGCATTGATTGCTGAATATACCTTCCAGAAGGAGTCGCGATGGGTATGCAGCCATTCCGGAACAAGAGCCAGATATAGTAAAAGTGGTAATTTCCGGGCAATTCGGCAGAAACGAGATTTGAGAGAAACCTCGACAGGACCTTTCTGGAATAGTATATGAGAAGACTTGGAACCAGGAGTGGTCATATTGCGCACACCCAGCAGGCGAGAGTTCGGCATCGTCGACAAAACAGTTGACCAGGTTCGGATACAGGACCTTACCCAGATGCGTTGTGAATTGGTCAAGAACGGACGGGTATTGAGTATATCTCCGCAGGATGGGACGAGTTCTGGAGGATGTGTTCGGGTAGATATCTTCCACAGAGTGATAGAGATACCGAGTTCGTGATTTCGAGTACGTGTGAGAGACTTCGGATGGACCGTAGCCGAGAACAATTGCAGTGCGCAGATAGAGACGTGACGTCGAAATGGACGATGATGTAGACAGGAGGAAAAAGAGGTTCGTGTGAGATGCTGACGAGCTGTTATTACTCCCCGTTAAGATTAAAGGCCGGAGATGTTTACAGAGGCATTGGGATGCGACTAGTTTCCGAGAAAATGTTGTGCTGAGGACACAGATGTCCATCGAGCGAGAAGAGATTATGTAAGAGTACCAGCCTCCGTACAGTTCGGCATAGGCAAGATCGGAAGAGACCCTGAGCGGAATTCCTTTCAGGACACTGCTGCAATGTGATTTACACCCAGGATCAGATGTGTCACGTGTATTCAGAGAGCCAGAGGCCGACGCCAGTGACGTGCTACTTTACGACTGGCCGTGAGGATTGACCAAGAGATGACCAGAGAAGTGCCAGAACGGAATCATTCCCGTTAGCAAACCTGATAGGGCCGATGAGCCGATGGATTACGAGATTGGTAATCCACAGAGAAGATAAGGACCCAGAGACAGAGGACGCCAGACCGCGAGCAAGGGGCAAGTAGATATCTTGCGCTACTAGCATTGGATGCATAGACACCTTCTCGACTTTGAAGGAGGATATACCGATGACGGTATTTATGATTTGTGATTTTGTGATTCGATTATCACGTATCCGTCACCTTGGATTTCGGTATTTTGGATGATTTATTCGCATGATTTAGTCTTGATGGCTGAGTTCCATGATATTTGTTTTTATGCTCCATGGTTGCACCTACTGGGCATTTATATCTTGCGCATAGTTAATACACTTGAGATGTGCTTTATACACCGTTGTGTTGATTTTTGATTTGTGCACAGTATTGCACTCGATATCGTTTTCGTGCCTTGGCTGCACCTGCTTATGACTTCATGGATTTCATACAGTTGAGTTGATTTTGTGCATATGATACGTACACGAATTGATTCTTGCACTCGGTATAGCTTATATGTGCTTGTAGTGCATTGATATGTGTTTTGTGCACGCAGTTGCACACGTTTATGATTTTTATACCTTGGTACACTCGGTGTTGCTATTTACGCATTTAAGTTTTTGTTTGGGTTTTGTGCACAGGATGCACCAGTTTTACATTTCGTGCGTTGTCGCACCAGTTTTATGTTTTGTGTGTTTAACGCACCAGATTTATATTTCGTGCCTTTATTGCACCGGATTTATATTCTGTGCACTACGGTTGCACCTGACTTCGATTTGATGTCATTCCATATGCTGATTTTGATTTCATGCCTGTGTTGTGCATGCGATTTGACTTATGCCTTCGACATCGTTTACATGCACTTTTAGTGTTTTGATTTGAATTGTGCATGCCGATGCACACGATTGTGAGATTATCCACCGCGGTATACCTGATCTTATTGAGCCGTAATTTATACCGTCGATTTTGATCCTGATATTGATGTTGATTTCCTGCACTCCGTGCATTTGATTGGACTTGCGTATGTTCGACACTTGATATTGGATTTCATGATTTCGTGCATGTTGAGTGCGCATGATTTAGATTTTATTCGTGCGTGATGGATGGACCTGATTTGGATTTTCGCACGTGTTGAGCGCATGATTCGAGATACTGTAGGGTTCCTAGGCACACTAATGAGGTCTCACAAGTGATCAAACATGGCTAATTCAAAATTTTCCATGTGCCTACAAACCCTAATACGGATCGTTAACTAGATGTATAGACGATGCAAGCAAGTAAACTACTTTATTGCTAAAGGTAAGTGAATACAACCTTTGTAGATCCGGTTCTCCACCTCCATAGCTCCGCTTTGACGTCCCTCCGCTGTAGCAATCGGAATCCTAGACTCTTGCGGTGGTTTCATCGGAGAAAGGATCGGGCTAGGTCGCCGACTTCGATGCCGAAGATGATCTACGTCGAGGCAACTCAAGATCAAACTCCAACTTCACCAAGTCATGAAACTTGTGAAGAAAACACCCTATACTACATGGCAAGTGGTAGAGGATGAAGAAATAGGTAGTGGGTTCACTTTAGAATTGGATTTCTCACTCTTTTTCTCAAGTTGCCATTGATGGTTGCAAGGTTTCTTCATGTTGAAGAAGGAGAAGAAGAAGAAGATAATATGATATGTATTTTCCAAATAGAAAATAAAATGAATACTTATCATATACCAACCATGGTCAAGTGTAGAGACTAAACTAGGGTTAGGTGAATGGTTAGGTTAAGGGAAGCAAACAAAAATGGTCAAGCTTTCAACACTTCATGAAGCTTCATGAAAGAAACAAAGAAAGCCACCATTTCTATTTATCTTTTCCAAAATAAATAAACAAAATAAATAAATGAATAAGTAAACAAAACCCTAACCATTCATATAACCATGGTTTAATCATACACACAAACTCAAGTTAGCATGTATCATCAAACATGATACAAACAAGTGCACAAAAGTATATCACATATACAACTTGTGAACTTCAAGTGAGAAAATCCATTTAAAATGAACCAATACTAGTTAATGCAGAGTAATATATCAAATATATAATTATGCATTAAATCATTAATTCAATACTTGATTTAACGATCCGGTCATATCGCATATAACCGACTAATATCCAATGTATCGGCTTATCGAATCAATCCTTGATTCGATAACTAGGTTATATCGCATACAACCATTCGACACATTCATCGCGAGAATGAAATACGGTATCACATACACTCATTATTCTCGGTCCCGCACATATCTCATATGCGCTCCTATTTCATTTCGCTTGAGCCAGGAAACCTCTGTGTAGGACTCTAAAGACTCGTCAATACGCCGGAAGCAGGTGATGATCATATCAAACACCCACAAGCCGCAAGCGGTCTGCTAAACGTAACGGCCACCCGGGTATTGAGCGATCAGAAGATCGACGAGCAAGCCCGCTCACACTCCTGTGAATCCAACCAGTAACACTTCCCGTACAGTCCGGTCTGTTCGTCTGATATGTCGCATATCTCGCCTAGGGGTGGTAAACGTCAGACCCCAATAGCTCGATAAGTCATGCCGACGTGTGGTCCATAACAATCATGAAACTAATGATAACTCTTACCAGTATATCACTGCAACCCTGGCCAGGAATTTCCTGTTATGGCCAGTCGAGCATAGCGCAACATCAACCCCCAATACCGGGAGAGACGAATCCCCTCCTATCGCTCATTGCCTCCATGTGAATCGGGACTGTACCCAAAAACCATCTGTTTGCACGACTCAGTAGAGCCGTGGTAGGGTGGAAATAAAAGCACAGTGGGAGACACACAAGACTCTATGACGATCTTGGGTCAACAGACTAAGCTGCACCAGTGTCACCAAAGAACTGCCATGTCACGTGAGATATAATACCATCTGGGAGTTCTCGGCGAGTCCGTTCAGTGTACCCAGTCTCCACTGAGCACCCGCATACCATCTCTGATGTCAAACACCAATGGATATGGGATCATCCATCGCCCATCACATGGGTCGAGAAGATATACGCTAGTCTACTCTGGAATATCGATGCCCCGTCTCGATATTCCCACGACTAGGAATATTGAAGGATGTACTCATGGACTACCCAGGCCCCACTAGTATGATCTGCATCATAGTCCTGGAAGTCGAGTACACATCCTAAGGGCTTTATCAACATGTAATCAAAGAGGCAGAGAGTATACATGTTAAGATAAAGAGCAACCAGATAGCGTACTATCATGTCGAGCAAGAAAGTCCTACCTATATATGTTCCAGCATCCACTACAATATACATCCAATGTACAGTAATGGCCTCTAGGGCATACATATAACTAACAGATACGATTTTAGTTCACACCAGATGCGCTAAATCGGGACTCTTCGTGCATGTCAGATACACCTGATTTTGCTGTCAGGCATACACGTTGCCTATGACAGATGTTGTGTACACACCCGTTGCAACTAGATGTTGTTTCTGTGCACATGTATGGCACATATATGGATTTTGATTTCCGTGCGCACCAGACGCACAGGGTATTCTTACATACATTCTTGGGATTGATTCCTTATGGAGCCGTACATTTTTTTAAAGATATTTGCTATGTGTTTTCATACTGAGCAGGACTAGTCAGAGGACAGTACCTGGATATATTTTGCATGCATTGATAGTTATCGAAGGGATTTCCAAAAAGCGAGCTATAGTCTCAGTATATACCTACGTGTCTGATATGACACAAAACGTTTAAAACAAGAAAACCCTTCTAAACTGTTTTCAAAACGGCAGGACGGGCATATTAAACAAAGGATATATATGTATATGGGTATTTTATTATAATGGATGTCCGCCACTGTGCAGTATTATGCGCATCGGACAGCAACTTAAAAAGATTTGGCATGCATTTACTTCAGCTATTTACATGTATAGTTCTGATTTATATCATATTGGTCTTGCTTGGATTTGGCATTCGTGTCTTTACCATAACTCCGATAATTGCGGGATGCTTGACGGAGTTTTGTTTTTGAGCTATCTGCTCATTACTCATGCGCATGCATTGCGCTATGATGCGTTTTATGTATTGATGATTTCGGAGCCCCGACGACTTGGATTTCTTATTGAAATGTTTTAGAAATTGGGGGTTTAAATTTAAATTCGGGGACCGAATTTCTTTAAGGGGGGAAGATTGTAACATTTCAAAATAATAAAATATTATTTTGGGAATTTTTATAATTTAATAATATTTTATTGATTATTTTAATATTAAATTTATAATTAAATACCGATAAATGGGAAAAATTTTGAAAAATTATGGAAAATTCAAAAATAATGTATTATATGGAATTTTGTCATTTTAAAGTTTTTATGAGAAATTATATGCTAATTTAGTGCTAATCGCGATTAAAAATCGCAAATCCGATTTTTGGCTTTTTGAGCAAAACATGCACATATCATTTTGGACTTGTGTTACATTTTTCCTACCATGGGTGTTTTTGGGTCTACTATTTGAGTGAGAAGGAAAAGAAAAGAAAAGAAAAGAAAAGGAAAGGAAAAAGGAAATGGTATCATGATGAAGAGAAAGAAAGACTAGGTCAACCTTCACCTTTTGAACCATACTCCCATCATTTCCCCATTCCATTTCTCTCTCCCACTTCAAAGAGCTGTTGCTACTCCTGCCCCTTTCCCTCTTCCTCCTCCCTCTTCAAGCCTAGATCCACCATGAATACAACCACGAAACCCCATTTCGATTTCACAAAAAGTGTGCACAAACTCACAAGCTTTAGAATGGACCAAGAAAGTTGAGGTTTTGGTGCTGTAGGAGGATTCATGAGTCTCTATTGGGGTATTTCCTTCACAATTAGTGTTGTAATTCTTGTGCTTAAGCCTCAATTCAAGTTTCATATCGATATCGTGTGATTTTGGGCACTTTGGACAACCCTAGAGAGGGTTAAGGTTAAATTGAATTGTGTTAGTGTAGTTAAGCCCTATTGGTGACCCTTAAACCCCCCTTGGTGCTACAAACCCAGATCCGTCACATTACGAAACCTGGAACCCAAAACAGAACAGTTTCATGTCGGTTTGTGGGTGTATATAGCGTGCAGGTGAATCTGGAGTGATCCGGGGTCAATACAAGAAAAATAAACAACACCAGGAGCCTAGTTAGACCACCAGGAGACCAACTTAAGCAAAAGAGAGCCCAACTCCATGACCAGGCCAGCCAGGCCATTTTTTCCTGTTGAGGGGATCGGCCACTTGGTGTTGGTACGGGTCCAGGTTTCTACTGTAGGTCTTATGCACCCTGTATATCACTCTAGACTTGTTTGCTTGCCTTTGTTTAGCCTGAGACGAAATCTGGGATCATTTTCTTGGGTTGCTGCTTTGAATTTAGTTTTGGTTTTTCGTATCTTGATTTCCAGATTTTGATATTTGTGCGTTATCTCGATCGTGTGACGTTTGTACGTCTATATCGAGTGATTTCGGGTTATTTTGCGAAGGCTAATCATAGGTTCTAACCTATCGGCCTTTTAGCGTATCGTGTTGGTTTTCACGTGTCGTTTTAAGTTCGATTTGGTTTTAATGCGATGCGATACGTGTGATATGTAGGTACCCCCACGGCAATCCGACACGATGAAGAAGGTGAAGGCGACATCGACACCGACACGCAGGATAAGGTGAGTAGATTATATCTACGGGGGAAGTCGGGTGGATGGCGTATAGCACCCCCGCAATTCGATACTTAGTATAGCATATCTATACTATATATATATATATATATATATATATATATTTATGATAGCTTATGGTGTCGTGGATATTTGAGATGTGTTAAGTGTACTATAGATAGATTAGGGTTAGAAGTAAACTTGTATAGTTCCTAGTCGCGAACCCTAGAACAGGTTTACACCCACACGCACACACGTACTTATTTCTATACTTATACTGTGATGATGAGGATAGCGGATTATATTTAGAGATGAGTCGATGACATTGGGTATAGTGCCACGAGATCGGTGATATGATGTGATTCGTATTTGGGATACGACATGTGATTGTTAGCGGGCCTTTGGACGTGTGTTTCACACATGCACTCATATTTATATATATGGTATCGATTTGTGCTAGACCTAGATCAGTACCCCAGATCATGTAATATGATGATAAGGATACCAAATAATTGATGAGACAATTGTGATATTGACCTGTGCCCAGCTATTGGGATGCCGTATGATGATTTACCGTATGAGCTATATATTGATGATAGATCCGCACTCATGACTCGAGGACGTCATATTATATACTGTATCGTACATGATACTATTGAGGCGGGATCACCGACTATTATATATATATGTATATATCGACTCAGATGTAGGTGGTTTCCATACCCCTCCTGCTTAGCTTGTTACTTAGGTCTGTAGATTACTTAGTAGACATTAGACTAAACCCGAGACATACCTATTTCAAAACTAACGAACCGGGAATATTTTAAAGATAGGTAAAAAGGGATTCTACGGATAATTTCAAAAGGCGCATTTTTTCTTAAAAACACCGTAGCCCTTATTTTACTAAAAACCCCGATTCGTCTTATTTCAAAAGGCAAAACTGTATGACACTTACACATTGATATAGATTCTTCACTGTTGCGTTGATTACTTGATTCCGCATACTCATGTTATTTGCATCGCATTACCTGTGTTTATAGCTATATTACCATCATGCTGTTAAGACACCAGCACCATTATCGATGATGCGTATGTTCCACGTACACTGTTTGCCGGCTCACACACTTCATCATCGATAATTGCCATGTCACTACACTGTAATACTGTTACATTCAGGATATGATCCCTTGCATTCATACCCGTGTACCTACATAATGTACACTCATACTTGTGCATATATTTATTGTACATTCATACTCGTGTACCTACATAGCGTACACTCATATTTGTGCACATACCTATTGTACATTCATATTCGTGTACTCACATATTGTACACTCATACTCGTGCACCTCCCTGTTGCACACTTATACTTGTACACTTACATATTGCACATACATAGATGATTCTGGCTTGAATCGTAGATTGGAAACCGCAAGATACTTTTAAAAACTGATTCATTTTAAGGAAGCGGTTTTCCCTAATTATGTGCATATTGCCACTCCATGTTGCATGATATACTGATATGTTTACATTTTGACGATATGTCGCATACATCTTGCTTTTTGATTATACACATTGAGATATGTTGTTTCCATGATATTTTCTGGATTTGGGAACCACGGGTATTTTAAAAGAGAATATATATTATTTTAAAAACCCGATTACCCTTGATATGATATTTCAGTGCGTCCACCATATGTTTTCTCGGTTCTGAGAGTGGCATGTGAAACCCGATTCGAGGAGCGGTAGGCACCGTCTGCGGGTACATGGTGGACCCGGTGAGGTACCCCGGGGCAAGATGACTCGTATATGTTAGACGGTGAGCCTGGCAGGGGAGTACTACCTACCGGTGATAGTATTTGGACTCGGCGGTTATCGTGGGGATACCGACCAGAGTTATGTACATATGGATACGTCGGAATTCGAGGGTCGAAGATGGGCACTCGGGTATTCGAGATATCGTATCATATGTGCCTATCAGGGCCAGTCATGGTGACAGCGCCTGATAGATCAGGATTTACGTGTCGATGCTAGGCACAGGTTTCATGTTGTTTTCGACATTCCATGCTAGGCACTCAGGTTCCATGATTTTACTTATATCATCATACTTCCATGCATATGCTTTATGATATTTACATGCATGATGCTTATTGTCACTGGGTGACAGGTGGATGGGATCCACATACTTACAGACATTGATCACATAGTTAGATGATATGCACATACATACAGACTTTGATTACATTGATCATACTTATTATGTATATATAACAGTGGATGAGGACGCTGTTATATATGCCCTTACACCAATATTAGTGGAATAGGACGCTAATATAGGTGTATTGATATCAGTTTAGATACTTCATCATACTTATTCATGCAGACATACCTCATCCTATGATATGTTATTACCTGAGGCACTGGCACGAGCACTTGGCACTACATACATGTTTAGATGTTATATTGCCACCTTATCATGCTTCAGACTTATTTATTTGAGCTTTATATATATCTGATCGTATTGACCTAGGATTAGGTCATGCATGCGATTTCTACTTGTAGATATTTTCTATTCACGAGTTGGCAACTCACCCCCGTTGTGCCACAGTTTCTTGCTGGTTTTGCCGTACAGGTTTCATTACGGCTTTTCTGGCACACTGCTTCCCTTACGGGTGATTGGCTTTGGTAGGTGGATTCTTTTGCATCAGAACCACCATTGTATATATATTATTCAGTTGTATCTAGAAATTCCATCAACCAAAACTTGTATATTGTTTCAGACTTAGAAACCAGTTATGTATTATTCCGACCTTAGAGTTGCGCGTTGTAGTATTACGCTTTTCATGCTATTTGAGTTTTCCTTTGAGTTTTGATCCTCGCCCTTCGTCGTTGTATATTATATTGCTTGCATGGTTGTGACCGTCGATTGACGAAGAGCTAGCTCCCGCTTGGGGATGCCTTTTATCATTGCATATATATTATTTATGTTGTACCCCGTTCAGGGCCAATATTTACAAAGGAAACTCTGCCGAAATTTTCAGAAAAGATATGTGATTTTAAAAAAATGCATACTCGGCCTACTTATTTAAAAACTTGATTTCAAAACATGTTTTCCATACTTCTTAAAACCAGTTTTCTTTATTTTACTCTTTAAAATGGTTTTAGATTTCTGGGCTTTTGGCTTACTTGGATTAGATGGGGTCCTATAGACTTCATATGATTCAAGTGCCAGTCACGTGCTCTTTCGGGTCGTGACAAATGGTCATATGTATGCAATAGTCATGAAAGGTACACTAGCAGGTATAACTAATACATGAAGCATTAATATGACAATTTATATGCAACAATCATGTAAGATACTCCACCAGGTACTAATAATACATGAAGAAATGCTATAACAATATATATATGCAACAGTCATGAAAGGTACTCTATCAGGTACAACTAATACATGAAGCAATGCATATAAAATAAGGTGTGTAAATGCAATAGTCATGGAAGGTACTCTATCAGGTACAATTAATACATGAAGCTGTGCATAAACACTAAATGTGGAGTATGGAATGAAACATGTCATTTCCACGGAATCCTGACATCGTGGTAGGACCAAAGTCCATCAAGACAATCCAAATCCCAATTCCTCAAATTTGCCCCCAAATTGGCTCTCATATCATGTAAGTCTCACAAACCCCGAATGTACAACATCAAGTAAATCTCATTTATCCAGAATGTACAAAATCAAGTAAATCTCATATATCCTGTATCCAATATCAAGTGAATCTCATATATCCAGAATAAGTATATTTGCATGAATAATTATGATTATGTATATGAATTGAAATGTATACATATATATTAGCGTCCCATTCCACTAATATATATATATATGCATATATAACAGTGTCTCATTCCACTGTTATATATATTTAGAAGTAAAAATATCATGAAACCAAGTGTCAAGCATCGACACATAAATACTGATCTATCAGGTGTTGTTACCACGACTGGCCCCCTGATAGGTACGTATCATACGCTATACCGAAAACTCGAGTGCATAGCTCTGACCGTCGCCTCTCAACGTATCCATACGTACATGACTCCCGTCGGTATCCCCACGATAACCGCCGAGTCATAGGTACTGTCACCGGTAGGTATGGTTCCCCCACTAACTCATCTCCTCACTGATATTCTTGCTCCGGGGTACCTCCGGCCCCCACCATGTACCCGCACACGGACCCCTCCTTTCCTCGCATGGGTATATATTTCAGAACCGATAAAACTCATGGTGGGTGCTGAAATATCATATCAAGGGAAACCAGGTTTTTCAAATAATGCATAATTTCATGAAACCACCACGGTCCCCAAATCCAGAAAACTTCATGAAAAATCCATATCTCAATGTGAAAATCCATGAATATAATAATATGCAACAAAAATCTGTAATGTGAGCATATAAAGGAAAAGCCGCTATTTAACTACAACAAGTTAAATATAAATCATGCGGTTCCTGATTTCTTCAAGTCTATATAACATCAAATAAAGGTGAATATATAGCTATAGCCAGATATATGTGTAAACATAAGGGTATAGCAAGGTATATGTATCTACCTATCAGTAATGAAGTAATATACCCTCCAGGTATAAGTAAGGTATGCATGCAAGGTATACATGTAGCTATGTCATTATGTGTGTATGTACCTATCGCTAATGGTACAATACCCTATAGGTAATACAGGTAACTAGCATGTAAGCATGTCACGGCATATGTGTAAGCATGTAGGTATACAGGTATGCTAGATGCCATATGCTTAAAGGAATATGAATCAATGTCTCAATGTCCCTAACCAAACAATATCATATACTTAAGGGTGTTGTGCGTGTCATGGAAATTATTGACGGTGTGTGTGGCATACAATCAGTGCTCGTGCAACATAAGCCATCAATAATAGTGCAGTGTCCTAAGGTACAAGTCCAAGCACAACAAATAACTAAGCAATAAGGTGTATGCGCAACTCTATATATGAAATAGAATATGCGACAATTCATAACATCTCTAGCCCAGAAGCATAACGCCATGCGGGCAATTTCCCTGTAGATGTTAAATCTACTCACCAACGCTCCTAGCTAAGTAAAGCCTACCACTCGCTTTCCCCTGTTCCCAGCGTCCGAAGTCCCCACCTGCGATCGTGAATACATATAACAATAAAGCAAGCGTATATAAGCAATCGACAAAAAATACGTACAACTACGTTTAACTGACGCATAAACTCTAAACATACTCTCGAGTGTTCATTTTAGTGGCTAACGCGCGTAGCGACATTACGAAACGAACTCAAGAGCAAAAGCTACACAAAGACACGAACGACATCGGCACGACCCTAGCTAGGAACGCAAAGCGACACAACTACCAAGCCTAGACCCTGATCGTACCGATCGCGCATTCACAACACAATAATAAACGTGGAATCTAATATAAATAGCGTCACAACGTCAAAAGAAACCCACTCCTAAAATTCACCGAAACCTAGTAAGCAGTATTTATCATTTTAGCACAAAACTATAAGTTTTATCAAAACTAGAATTTACAAACATCTCAAAATAGCAAGGTTTAACCATTTAAACTTTTACTAAAATTTTAGATTTCACTAATTAGGATTAGCAAAAGTTTAGTTTGTTAATTAGCTTAATTATCCGATTAGGAAAATATCATTTAACAAATTAGCAACTTGATTTAATTTTCTTCAAGCTTAACATATTAACTAACCATTTCACTAATCAAAACCCTAATTTGATTAACAAAATGATATCTTGAATTTCCAAATATTAAGTTAAAAGCTTAAATTAAACATCTAATTAAGCTAACTAAATGTATTAAGCAACAAAAAGATATTAGAGTTAAGGTTTCATACCTTCAAGAACACCACTTGAAACAAGAATAAAACCAAACTTTAGCCTCAAAAATCCCCACTAGAATGAAGATCCAAGCTAGCTTTGAGTTTAAGAATGAAGGAAATTGATTATATTTGAGTTTGTATGAATTTATTTGGATTTTTAGTGATTTATTCGAAGCAAAATGAGATGAAATGGGGGGAGAAAATAAAAGGGCAGCCAAGGAAAGAGTGAGGGACGGCCAAAATAGAGTGGGGGTCATTTTGTGGAAATTGTGGAGAAGTTTCTTGGGAAAAAAATCATTTAATGCACATTTAATGCAAATGCCACCTTTTTCTTTCTTTTCTTTTCTTTAAAAATTCATTTTAAACATAAAATATCTAGATATTTGGAATGAATGGTTTAACAAAATATCTAGTGATTAAATTAGCATAAAACCACAGTAGAAGTAGTTAACCCAAGCCAAAAAGTAATAATCACTAATAAAGTGCACAAATAAAGCATTAAAATAATATTTTATTAGGAAAAAAATCTATGTGAACCAAAACTTTCCATCGACCCCCAAAGCTCGTGCACTAGCTTTATTTTAGCTAAACTAGATGCCGGTAAGTTTCTACGGAAGTTTGATCACAATCGGGTTAAAAGGGAAAACACCGACAATTTTATCCTAAAACGGAAAAATTCACAAAACGATTTCTAAAACGTTACATAGCAGTTTCCAGGACTTGACTTTATTTATTTTTTTTCTTTTTCTTTTTTTCTTTTTCAAGACCGGATATATTTTTCAATATGCTATTTTGGTGTTTAGCTTTAAATACCGTTTTTTCTTTCATACTAGGTTTTCAGGCAAAAGTATTTCTAGGTATCCTCTACTATCCCAAGTTTCAAGGTGCGTGTATGTGCAGTTTGTAGGGTATATACTTTCTAGATTTGAACTCAAGAATAGAAACTATTTTTCAGACTTATCCTTCAGTAAAGCTTCAATAATTTCCCTTCATCTCGACTTAACTCAAGAACTGAACTCAAAATTAACTACTTCTATAAAAAAACTGTAAGCACGTATACTTGCCAAGGTTAAACAGAATGAGGGTTATTTTTAGGGTTTTCAATTCCTGAGTCTAGAATTTAGTTATTTCTATCGTATCAACTAAACTTTCGGAATAAAACATCTATGTTACCCTATTAGCTAACTTGACGACAAAATTTTTATATTTTTGGAAATTTTTTCGTTTTTTTTGGGTTTTTAGTAAGGTATGCAAATGCAGAATATACAAATGAATGCGAAGGAAGAAAGCTGACCGAGCACACCCCCAAACTTAAACTTGATAGTGCCCTCTCTGTCAGGCTACACCAAGAGGGTCAAAATTGCCGGTGCTCCCTAAAAGAAATATATACAAAGCAAAAAGAAAACCAAAAAAATATATATACACCAAAAGGATCCCCCCCCCCAAACTTATGTGAAACAGTGTTTCCACTGTTTAAGCGGTGAAGTTCAGGATTAGGGGGGAAAGAACAGTATTAATCTATATAAGGCCTTACACAGGCCAAAAATTAACACCAACCATTCAACAATTCTATCTCTATAGTGTGCTGGTTGGTGAAAGAATGCGAAGAGGAAAGAAATGGAGAATAAGCGAGACCGTATGGGGATACAAGCGGAGTACGGTCCCGGTATATGAGAAGAAGAATGGTGGAAGGGAAAAAGAAACGGAATACGAACTTGAGGGTGAAAATGGAGTGAATAAATTAGCACAATTTGTAATGACCGATGTGTAAAAAGCCATTATGCTAATCTATCAACCCATCGAGAAATGGGGTCAAATCCCTCAAGATTCATGAGAAAACATGGGTACGCCGAACTTGGTAAACCAAACATAAGAAATGAAATTGATACGGTGTCTTGCAAGGTCGAAACGATGGAAAGGATGGAGGTGAGTGATTGAGGAAGGGTAACAGTTAAAGGTTCAGGAGGGTGTACACAGTCAGAGGAAGGGATAGGATGAATTGGAAAATCCGACTCATCATGAAAAACTGGTTCATCCTCATTACTATCCTCAAAAGTCTCCTCAAAATTCAGCTCATCCATGCATTTATCATCAATAATATCAAGACGCATATGAAGTTCGGGAAAAACATTTAATGACTCGAGATGATGAATTGGAGAGAAAAACTCAGCCAAAACTGCGGGTTCATCATCCAAAATATTCCCAGCGTCAATATCCTCAATCAAGTGAAAATCAATATTCTCAGACACCTCATCAAAAGCATCGATATTAATCAATTCAGGTTCTATAGTGGAGGTGTAGAGGTCAAAAGGATTGGGTGTGGTTTCACTCGAAAGGGACCCTTCACAATCTGGTAAATCAAACACTACAAAGTCGCACAACTCATTAATCTTCTATCTTCAATCAGTGAATCGTTTGGAGCGCTAGATAGACATTCAAAACCGGAGTCGTGGGATTCAATTTGCAATAGGTAGGTTTAATTTGGAAGGGTGTATAGCTCACTCTCTCCACTCGAATTCTCAACCTATCCTACCGTCTCATTATACATTTGAAAATTTGGAGCTAGTTGAAAACCGGCTACCGGGTCACTAGGTTGTATGAGGGAGGCCATGGACGCATTCAAATCCATCATCTATTGGTATGATCTACCCGAAAGTCTTCTAACGACTGTTCTAAACTAGACATGGGTTGTGAAGGGATTTCAGTAAAAGATTCAAACTCGTTTGGATACTGGAAACTCCCAAAAGGCTGTGGATAAGCAATGTCTAGGGAAGGTGTAAAAGTTAGGTAGGACTGGTGGGAATTGAATGGTTGGACAGGGGTAGGATCAACATTTGGATATGAAGGTGATTGGAATTGTTGATCAAAAGAATTGGCAGTGGTGAAAGGAGTAAAAGATCGGCTACGGGATTGTTCGATACGTTCAGCAATAGACATGGGTCTTAGAGTTGCAACAGGACTCGAAAAAGGGGTATCAACGTAAGCAGGTGGTGAAGGTTGAAACGGTTGATACAAAGTGGATTGCAGAGTCCAATTGGTAGTCCTAGAAGCGTCTATCCGATCTTTCAAAGAAATTTTGGGCATAGAGGGGTCGTTCGAAATTCGGCCAAAGCAAGAACCGTAGGAATCCGGTGATGTATATTATTTACTTTTCCGCATTAGGATAGACCCAAGGAGGGGAGCACAAGTAACCAGGTTCTAGGGTCCAGTGGGAGACCATCTCGAGGAGTCAAGACCGGGTCTCCTAACTCTAGAATTAGTAGGGTTGCTTGACGCTCTCGTAGGGGTCTAGGGATGTGGGTTTGGCTATTCATCATGATTGTAGAATCCGTGTTTTTTACTGGCTTAATTTAAAACACGGAAATCCTAGAATATCCAATATTTCATATGTTTTCTTCTGCTGCTGATATTTTGTGATGTGATCACTTGATATTCTGAGACAAATGCTTATATGATATATATGATATATAATAAATATTGTTGTTTTTGTTTCTTCTGATGATTCTTAGGAAGCATAAATGATGGGACTTCATTAATGAGATTAATGAAAGAAAATAAACCTACATGATGTTGCAGAATCAAATTTGAAACTCACTCGGCCTTTATATGAAAAAGCAAGTTTCAAATTACGGAGCTTAAGCCACTCCTTTTAAAACCATTTGATTCTACAACGATATCAAGTTCAAAGCGTTAAAAGGTTTTCTTAAAAACCATTTGCAACCCTCCGTCATTTTAGGAAGTAGAGTACTTAGTATTCGTGCTACGTATGTTGATCATAGTCAAAGCGTAGTGTACGGTAGCTAAGTGATGTCTTCCTACACAGCAGATGATGCGATTAGTTAGGACATTCATGTGATTATGTTGACTATAGTTAAGGGTCATATGGGTGGGTCTAATTAATCACGAAATGACGGGTAGAACTTGACTAGTGCTTATGATATGTTGACCATAGTTAAGGTCATAAGTGTTAGGGGTAAAAGCCATTATCGGGAATTTCAAGTGTTGAAATTTGCAATGAGATTGCTGATTAGTCGAAAATATTGCATCTTTTAACCGGCAGTTTCCCTACCAGTTGCACTCATCTAGAAGTGTTCGGCATTCATTTAGCACATATTAGCAAATCAGTCGTTAAATATCAGATTGCATGTGTTAGACTCTAAAACCGGCACTATAAAGGAAATTGACTGCATTTCATAGCATGGCATCATTTCTATATATCGCAACTTGTGTTTCGAAGTCCGTGCAGGAAAATCAGAAGATTGCTCAAATCTACACTGTTAAAAAATACGCCAACTCAAGGATTTGGAATCTGGTAATGATCTAAAGGGAATTCAGGAATTCAACATATCAGAAAATACATAAGAAAACATCAGAAGCAAACACATGAAGTTTGAAGCCATAAAGCCACAACTTGGCCGCGGAACCGCGGCCTAAGCCAGCTAATGCGGCGGTTCCGCGGCGGTTTGTCGACGTCACCACCTCAATTTTGGGCCATAACTCCTATGTCAGCTTACACACCTCAGAAAGACATTGCAATTTCCAGAAATCCCCAGAAGCTTCTGCCATATCAGCAAACCCTTGGATCTACACTAAACTAGCCTGTCGTTCTAGAAACTTCTCCTTAAACCCTAGCTTAAACCCTAAGCTAAGCCCCTAACTACCTACTTCTAGAAGCCTTTCAACAAACTTTTGGAGGGAAGTTCTATTTCAAATCACAGACCTAGGGTTTGGAAACCTATGAATAGACCCCTAGGCTCACTTGTAAAAGGATCCAATCTTAGGATTTTAGATATCATCCCAATCTCTCCCATTCTTCATCTTCCCCAATTTCCACCCACAACTCTAGTGACAAGGCTTGTGCCAAAACCCTAACCCTAATCCAATCTACAAATACCCAATTCAAGATTCATGGAGTTCAAGAAAAGCAAGTCTTCGACGACCCTTTAGAAGCAAAGCCGGACTTCATCGGAGCACGAGATCGAAGCGATACAAAACTCAAGAAGCCGAGCAATGCAAAATTCGACGAGCGATGTTCCTTCCTCTTGTAATTCTTGAGAGTTGTAACTTCTTGTTGATATAATAAAGGTGAAGATTCTTTAAACTTGTTTACATTTCAATTCTAGCATCATGATTTCATTTCGATTCTTGAATGTATTCTTTGTGATGATGTGTGAATAAACTCCGCTCGTGGAGGAATCGAGATGATTGTAGAATGATGATGTTGATAAATCTTTAAACGTTTTCTTAAGTCCTATAGCAATTGTGAATTCTTGAAAATAGAATGATCGATGATCTAGATCGATGTGAAATGGGCTCTTGATTCTTTTCGCACGATCTAGAGAATCAACGATCGATCATTGTATTTTCAAGAAGCTATCTAGTGAATGTGATTCATCGAAAGGACAAAGGATAGGACGAAGAACCCTAATTCTTCGCAAGATCCTTAAACCTCGATCAATCGACATCAAGTTAGCAACAATTCGCTAATGGATAAGAAACGTTGATTTCTAGTCTTCATCACATCTACAATCTAATCGATTCCTACGAGTTTTACTTCAAATCTTGAAACCCTAAAGTGATTGGAATTCTATCGAAACTCGATTCTCGATGTTTATCATTTTCTTGATTCTTGATTAGAATAGTGACACTTGAAACCATTGATAAAAATCTTGAATCATTTTCTTTGCTTTTCTTTTCTATTAAAGTTTCGATTCAAACAAAGCAAGATATGAACGAATCGCGCAATCCCTGTGGACGATCCGCACTCACTAATGCGCTACAATCCGACACCGTTACTGATTGCGGTCAAAATAATTTTGGTTGTGATTTCTTACAAGTTTCTATAAACCGACAACGGAAAATAAGATCAATCAAATGGCGCCGTTGCCGGGGATCATTTGATTCGATACTACACAACAAAAAATCATCAATCAAATGGCGCCGTTACCGGGGATCGCACGCTAATTCGTTTTATATTGAAGTTTGAATTGAAAGATTTATTCCATTACATTGTTGAGATCAAAATTCGCACAAACCCTAAACGATTTGTTGTGGTTTATTGCAAGGAGATCTGGAGCTTGCTGTGAAAGTGATATAATTTTTGGAGATTTCCAGAGAGCTGGAGGAATCAACAGCAAGCTGCTGTTGAATTTTGGTGCAGTGATCAGCACAGGAGACCGCGGAAGGGCGGCATTAAGAGGCTATTGCGGCGGAACCGCGGCCCTTTTGAGGGTTCTCTGTACAATTTTTCTCTCAGGTGCATTCTTACCTTCTTCTCTCTCCTCTTTTTAGCTCCAACTAATAATTTTCTGCAGGCTTCTTTGCAAAAATCGCAGCGCCGCTAAAAAGCAAATTAAATTTGTGCGTATTTTTGTTTCTTGGTTGTTTGCATAACTAATACGGATATTAAGGGGCAAAGACCAAATCCAAATTAGGTGGGGAGTTCATTACCCTTCCTAGGCCCCGAAAATTGCAAAACTTGCATCCGCATTGACCCACATTAACTAAAAAATATCTAGAGATGACTCTAAGGACCGTCGCGCTCACTTAGGACAGAAGAAGGCCGTGGGTAATTCATTGCTTCTCCGCGTTTCTCTTGTGGTGTCTAGGCAAGTGTGTCGAAGGCTAGTGGTTACTTAATTAGGCCCACTACTTACGTAGTGGAGAACCTCCAACTTACCTGGCACTTACCTGTGTAAGTCCATGCTACCTCTCCCGGTACTTACGGGCTTGCGGAATTTGATGAAAAACGATTTTCTAGAGGCGGTAACATGGACTCAAAACGGATCTTTGTTAAACTATCTACCTAACAACCTAACTACGAGTTGTTAACTACTCGGTTTGGGGGTTATACCTTTCTTTCTTGAACTCCTTCGTCTTCATCTCTTGATGGTATACGGATTGGCTTCACCTCGTCGTCTCCTTGCGCCGAAGATCGATCCACCCGAAAGCTTCTACCTTTGGCTTCTTCTTCGAACTTTGAAGAAACTAGTTTACTTGGTTTGCTAAACCTTGTGAACTGGAGTGAGTAGAGGAGAGTATGATGGGATTTTCTCTATGGTTCTTGCTTCTCAACACATGAGACAAGTGAACCATAGACAAGAAAGAGAGCAAGAGAAAGAGGGTGAGAGCAAGAGAATGAGAGAGCTCAAAACCAAGAGAGAGAAAGATAATGAAAGAATGAATCTCTCTTTTCTCTTTCACCCTCTCATAATCCAAAAGCATCATGAGCCATAATGTTAATCAAGTATTATTATGTGATGGTTCATATTATGTCAAAGGCAATACCATTTCCATGCACTCATTTTGCAAACCACAACAAGCAAGCAAAAGTCTTTGCATGAAAATGACAACCATTGTGATGATGATGGTCAACTAGTCCAACCTAGTCAACCGGTCAACAAGTCAACAAAGTCAACCCCTCAACAACCATGTCACTATAATACTTAATTAATATTATTGCTAATTATATATCACATTCTCATTAGGGTTGAGCAAAAAGTCAATAGTCAACAGTCAATGGTCAACAACCCTAATGAGAATCCTCTGCCTCTGTCTCTCCGTCAACTGTGCATACACACCCGCATCCGCGTTCCGAGGAACACGAATACATACTGGATAAAACCAATCCCAAAACGTACACTAGGATCTGGCTTAAACCAAAGCCCGCTAGTGTTAACTGTCCGGACACTGTACGTGCACAAGTGCACGGATGTGACCGGACCCTGTCGCAAAACCATGCGACCTGTCGCAAAACCATGCGACCTCTACTCTTTTGCCTAAAGGCGAATAGCTTTCTGTGTGGGACTCTAAAGACTCGACACTACGCTGGCAGTGGGTTTAACCACAGACCGCAAGCGGCACTAGCTGTGCGTAACGGTCCCCAGGTAGATGCCGACAAGAAGACTGACGAGCTGATGTTGGAGATAGTGCCCTCAGAGTCAATTATTGGATCACAGGCACGTGATTGCAATGATTGAGGGGAGGACCTGTCCCAGTAGGACAGTCTTACTCGAGATGATAGTATGCTATCTGGTTTATCCTTATCATCGTGTACTGCTTTAGGTGACCTTACGAGTCGCTATTATACGTTGATAGAGCCCCTAGGATCCTTTCTTGACTACCAGCAGTATGAGGGCGATCATATACGTGAGAGCTGGAGTCTATAAGCACATCCTTAAAAGGTCCCTAGTCGAGGGAGTTTTGAGACAGGGCATCGATTCTCCAGAGTAGACTAGTGTATACATTCGAGACCCCGACGAGGGGCGGTGGCCGGTCTCACAAGCCACTGGTGTCAGTTGGTTCACCTAAGATGTATACAGGTGCTCATTGGGTTATGAGTACACCGGACAGGACTCGCCAGGAACCTGCTAGTTGGGATTATACCAGACGTCAGATAGCAGTTCCCTGGTGACATGTGTACAAGTTAGTTCATCGACCTGAGATCGTCATTTGTCTCGTGTGAGTTTCCACTGTGCTTTGATTACTACCCTACCACGGCTCAAAGGAGTCGTGCAAACAGGTTTTAGTTTGGTACAGTCCCGAGCCACATGGAGGCAGTGAGCGGATCTGCAGGGGTTCGTCTCTCCCGGTATTGGGGATGAGGTCACGCTGTGTCTAGGAGAGCCAGAACATGAAAAGTCCTTGGCCAAGGCAGGAGATTTGCTGGTAGGTATTCCAGTAGTATCTTAGGGTGTTCTGGGCTACACTCCGACACGACTTGTACCGCTATTGAGGGTCTGACTTTTACCAACCCCCTAGGCCCGCCATGCGATGCTCATAGACGAACGGACCGGACTGTACGGATATTGTCACTGACAGGCTCAGTAGGGTGTCAGGATGAGTTCGCTCATCGACGTCCCTTTTGGTAAATACCTGGTAGCCCGTTACGTATTGGCTTATAACTCTGACGTGCTAGTGGTTAAATCCACAGCCATAGTATTGACGAGTCTTTAGAGTCCACCACACTCAGTTACTCAGGTTTCGGGCGAAATGCTGTAGAGGCCGTATGGAGATATGGCAGGGTTCGATCAGATACGTGCGGTATTGCACGGATCGTGATCGGACGGATTTTACTAGCCGGCTTTGGCTTAAGCCGGATCCTAGTATTAGATAGTGTAGTTTTGTCTCTTTGCATTTGTGTTCAGTGGGAATACAAATGCGGGCATGTATTTGCAGTAGCGGGGTTTTCCTGTAATTTATTACGGGATCAGTTTTCTGAAGTTGCCAGTTTGCATTCCGTTCCGGCCGGTTTTCCTTTGTTCCTTCGCGGCCGGACTTTCCGATAGAGGGGGTTATTTGCACATTTGCAAATAACATTTTGTGGAGGGCTTTCATGCATTTGTGAGGCATCATGAGTGTTCTTTTTATCATGAGATTCCTTATTGGTCTTATCTTTGATTTATTGTGATGGTTTGATTTGTGAGTTGAAAAGGGAATTGGTGTGACTTTATTTAGCTTGATCAATTTCCTTTTCTCCACTTGCTTTTTCCTTCCCCACCTACTTGATGAGGCCGGCCACTAAGAGGGAGAGAGGGAGAGGTTTCATTTGAGTGAGGAAAAATGATTCATTCTCAATTGGGCTTGAGCTTGCTTTAAAAAATTCCTTTGCTCATCTTCATGTCATATTATTCCTCCACATACCATGGCAACTTCAAACCCTCAAAGAGACAATGGCTACTACACTATTCTACAGCAAATCTTGGACGCGTCGGCTAGCCAACTTCGCGCCCGAGTTGCCTCAGTCAAGAGGTGGGAGCCCGTAAAAGATTCCGGCTTTGTGGTGCCCTTTCCGACGAGGAGTTGATGGACGGACATTCCGCGGGAGGTCGGAGTGGAGACGAAGACCGAAGGACACGGATCGCTTGGTATAGCTTCTCTACTCTTTTCTAATTTGCTAGTTGCTAGGTTAATGGCCCGATCCGGGTGAAAAGTGCGCGGTGGTGCCGGTTCAATAGTTTTTGAAAGTTTTTGTTTCCGCGTTTCCGGCATCGGATCGACGGCCGGGGCGCCGCCGCGGACTTACAATGGTATCAGAGCCAGGCCATTAACCATGCCTAGCTTGCTCTAGTATGTTTAAAACCCGATCGAACAAAATCCCAAAAACCGTATTTCTAGTGCATGTGTTCTCTGTTAAAAATTTTCCAGCTCCAAAAATTTTTCAGGTCATTGCAGAAAGACATGCAAGAAATTCTAAGAATTCTGGGAAAATACGGTTCAATGATTCCTTACTATGACCGCGGAAACGCTGCCAAACCCCTGGTTTGGTCGCGGTTCCGCGGTGGGTTAGAGGACTCGTTGCACCATATTTTCACAGTAAGCTTCTGAGTTGGAAATATGGGTTTTGGGATATTCTTTTTGGGCCCAGATTTTTCTGTAAGTGCTACAGTACTGCTTGGGGCCCACTTGATATAATTTGGTCGATCGGATATTTTAAACATGCCAGTTCACAGTATTTACATTATATCTGCGACCGTGAATGTCACTCGATCGGTAAATCCAGTCTAACTGCTATAGCCCGGTTAGACGGATTTGCGAACGTGACATTCACGTTGATGTTCTGTGTTGTGCTGTGATGTTGCGGATCGGTCGTGGGGGATAGCCTGTATGCAATACTAGTACAGTTTTGTTTTATATGTACTTTTGATAATGTGGGGCGAGCGTCCGACATGTGGACTGTCGTCACTGTCTGTTTGTATTATTATTTTATTTTGGGGCACGACCAGGTTGCGGTCGATGTACCCGTTATATGTATATTTTACTTTCTGTACTAGGATTACCCCGCGGAGGGGTGCACGGATAGCCGGGTTCTAGAGGGCAACGAGCCCGCATCTCATGGCGTTGAGACTGAGGGGGCTTTACTCTAGAATTGGCGGGATATTCGCCGCACTCGTAGGGGGTATAGGATTGACCCAGGAGGGGTGCCCAAGTTACCGGATTCCGTGAAGTGCTGGGTGGTCCATTCACGTTGCTGAAGGGGGCTGCCTCGCTTCAGGATTTGGCGGGTGACTTGCCGCGCCCGTAGGGGTCTAGGATTTCATTGCACAGGCTATCCACACGACCAGGGGAACGTCGGGTTTCAGCGGCTCTGGGAAACCCGGGGATCCCAGATATCTGTATTGATCTGTGCTGCTATACATTTCTGTGATGTTGCATTTTATCACGCCTTGAGCGAAAATTATATATTATATATATACTAGTAGATGTTGTATATGTTTTGCATCCGCGCTAGTCCAGTCCCCGCTCTGTCGTTAGTTAGCTAACCTAACGGGTGATGACGGGACCCAGTGGCGAATGCGGATGGCATATACGTACGTCAGTATATTTTCGTTCTTTGTGGTGTGATCAATTGATGGGACTGCGTTGATTTGGATCAATGCAAGATAAACAAACCTATTCTGATGTTGTTAGAACACTTTTCAAAAGGCTGTTATTCCAAGGGCGTTCTCTTTTGTTTTGCACAGTGGTATTCAGTTGGAATATCCTGCTCCTCAGTCGACGAGGCAAGGGCCGAGATCCCTTCACCGGGAGTGACCCCTTGGACAAAAGTTTGCGTCAGGGCAGTAACTTCACTATAGCCGTTTACTTTTGCTTTGCATCATGGTATTCAGTTGGAATATCCTGCACCTCATTCTACGGGGAAAGAGCCGAGATCCCTTCACCGGGAGTGACCTCTTTAGCAAAGGTTTTCGTCACTATATTTTTCTAAAAAGCTATCAGTTCCTTCAATGATATCAAGTTCATTACGTTAAAGGTTTTCGCCAGAAACCATTCGTAGCCCTCCATCATTTCAGTTAAATATTCGGTAGTATTCAAGCTATGTATTTTGACCTCACGCCAAGGCATAGTGTTTGGTAGCTGCCGGATATTTATCTGCAGCATAGATAGATGCGTTGGTTTGGGACAGTCGTACTACTATTTTGGCCTTCGTCAAGGATATGTACGGGTGGGTTCAAATTAACCTGGATAATGATGGGTAGAACTTGACATGTGACTTATGATATTTTGACCTCACGCCAAGGTCATAAGAGCATGGGGCAAAAAAATCCACATCGGGAGTTTCAAAAGAACTGAAACTTGCCCGATATGCACATACCTTCTGGAGTGTGATAACGTGAGCGGATTCCGTCACGTTATCATGCGATGATAGTTGGATCCCGATTCCCACTGATGAGTTGGTTTACTCCTCGGGTGATCCCGGCTAATTCTTCTTTCAGGTTTGGGGAAGAATTTGACGCTACAGTGGGAGGTTTCCAGATTAGATAAAGTGACAACCATTCTGATCTAGGTTAGAGTGCACGCTGAGTGTTTCTTTTCTCTCTCTCTTTGGCAGCGACCATTGACCCGACCCTAGACTGTAACTCAGTGACCAAGTTGACCGAACCTTCTTAACGCAGGCTTTTGGATTGTCAGAGTTGCAAACCTCATTGCTACTCCTACTTTTACCCTTTTCTCCAGGACACCCCGTATTACTACGAACGTCCACTTCCATTGGACAAAACCATCGTATGGTTATATACGAACTCGAAGGAATTCGAGGATGGTTTCAGGTTCTGGAGAAAACGAATAGGACTAATCAGTTGTCTTTTCCTTTTTCCTTCTTTCAGATTGCGAGTACTCCTTGGTTTAGGAGATAGTACACCTATTACGCAAATTGGATAGTCTTCTTCCAAACCATAGGCAGGTGCCGACCGGTAGGGAATGAAGAAAGCCAATTAGCCTAAACGGTGTACAGAAGGTATTAAGTTCAGACAAAGCAAGAGATTAGTAAGAGGGCAAAGTAAATTGCGACTGCTATTCACGATCAAACCAAATATTTCTTCGCCAATCCTAAATCACCTTTGTATTTCTCCAGGACACTCCGTATCACTACGAAGATCCCAGTTTATTGGATAATCCATCGTATGGTTATATACGAACTCGAAATGAACTTGTTCCAGTTTGGGGATGGATCCTGGTTCAGGAGAAATAGGAATAAAGTTCATTCAGGTTTTCTTTTATCTTCACCTTCTCTCGCATTGCGAGTGCTCCTAGGATTAGGACAGTACACCCATTATGCTTATTGGATAGTCTTCTTCCAAACCATAGGCTGGTGCCGAACGGTAGGGAAGGAAGAAAACCATTTGGCCTAAAGGGGTGTACAGAAGGTAATGACTAAAGACACAAAAAGGGATTTGGAGAAGTGGCAAAGAATTATACGGTTGCAGTTGTGAATCTGGATAATGGAATAGGCATTACTAGGAATACCAGAATACCCCATCGAAACATTTCAATGTTTCAGTTTCACTGTGTACTGTTAAAAGAAAACTGTTTCCCAATTAGATACTTGCTCCAGGGTATGTATTTACCAGGTTGGATTCTCACATCTGTATGGTTTTACAGATGATGAGTGGGAGTAAGTTATTGGGAATTAGGTGACCATCCTCATTATATCGGGATTCGTTGTAATCGGTGATATTTGAGAAAGTCACCTGGGTTGTTTGCCGGTCGGCAAATATTTGGTTTTGAATATCCGTTGTTGTGCACCAATTTCAAATTGATGTATCTGTACGTCTATTTTTATAGAGTGAGACATACCTTTTTGAAATTATGTCTATGACATTTACCTATATCAGTGGATGGTTAGGTAAGGAGCATTGAACAGCGGTGTAATTCTTCTTAACCAAAAGTACAGTTTTCAACCTACGACACACAGTGAATGAGTCATTTGACTCAAGGGACTTGTACAGAGTATTGTATATTGTCCAGTATCCATTAGGACAGAGGGGTTGGTCCTTGTACTATATTCTGTTTACTTTTAACTTCTCTAGTTCTTAGACATGTGTTTCGTAGAAACACAGGGTCTAAGTTTTGAGGAGTTATAGGTATAAGAATAAAGTAGAGAACCAGGTATTGCAAGTATCGAGATTCTTCAAAATGATCGGAGATGTAGATACTTGTATATGGTATTCAGATGATAGTAATGGTTAAGAGAACTTGCTTCTCTTTCAGGTTACTCATAATTGGAAGTATTCCTAAGTTGAGTAACGCTGATCGGCCTCTTTCCATTTAGTTGACATGCACTGGAGACAGCTGCATGATTTGAATCTGGTTTAGTTAAATCAGTGCCTCTGTTTCTATATTGGATATCGAACAGTTCATATCTTGACATTGTTAAGATACGGGGAGTTGTCCGGCTTATGCTTAAAACCAGACTCCGGATAACTCAAGGCACGTTTCTGTAATGGCTGTTTGTGGGTTGACCCGGGCTATGACGAGGGTTGACTTTCTACCATCTGGAAGATCAATAGTGATATTGTTCTTGACTCGCAACAGTTTTATCAAAAATGGATTTTTTTCAAAAAACAGTAGTGGGAGTATGGTAGAACTGGAAGTGATTCCAGAACCGCAAACGATTACTGAAGATTTAATAAGAACCTAAAGATTCAATCTGATTTGACATTCCATTGGCCACTCCACAGATATGGTGGGTAACCTCAGGCACTCGAAAGGTACTTCGGTATGCTCAAGGACGGTGGCAGGGAGGTTCTTGTTTACCCAGACTTGCCATTGCTGTTGTTTCAGACTGTGAGACCCGGCAAGAGGATGAGTATAGCGTCGTTCTAAACTAGCTTCAGAAGTGTACGTGTATATGACTCTGCCAGAGGGTTGTCGTAGTCAGTGGGAGCAGCGGAAGCATTGGTGGACAGTAGGCTTATGTCTATTTATAGACTAAAGCAGATATAGCGGAGATAGATCATCTATTTCTGATGTGACGGTCATAGGTTAGACTTCATCAGAATAGGGGATGGATCTGTTGAGAAAGTAGTAGGGTGTGATGTCCTGATATTTGATGACATACACAGAGTAGGAAATGATATTCCTATACTACGATCGGTTATACTTTGGTTGTCACACAGTAGTTTCTCCATATAGGAATTGGATCTTATATCGCACTTCTGGTTACTAGATCTATGGTTTTAGATCTAGATTTGGGTGGTTTCCCAATCTGGATACTTAGACAGCATTCTATGAGTATTTAGAATGGACGACTCCTGGCACGGTAGTGTACCTGCAGGTGATGGAGTCACCCTCTCTAAAGATGTCTTGCAGACTAAAGGGGAGAGGGATACACATGATTGACAGATCACTTGCTTAGGCAATTGAGTCAATCATGAGATGTTAAGTACCACACCAGATGTTGTTCTTGCAGTAGGTGCAATAAGTTGATATTAATCCAATTCTGGAGAAACGATCGAAAGCAGTTTTAGAACATAAGTTGATGTTCTAGGGAATTGATAACGGCAGCCTCCTTTAGGAGACGGTTATCATTCCGGGCTTCCAAGGTGACCTGGATGGCAGAGGGGCTGTCAGAGTTATAGTTTTCCCTCTAACGAGGGGCAGTATTTTAGACAGATGGTCCAGGTGGATACTGAGGGAAGGTATGGCGCAGGATACTGATTAAGTTCAGTTGACGATACAGTCTAAGAAGTTTGGATTTGGAGTTCATTTATGAGCTAGGTCCCTTCAGACATCCAGACATTCTAAGACAGGTATTGCTCATTTCGGGAGATGGCTTTCTCCGCGAATATGGGATATAGAGAGACATAGAAAGAAATATCACAGCGGATCCACTCACTGAGGCTATTCCTTGAACGCAATGGTTTCGCAAACGAGCTTTGTGAGACTGACTAGTAGAGGGGTTGGGTGTTCGGTTTCACACGGGCTGTGAGTATGCGACATCGCAATAATTAGCCTTGAGTGCAAGTGGGAGATTGTTGGAGATAGTGCCCTCAGAGTCAATTATTGGATCACAGGCACGTGATTGCAATGATTGAGGGGAAGACCTGTCCCAGTAGGACAGTCTTACTCGAGATGATAGTATGCTATCTGGTTTATCTTTATCATCGTGTACTGCTTTAGGTGACCTTACGAGTCGCTATTACACGTTGATAGAGCCCCTAGGATCCTTGCTTGACTACCAGCAGTATGAGGGCGATCATATACGTGAGAGCTGGAGTCTATAAGCACATCCTTAAAAGGTCCCTAGTCGAGGGAGTTTCGAGACAGGGCATCGATTCTCCAGAGTAGACTAGTGTATACAGTCGAGACCTCGACGAGGGGCGGTGACCGGTCTCACAAGCCACTGGTGTCAGTTGGTTCACCTAAGATGTATACAGGTGCTCATTGGGTTATGAGTACACCGGACAGGACTCGCCGGGAACCTGCTAGTTGGGATTATACCAGACGTCAGATAGCAGTTCCCTGGTGACATGTGTACAGGTTAGTTCATCGACCTGAGATCGTCATTTGTCTCGTGTGAGTTCCCACTGTGCTTTGATTACTACCCTACCACGGCTCAAAGGAGTCGTGCAAACAGGTTTAGTTGGGTACAGTCCCGAGCCACATGGAGGCAGTGAGCGGATCTGCAGGGGTTCGTCTCTCCCGGTATTGGGGGTGAGGTCGCGCTGTGTCTAGGAGAGCCAGAACATGAAAAGTCCTTGGCCAAGGCAGGAGATTTGCTGGTAGGTATTCCAGTAGTATCTCAGGGTGTTCTGGGCTACACTCCGACACGACTTGTACCGCTATTGGGGGTCTGACTTTTACCAACCCCCTAGGCCCGCCATGCGATACTCATAGACGAACGGACCGGACTGTACGGATATTATCACTGACAGGCTCAGTAGGGTGTCAGGATGAGTTCGCTCATCGACGTCCCTTTTGGTCAATACCTGGTAGCCCGTTACGTATTGGCTTATATCTCTGACGTGCTAGTGGTTAAATCCACAGCCATAGTATTGACAAGTCTTTAGAGTCCACCACACTCAGTTACTCAGGTTTCGGGCGAAACGCTGTAGAGGCCGTATGGAGATATGGCAGGATTCGATCAGATACGTGCGGTATTGCACGGATCGTGATCGGACGGATTTTACTAGCCGGCTTTGGCTTAAACCGGATCCTAGTATTAGATAGTGTAGTTTTGTCTCTTTGCATTTGTGTTCAGTGGGAATACAAATGCGGGCATGTATTTGCAGTAGCGGGGTTTTCCTGTAATTTATTACGGGATCAGTTTTCTGAAGTTGCCAGTTTGCATTCCGTTCCGGCCGGTTTTCCTTTGTTCCTTCACGGCCGAACTTTCCGATAGAGGGGGTTATATGCACATTTGCAAATAACATTTTGTGGAGGGCTTTCATGCATTTGTGAGGCATCATGAGTGTTCTTTTCATCATGGGATTCCTTATTGGTCTTATCTTTGATTTATTGTGATGGTTTGATTTGTGAGTTGAAAAGGGAATTGGTGTGACTTTATTTAGCTTGATCAATTTCCTTTTCTCCACTTGCTTTTTCCTTCCCCACCCACTTGATGAGGCCGGCCACTAAGAGGGAGAGAGGGAGAGGTTTCATTTGAGTGAGGAAAAATGATTCATTCTCAATTGGGCTTGAGCTTGCTTCAAAAAATTCCTTTGCTCATCTTCATGTCATATTATTCCTCCACATACCATGGCAACTTCAAACCCTCAAAGAGATAATGGCTACTACACTATTCTACAGCAAATCTTGGACGCGTCGGCTAGCCAACTTCGCGCCCGAGTTGCCTCGGTCAAGAGGTGGGAGCCCGTAAAAGATTCCGGCTTTATGGTGCCCTTTCCGACAAGGAGTTGATGGACGGACATTCCGCGGGAGGTCGGAATGGAGACGAAGACCGAAGGACACGGATCTCTTGGTATAGCTTCTCTACTCTTTTCTAATTTGCTAGTTGCTAGGTTAATGGCCCGATCCGGGTGAAAAGTGCGCGGTGGTGCCGGTTCAATAGTTTTTGAAAGTTTTTGTTTCCGCGTTTCCGGCGTCGGATCGACAGCCGGGGCGCCGCCGCAGACTTACAGGTGAAACCCATCTGAACTCCTACTGAGCCTGAATGTGACAATCTCCGTACAGTCCAGTCTGTTCGTCTGATACATCGCATGGCGGGCCTAGGGGGTGGTAAACGTCAGTCCCCTAATAGCGGTACAAGTCGTGTCGGAGTGACGCGCAATACACCCTGAGATAACTCTGGAAGCCTACCAGTATATCTCGCTTGCCCTGGCCAGGGACTACTCGTGTAATGGCTCTCCTAGACACAGCGCGATGTCAACCCCCAATACCGGGAGAGACGAATCCTGTCTAACCGTCACTGCCTCCAAGTGGTTCGGGACTGCACCCAAAAACTACCTGTTTGCATGACTCCTTTGATCCGTGATAGGGTAGTAATCAAAGTGCAGTGGGAACACACTCGAGGCGAAGTGACAGTGTCAAGTCAGCGGACTAAGCTGTACTCATGTCACCTGGGAACTGATAACTGACGATAGGTATAATACCAACCGGTCAGTTCCCGACGAGTCCTGTCCAGTGTACTCGTAACCTAACGAGCACCCGGATACTATCTCAAGTACGACGTACTGACGGCTGTGGGACAGACCGTCTCCCACTCTGGGATGAGAAGCGCATATGCTAGTCTACTCCGGAGTATCGATGCCCTGTCTCGATAGTCCTGCGACTAGGGACCTGCATAAGGATGTGCTTATAGATTACCCAGCCCCCACGAGTGTGACTGCCATCACAACGCTGGTAATCAAGCAAAGATCCTAAGGGCTCCACTAATGTGTATAGGTGATATACTAAAATAAACACATGTACACATTGAAGTAGAAACAAACCAAGTAGCATACTACCATTTTGAGTAAGATTGTCAATACAAGGTGAATATCCCAAGCTTCCATTAAGTAATATACATACTAGTATGATACAGTAATGGCCTCTAGGGCATATACACTAACAATCTCCCACTTGCACTAAGGCCATGTACTGGCGTATCGAAGACTTATCATCTCGATCAGCCGCTCGAACTGAGTCTAGGGTAAGGCCTTCATGAGTGGATCAGCAGTGTTATCTTCCGTATTAACTCTCTTCACCTCGATCTCCCGGCGATCAACGATCTCCCTGATCAGGTGGTACCGCCTCAAAATATGCCTGGACTTCTGATGGGACCTGGGTTCCTTCGCTAAAGCTATAGCGCCGTTGTTGTCACAATACAGCGGTATTGGATCAACACTGGTAGGAACCACCTGAAGTTCTGTGAGGAACTTCTTCATCCAGACAGCTTTCTTTGCGGCATCGCAAGCAGCTATGTACTCCGCTTCCATAGTTGAGTCAGCAACGGTTTCCTGCTTGGAACTCTTCCAGCAAACCGCCCCTCCATTGAGGGTAAAGACATAACCCGACATGGACTTGGAGTCGTCCTTATCACTCTGGAAGCTGGAGTCAGCAAAGGCCTCAATCTGGAGGTCTTTTCCGCCATACACCAAGAACATCTGCTTAGTCCTTCTCAGGTACTTGAGAATGTTCTTTACTGCTATCCAGTGTTTCTCCCCTGGGTTCGACTGATATCGGCTTACAACGCTCAATGCGTATGCTATATCTGGTCTGGTACACAATATCGCATACATAATAGAGCCTACCGCAGATGCGTAGGGTATTGATGACATGCGAGCCCTTTCCAAATCAGTCTTGGGAGACATCTCTTTGGAGAGGGTGATTCCGTGACAAGCCGGTAGATTACCGCGCTTGGAATCTTCCATACTGAATCGTTTCAGTATGGTGTTGATGTACCTTGACTGTGAAAGTCCCAACATCCTCTTAGATCTATCACGATAGATCTAGATCCCCAGAATGTAGTTGGCATCGCCCAGGTCCTTCATGGAGAACCTCTGTGACAAGAATCCTTTGACTGACTGTAGCATAGGAATATCATTTCCTATTAGGAGAATGTCATCGACGTATAAGACGAGGAATACCACATTTCTCCCTACAATCTTACTGTAAATGCATGGTTCATCTGGGTTTTTGACAAAGTCGAATTCTTTGACAGTATCATCAAAGCAGATGTTCCAACTCTGCGATGCCTGCTTGAGTCCATAGATGGACTTGAGCAACTTGCAAACTTTACCGCTGCTCCCACTCTGATTGAATCCCTCTGGCTGATCCATATAGACGCACTCCTCCAAATATCCATTTAAGAAAGCCGTCTTTACGTCCATCTGCCAGATTTCATAATCGTGGAAGGAAGCAATGGCAAGAAGGACCCGAATGGATTTCAGCATAGCCACTGGAGAAAAGGTTTCGTCATAGTCCAAACCAGGTCTTTGACAAAAACCCTTTGCAACAAGTCTAGCTTTATAGGTCTCAACCTGTCCATCTATACCAATCTTCCTTTTGAAGATCCACTTGCATCCTACGGGTTTTACCCCATCTGGAGCAACGTCCAACGTCCATACTTTGTTGGTGTACATGGACTCCATTTCGGTCCGCATTGCATCTAGCCATATTACCGAGTCACCGCTCTGAATGGCCTGCTGGAAGCTAGTAAGCTCATCATAATCAATAGTGCAATCCTCTCTATCCCCGTCTACGAGAAAAACGTAGTATCTCTCGGGCGGATGAGACTGCCTACTACTCTTGCGGAGCGGCGCAGGAATGTCCGATTCTCCTGAAACGTCTGGTTCATCCAAGCTTTCAGTAACAGCTTGTGGTTCTGGAATTTCTTCCAGTTCTATTGCGCCCCCACTTATCTGATTTTCCAAAAATTCAGTTTCCAAGAAGTGGGCATGCGGAGAAACAAAAACTTTTTGTTCTTCTGCGGAATAGAAAAGATACCCCCTGTAGTTCTTTGGGTATCCCACAAACTTACACAGTACTGAGCGTGCCTCGAGCTTGTCCGCATGCTGCTTTTTTTTACAAAAGCTGGACATCCCCATACCTTAAGATACTTAAGACAGGGTTTCTTCCCACTCCACATCTGATATGGGGTGGTAGGCACAGTCTTGGTTGGAGCCTTGTTCAAGAGATATGCAGCTGCTTCTAGTGCATAGCCCCAGAAGGATCGCGGTAACTCAGCCTTACTCATCATGGAACGAACCATATCCAATAGGGTCCGATTCCGCCTTTCCGATACACCGTTGTGTTGTGATGTGTATGGAGGAGTAAGTTGAGAGAGAATTCCATTCTCTTTTAAGTTTTCCAGAAACTCGGCACTCAAGTATTCTCCACCTCGATCCGATCTTAGAATCTTGATACTTTTGCCGGTTTGTTTTTCAACTTCATTCTTGTATTCCCGAAATTTCCCAAAGGCCTCGGATTTGTGCTTCATTAAGAAGACATGTCCATCCCTAGAGAAATCATCTGTGAAAGTAATGAAGTATGAATAACCACTTCGCGCATGTGTAGACATTGGACCGCACACATCACTGTGTATGAGTCCCAAGAGCTCGCTCGCTCTTACTCCGTGTCCAGTGAACGGAGTCTTTGTCATCTTTCCCATGAGACAAGATTCGCAAGTGGCATAAGACTGATACTCGAAAGGATTCAAGTACCCTTCTTTATGTAACTTAGTTAATCATGTCTCATTAATGTGACCCAGTCTACAATGCCATAAGAAAGCCTAATTTGTATCCGGAGACTTTCTTTTAAGTGTGTTCTGGACATTGAATATCTGAGCTTGATTTAATACGTATATCCCGTTATTTAATGTACCTGACCCAATCAGAACTTGATTTAGGTGGATGTTTACTACATCGCTTACAAAAGTAAATTCATATCGTTCCTTAGAAAGTAAGGATACAGATATGATATTACAAGTCGCACCTGGTACATACAAACAGTTACGCAAAATCAATATCTGCCCAGTTGTCAGTCCAAGATGATATTCCCCTACGGATTCAGCATCCATGCTCATTCCGTTAGCAACCCTGAGAGTCATATCACCTTTCCTGATAACCCTACGGTTTCTCAGAGCCTGTAACGAATTACAGATATGAGATCCTGATCCGGTATCCAATACCCAGGAAGTAGGGTTAACTGACATACAGTTCTCAATTACAAACACACTCGAAGCCGAAGCCACAACATGCTTCGAATTCTGGCTACTGGCTTTGCAAGCCCTGCAATCCTTCTGCCAATGTTCATTCCCGTTACAATAGGAACGTCCCTCTTTAACTATATCCAGTCCCAAAACTTTTGCCCTTCCTTTTCCTTCTTCTTCCCTGGTTTCCTTCAGGGTATAAGCAGAGGGTAAGGACTGTAGAATCAAGTCAGTACTTGACTTGTTCTTCAACGTGGTCTTCAGGTCCGTAAGCTCATAAGAGCTGGTCTCTGCAAGGACGTTGCCCTCTACAGATGACCCGACAGCCAACCTCGCTTGAAGCAATTCGTTCGAGGTCTCATATCTTGCGATACGAGATTGCTCTCCATATAAATCTTTGTTATGGAGTAAGATAGAAACTGAGTCCATCTTCTCGTGCTGCCTCTGGCTTACACCATCAACTGAGGCTAACACGAGGCACTTGGCTTTCGCACAATCCTTTTCCGATGTCCTACGGATGTAAATATACGTAACAGGGGAAACTGGACCTGAGACGGCAGGGGTTTGATTAGTTAAAAGGTGTCCCAGCTTGTCATGGGCAATGGACATCTGGACAGACCTTTGCCAGTCATAACAGTCAGATTCAGTCATTTTATTACCTAGATGTAACCTAGGTGCGGTCACTTGGTCGCTGCAATTAAGAGAGAGAGAAGAAAACACTCAGCATGATGCTCTTGCAAGTTTAGAGTGGTTTTTAATTTGTCTAAACAGGATGGCTCCCACTGTCTCTCGAATCCTTCCTCAAACCAAAAAGGAAGAATTAGTCAGGATCAATCTCACCGTACAATTCTTGCTTAACCGTTCAGCCAGGCTGGTGTCAGTACTTCGAGGGAGGTTTTCCAACGCTTTCGCGAAGTTCCTTAATTAAATAACCTCTTTTCCCTGTGGGCGTAGCCCCGCTAACACCTTTCTAGACACCTACTTGGTTTATAGCATTGATCGTTAAGTGAGAAATTTCCCGAGGAGTAGCATATACTCACAGTAGGATCGGGATCCAAATATCATTGCGTGACAAAACTGAAGGAATCCTACCAGAATCATCACACTCCAAATGGTATGCAGTGCTAGCAAGTTTCAGTTCTTTTGAAACTCCCGATGTGGATTTTTGCCCCATGCTCTTATGACCTTGAGGAAGGTCAACAAATCATAAGTCACATATCAAGTTCTACCCGTCATTATCCAGGTTAATTTGAACCCACCGGTATATACCCTTGACGAAGGTCAACAAGGTAATACGACTGTTCTAAACCAACGCATCTATCTATGCTACATATGAACACCCAACAGCTTGTAAGCCCGCGGGGGCGCCCCGGCCGTCGATCCGACGCCGGAAACGCGGAAAACAAAAACTTTGCAAAAACTTGCAACCGACACCACCGCGGACTTTCTACCCGGATCGGGCCATTAACCTAGCTAGCTAGCAAAATAGAAAAGAGTAGAGAAGCTATACCAAGCGATCCGTGTCCTTCGGTCTTCGTCTCCGCTCCGATCTCCCGCGGAATCTCCGTCACCTCCTCGCTCGTCGGAAAGGGCACCACGTAGCCGGAATCTTTTACGGGCTCCCGCCTCTTGACCGAGGCAACTCGGGCGCGAAGTTGGCTAGCCGACGCGTCCAAGACTTGCTATAGAAATAGTGTAGAAGGTTATCTCTTTGGGGTTCTTGAAGTTGCCTTGATGGAAGGATGTGAGGAGGAGAAGAAAAGCAACTCAAGAAAATGTGCTTATGAACTTGGTAGCATGAAAAAGATATGAAGCAATTTTCTCACTCAAAAGGAAATGATCCTCTCTCTCTCACCAAAGTGGCCGGCCCCTTCTCCATAGAATTAGATTGGAGAGAGAAAAGAGAATGGCACCACAATATGTATCATAATAGAATGGAAAAACCAAAAACCAAAAAGAAAATGGTCACAACCATTTCCTTATCAATCCACTCACTAACCATCAAGGGAAAAGCCAAGAAGAGACCAATATGGAATCTCATGATGAAGCAAGTCTCATCATGTTCCACAAGTGCAAGAAAACCCTCAACAAATAAGTTAATTGCAAACTGCAATTAACCCCCTTCCAACGAAAAGTCCGGCCGAGAAGGAATGAAAGAAAACCGGCCGGAACGGAATGCAAACTGGCAACTTCAGAAAACTGATCCCATAATAAATTACAGGAAAACCCCGCTACTGCAAATACATGCCCGCATTTGTATTCCCACTGAACACAAATGCAAAGAGACAAAACTACACTATCTAAAACTAGAATCCGGCTTAAGCCAAAGCCGGCTAGTAAAAACCGTCCGATCACGATCCGTGCAATACCGCACTTATCTGATCGAACCCTGCCATATCTCCATACGGCCTCTACAGCGTTTCGCCCGAAACTTGAGTAACTGTCTGTGTGGTGGACTCTAAAGACTCGTCAATACTATGGCTGTGGATTTAACCACTAGCACGTCAGAGGTATTAGCCATACGTGACGGGCCACCAGCTATTGACCAAAAGGGACGTCGATGAGCGAACTCATCCTGACACCCTACTGAGCCTGTCAGTGACAATATCCGTACAGTCCGGTCCGTTCGTCTATGAGCATCGCATGGCGGGCCTAGGGGGTTGGTAAAAGTCAGACCCCCAAAAGCGGTACAAGTCGTGTCGGAGTGTAGCCCAGAACACCCTGAGATACTACTGGAATACCTACCAGCAAATCTCCTGCCTTGGCCAAGGACTTTTCATGTTCTGGCTCTCCTAGACACAGCACGACCTCACCCCCAAACCGGGAGAGACGAACCCCTGAAGATCCGCTCACTGCCTCCATGTGGCTCGGGACTGTACCCAACTAAAACCTGTTTGCACGACTCCTTTGAGCCGTGGTAGGGTAGTAATCAAAGTACAGTGGGAACTCACACGAGACAAATGACGATCTCAGGTCGATGAACTAACCTGTACACATGTCACCAGGGAACTGCTATCTGACGTCTGGTATAATCCCAACTAGCAGGTTCCCGGCGAGTCCTGTCCGGTGTACTCATAACCCAATGAGCACCTGTATACATCTTAGGTGAACCAACTGACACCAGTGGCTTGTGAGACCGGCCACCGCCCCTCGTCGGGGTCTCGACTGTATACACTAGTCTACTAATGGAGTATCGATGCCCTGTCTCGAATCTCCCACGACTAGGGACCTTTTAAGGATGTGCTTGTAGACCCCCAGCTCCCACTTATATGATCGCCCTCATACTGCTGGTGGTCAAGCAAGAATCCGAGGGGCTTTATCAACGTGTAATAGCGACTCGAAAGGTCACCTAAAGCAGTACACGATGATAAAGATAAACCAGATAGCATACTATCATCTCGAGTAAGACTGTCCTACCGGGATAGGTCCTCCCCTCAATCATTGCAATCACGTGCCTGTGATCCAATAATTGACTCTGAGGGCACTATCTCCAACAATCTCCCACTTGCACTCAAGGCTAATTATTGCGATGTCGCATACTCACAGCCCGTGTGATACCGAACACCCAACTCCTCTACTAGTCAGTCTCACAAATCTCGTTTGCGAAACTATTGCGTTCGAGGAATAGCCTCAGTGAGTGGATCCGCTTTGATGTTTCTTTCTATGTCTCTCTATATCTCATGTTCGCAGAGAAAACTATCTCCCGAAATGAGCAATACCTGTCTTAGAATGTCTGGATGTCTGATGGGACCTAGCTCATAAGTGAACTCCAAATCCAAACTTCTTAGACTGTATCGTCAACTGAACTTAATCAGTATCCTGCGCCATGCCTTCCCTCAGTATCCACCTGGACCACCTGTCCAAAAAAAAACTGCCCCTCGTCAGAGGGAAAACTATAACTCTGACAGCCACTCTGCCATCCAGGTCACCTTGGAAGCCTGGAATGATAACCGTCTCCTAAAGGAGGCTGCCGTTATCAATTCCCCAGAACATCAACTTATGTTCTAAAACTGCTTCCGACTGTTTCTCCAGGATTGGATCAATATCAACTTATTGCACCTACTGCAAGAACAACATCTGGTGTGGTACTTGACATCTCATGATTGACTCAATTGCCTAAGCAAGTGATCTGTCAATCATGCGTATCCCTCTCCCCTTTAGTCTGTAAGACACCTTTAGAGAGGGTGACTCCATTACCTGCAGGTACACTACCGTGCCAGGAGTCGTCCATTCTAAATACTCATAGAATGCGGTCAAAGTACCCAGATTGGGAAACCACCCAAATCTAGATCTAAAATCATAGATCTAGTAACCAGAATGTCTGATATAATATCCAAGTCCTATGTGGAGAAACCACTGTGTGACGATCAAAGTATAACCGATCGTAGTATAGGAATATCACTTCCTACTCTGTGTATGTCATCAAACACCAGGACATCACACCCTACTACCTTTTTAACAGATCCATCCCTTATTCTGATGAAGTCAAACCTGTGACTGTCACATCAGAAATAGATGATCTATCTCCGCTATATCTGCTTAAGTCTATAAATAGACATAAGCCTGATGTCCACCAATGCTTCCGCTGCTCCCACTGACTACGACAATCCTCTGGCAGAGTCATATACACGTACGCTTCTAAAGCAAGTTTAGAACGACGCTATACTCATCCTCCCGCCGGGTCTCGCAACCTGGAACAACAGCAATGGCAAGTCTGGGTAAACAAGAACCTCCCTGCCACCGTCCTTGAGCATACCGAAGTACCTCTCGGGTGCCTGAGGTTACCCACCTTATCTGCGGAGTGGCCAATGGAATGTCAAACCAGATTGAATCTTTAGGTTCTTATGAAATCTTCAGTAATCGTTTGTGGTTCTGGAATCACTTCCAGTTCTACCATACTCCCACTACTGTTTTCTGAAAAAATCCATTTTTGATAAAACTGTGGCGAGTCAAGAACAATATCACTATTGATCTTCCAGATGGTAGAAAATCAACCCTCGTCATAGCCCGGGTCAACCCACAAACAGCCACTACTGAAACGTGCCTTGAGTTGTCCAGAGTCTGGTTTTAAGCATAAGCCAGACAACTCCCCGTATCTTAACAATGTCAAGATATGAACTGTTCTATATCCAAGAAACAGAGGCACTGATTTAATTGAACCAGATTCAAATCATGCAGCTGTCTCCAGTGCATGTCAAGTAAATGGAAGAGAGGCCGATCAGCGTTACTCAACTTAGGAGTACTTCCAATTATAAGTAACCTGAAAGAGAAGCTAGTTCTCTTAATCATTACTATCAACTGAATACTATTCACAAGTATCTACATCTTCGATCACTTTGAAGAATCCCGATACTTGCAATACCTGGTTCTCTACTTTACTCTTATACCTATAACTCCTCAAAACTTAGACCCTGTGTTTCTACGAAACACATGTCTAAGAACTAGAGAAGTTAAAAGTAAACAGAATATAGTACGAGGACCTACCCCTCTGTCCTAATGGACACTGGACAATATACAATACTCTGTATAAGTCCCTTGAGTCTGGTGACTCATTCACTGTGTGTCGTAGGTTGAAAACTGTACTTTTGGTTAAGAAGAATTACACCGCTGTTCAATGCTCCTTACCTAACCATCCACTGGTATAGGTAAATGTCATAGACATAATTTCAAAAAGGTATGTCTCACTCTATAAAAATAGACGTACAGATATATCAATTTGAAATTGGTGCATAACAACGGATATTCAAAACCAAATATTTGCCGACCGGCAAACAACCCAGGTGACTTCCTCAAATATCACCGATTACAACGAATCCCGATATAATGAGGATGGTCACCTAATTCCCAATAACTTACTCCCACTCATCATCTGTAAAACCATACAGATGTGAGAATCCAACCTGGTAAATACATACCCTGGAGTAAGTGTCTAATCGGGAAATCAGTTTTCTTTTAACAGTACACAGTGAAACTGAAACATTGAAATGTTTCGATGGGGTATCCTGGTATTCTTAGTAATGCCTCTTCCATTATCCAGATTCACAACTATAACCGTATAATTCTTTGCCACCTCTCCAAATCCCTTTACATGTCTTTAGTCATTACCTTCTGTACACCCCTTTAGGCCAAATGGTTTTCTTCCTTCCCTGCCGTTCGGCACCAGCCTATGGTTTGGAAGAAGACTATCCAAAAAGCATAATGGGTGTACTGTCCTAGTCCTAGGAGCACTCGCAATGCGAGAGAAGGTGAGGATAAAAGACAACCGAATGAACTTAATTCATAGGTGATTTAGGATTGACAAAGAAGTACATGGTTTGGTCGTGAATAGCAGTCGCAATTTACTTTGCCCTCTTACTAATCCCTTGCTTTGTCTGAACTTAATACCTTCTGTACACCGTTTAGGCTAATTGGCTTCTTCATTCCCCACCGTTCGGCACCAGCCTAAGGTTTGGAAGAAGACTATCCAATTTGCGTAATAGGTATACTATCTCCTAAACCAAGGAGTACTCGCAACCTGAGAGAAGGTAAAAGGTAAAGACAACTGAATAGTCCTATTCGTTTTCTCCAGAACCTGAAACCATCCTCGAAGTCCTTCGAGTTCGTATATAACCATACGATGGTTTTGTCCAATGGAAGTGGACGTTCGTAGTAATACGGGGTGTCCCGGAGAAAAGGGTAAAAGTAGGAGTGGCAAAGAGGTCTGCAACTCTGACAATCCAAAAGCCAGTGTTAAGAAGGTTCGGTCAACTTGGTCACTGAGTCATAGTCTAGGGTCGGGTTAATGATCGCTGCCAAAGAGAGAGAGAAAAGAAACACTCAGCGTGCACTCTAACCTAGATCAGAATGGTTGTCACTTTATCTAATCTGGAAACCTCCCACTGTAACGTCAAATTCTTCCCCAAACCTGAAAGAAGAATTAGCCGGGATAACCCGAGGAGTAAACCAACTCATCAGTGGGAATCGGGATCCAACTCTCATCGCATGATAACGTGACGGAATCCGCTCACGTTATCACACTCCAGAAGGTATGCGCATATCTGGCAAGTTTCAGTACTTTTGAAACTCCCGATGTGGATTTCTGCCCCATGCTCTTATGACCTTGGCGTGAGGTCAAAATATCATAAGTCACATGTCAAGTTCTGCCCGTCATTATCCTGGTTAATTTGAACCCACCCGTACATACCCTTGACGTAGGCCAAAATAGTAGTACGACTGTCCCAAACTAACGCATCTATCTATGCAACAGATAAATACCCGGCAGCTACCAAACACTATGCCTTGGCGTGAGGTCAAAATACATAGCTTGAATACTACCAAATATTTAACTGAAATGACGGAGGGCTACGAATGGTTTCTGGCGAAAACCTTTAACGTAATGAACTTGATATCGTTGAAGGAACTGATAGCTTTATAAAAATATAGTGACGACAACCTTTGCTAAAGAGGTCACTCCCGGTGAAGGGATCTCGGCTCTTTCCCCGTAGAATGAGGTGCAGGATATTCCAACTGAATACCACGGTGCAAAGCAAAAGTAATCGGCTATAGTGAAGTTACTGCCCTGACACAAACTTCTGTCCAAGGGGTCACTCCCGGTGAAGGGATCTCGGCCCTTGCCTCGTCGACTGAGGAGCAGGATATTCCAAATGAATACCACGATGCAAAACAAAAGTGAACGTCCTTGCAATAACAGCTTTTTGAAAAAGTGTTCCAACAACATCAGAATAGGTTTGTTTTACTTGCATTGATCCGAATCAATGCAGTCCCATCAATTGATCACACCACAAAGAACGAAAATATACTGATGTACGTATATGCCATCCGCATTCGCCACTGGGTCCCGTCATCACCCGTTAGGTTAGCTAACTAACGACAGAGCGGGGACTGGACTAGCGCGGATGAAAAACATATACAACATCTACTAATATATATAATATATAATTTTCGCTCAAGGCGTGATAAAAATGCAGCAACACAGAAATGTATAGCAACACAGATCAATACAGATATCTGGGATCCCCGGGTTTCACAGAGCCGCTGAAACCCGACGTTCCCCTGGTCGTGTGGATAGCCTGTGCAATGAAAACCTAGACCCCTACGGGCGCGGCAAGTTACCCACCAAAACCTGAAGCGAGGCAGCCCCCTTCAGCAACGTGAATGGACCACCCAGCACTTCACGGAATCCGGTAACTTGGGCACCCCTCCTGGGTCAACCCTATACCCCCTACGAGTGCGGCGAATAGCCCGCCAATTCTAGAGTGAAGCCCCCTCCGTCTCGATGCCATGAGATGCGGGCTTGTTGCCCTCTAGAACCCGGCTACCCGTGCACCCCTCCGCGGGGTAATCCTAGTACAGAAAGTAAAATATACATACAACGGGTACATCGACCGCAACCAAGTCGTGCCCCAAAATAATAATACAAACAGGCAGTGACGGCAGTCCACATGTCGGACGCTCGCCCCGCAATATCAAATGTACATATAAAACAGAACTGTACTACCACTGCAACCAGGCTATCCTCCACGACCGATCCGCAACAACACAGTACAATCACAGAACATCAACGTGAAAGTCACGTTCGCAAATCCGTCTAACCGGGCTATAGCAGTTAGACGGGATTTACCGATCAAGTGACATTCACGGTCGCAGATATAATGTAAAAACTGTGAACTGGCATGTTTAAAATATCCGATCGAACAAATATTATCAAGTGGGCCCCAAACACTACTGTAGCACTTACAGAAAAACTGGGCCCAAATAAAATATCCCAAAAGCCCTATTTCCAACTGATAAGCTTACTGGGAAAACATGGTGCCACAATTCCCCATTTCCGCCGCGCAAGCGCGGCCAAACCAGGGATTTGGCCGCGCTTCCGCGGTCAAAGTAAGGAATGAGTGGATCGTATTTTCCCAGATTTCTTATATTTTGTTGTACATGCCTCTGCAACAACCTGAAAAATTTTAGGAGCTCAAAAAATTTTAACAGAGAACACATGTACACAAAAATACGGTTTTTGGGGATTTTGTTCGATCGGGTTCTAAACGCGCTAGAGCAAGCTAGGCAAGGTTAATGGCGTGGCTCTGATACCATTGTAAGCCCGCGGGGGCGCCCCGGCCGTCGATCCGACGCCGGAAACGCGGAAAACAAAAACTTTGCAAAAACTTGCAACCGACACCACCGCGGACTTTCTACCCGGATCGGGCCATTAACCTAGCTAGCTAGCAAAATAGAAAAGAGTAGAGAAGCTATACCAAGCGATCCGTGTCCTTCGGTCTTCGTCTCCGCTCCGATCTCCCGCGGAATCTCCGTCACCTCCTCGCTCGTCGGAAAGGGCACCACGTAGCCGGAATCTTTTACGGGCTCCCGCCTCTTGACCGAGGCAACTCGGGCGCGAAGTTGGCTAGCCGACGCGTCCAAGACTTGCTATAGAAATAGTGTAGAAGGTTATCTCTTTGGGGTTCTTGAAGTTGCCTTGATGGAAGGATGTGAGGAGGAGAAGAAAAGCAACTCAAGAAAATGTGCTTATGAACTTGGTAGCATGAAAAAGATATGAAGCAATTTTCTCACTCAAAAGGAAATGATCCTCTCTCTCTCACCAAAGTGGCCGGCCCCTTCTCCATAGAATTAGATTGGAGAGAGAAAAGAGAATGGCACCACAATATGTATCATAATAGAATGGAAAAACCAAAAACCAAAAAGAAAATGGTCACAACCATTTCCTTATCAATCCACTCACTAACCATCAAGGGAAAAGCCAAGAAGAGACCAATATGGAATCTCATGATGAAGCAAGTCTCATCATGTTCCACAAGTGCAAGAAAACCCTCAACAAATAAGTTAATTGCAAACTGCAATTAACCCCCTTCCAACGAAAAGTCCGGCCGAGAAGGAATGAAAGAAAACCGGCCGGAACGGAATGCAAACTGGCAACTTCAGAAAACTGATCCCATAATAAATTACAGGAAAACCCCGCTACTGCAAATACATGCCCGCATTTGTATTCCCACTGAACACAAATGCAAAGAGACAAAACTACACTATCTAAAACTAGAATCCGGCTTAAGCCAAAGCCGGCTAGTAAAAACCGTCCGATCACGATCCGTGCAATACCGCACTTATCTGATCGAACCCTGCCATATCTCCATACGGCCTCTACAGCGTTTCGCCCGAAACTTGAGTAACTGTCTGTGTGGTGGACTCTAAAGACTCGTCAATACTATGGCTGTGGATTTAACCACTAGCACGTCAGAGGTATTAGCCATACGTGACGGGCCACCAGCTATTGACCAAAAGGGACGTCGATGAGCGAACTCATCCTGACACCCTACTGAGCCTGTCAGTGACAATATCCGTACAGTCCGGTCCGTTCGTCTATGAGCATCGCATGGCGGGCCTAGGGGGTTGGTAAAAGTCAGACCCCCAAAAGCGGTACAAGTCGTGTCGGAGTGTAGCCCAGAACACCCTGAGATACTACTGGAATACCTACCAGCAAATCTCCTGCCTTGGCCAAGGACTTTTCATGTTCTGGCTCTCCTAGACACAGCACGACCTCACCCCCAAACCGGGAGAGACGAACCCCTGAAGATCCGCTCACTGCCTCCATGTGGCTCGGGACTGTACCCAACTAAAACCTGTTTGCACGACTCCTTTGAGCCGTGGTAGGGTAGTAATCAAAGTACAGTGGGAACTCACACGAGACAAATGACGATCTCAGGTCGATGAACTAACCTGTACACATGTCACCAGGGAACTGCTATCTGACGTCTGGTATAATCCCAACTAGCAGGTTCCCGGCGAGTCCTGTCCGGTGTACTCATAACCCAATGAGCACCTGTATACATCTTAGGTGAACCAACTGACACCAGTGGCTTGTGAGACCGGCCACCGCCCCTCGTCGGGGTCTCGACTGTATACACTAGTCTACTAATGGAGTATCGATGCCCTGTCTCGAATCTCCCACGACTAGGGACCTTTTAAGGATGTGCTTGTAGACCCCCAGCTCCCACTTATATGATCGCCCTCATACTGCTGGTGGTCAAGCAAGAATCCGAGGGGCTTTATCAACGTGTAATAGCGACTCGAAAGGTCACCTAAAGCAGTACACGATGATAAAGATAAACCAGATAGCATACTATCATCTCGAGTAAGACTGTCCTACCGGGATAGGTCCTCCCCTCAATCATTGCAATCACGTGCCTGTGATCCAATAATTGACTCTGAGGGCACTATCTCCAACACAGCTACCAATCACTATGCCTTGACGAAGGTCAACAAACATAGCTTGAATACTATTGAATATTCATACGAAACGACGGAGGGCTACGAATGGTTTTGGCGAAACCTTGAACGTAGTGAACTTGATATAATCGAAGGAACCTTAATAGCTTTTAAAAGGAGTGGCTCAAGCTCCTCATTTAAAAGTTTGGTTTTGAAAAGAACCGAGTGGTTTTCAAAGTGTTCCAACGACTTTTACTTGGTTTATTTTCCTTTGCATTAGTTCTTTTAATGCGTATTTTTCTTGCATTAGTTCTTTTAATGCGTCCCATCATTTAATCCTACCATTGCAGAAAACAACCAAAATATGGCGTACGCTTATGCCATTCGCATTCGCCACGAGGCCCCGTCATTACCCGTTAGGTTACTTAACTAACGACAGAGCGGGGGCTGGGCTAGCGCGGCTGTAAAACATAAGCAACGCCTAAATAATATCATATATAGATATATTGCAATGATAGCCATTTCAGATCACAGATGAATACATTGGATATACTAGGAACCCGCAATTCGTACGAGCCTGTAACGAAAAGGAGATTACACGGTCGCGGTGAATAACCAATACCCCACCCAAGACCCCTACGGGTGCGGCAAACTACCCGCCAAGTATCCGAAGCGAAGCAACCTCCCTCAACTCCATGAGTAGGCCACTCGGCACTTCGGGATACCCGGTAGTTTGTGCACCCCCTCCATGGGTCTATCCTAGGAGCAAAAACAGTAAAAAGAAATTATACAATGACGGCTACAACCCCGACCCGGTTGTGCGGCCATACAAATAATTATTACATCAATTTACAAATTTATATGAATTGAAAGAAAAGAAAACTCTCGTCTCACAACCCCCGGCTATTCACCCGCGACAATCCAATGAATTCATATACACAAACCAATAGCATTACATATCACAGATTTGTATAACTCCCACTAATCGACATATAGCGATTAGCAGACGTTCAATACAAATATCACATCACGGATTAAAACCCGTCAGCTTAAGTCTTTAGAAACTCGATCAAAATACGGTTTTTAAAGCCCCAAAAACAAAATTTTCTTTCTGGAAAATCTGGGCTGAAAAAACATATACCAAAATTCCCAAAATACACCACTGAGTATACTGTAGCAAAGAAGATCCAGAGAAGAGCCAATACGGCCACTGAACCGCGGCAATAGCACGCTATTGCCGCGTTTCCGCGGCGCTTTGATGAGATCACAGGACCGTCTTTCTACAGTATACTCTAAAAACCCTGAGTCGATTTTTAAAGAATGATTTATTACTTTTACAGAACTTTGAAAATCGACAGCAAGTTAGATTTTTGGGTGTATTTCGTGACTTTTTCTCCAATCGGATTTCTAGTTACTATGCTAACATGTTAGGTAGTGTTTAACTAGGCTCTGATACCACTGTAAGTCCATGCTACCTCTCCCGGTACTTACGGGCTTGCGGAATTTGATGAAAAACGATTTTCTAGAGGCGGTAACATGGACTCAAAACGGATCTTTGTTAAACTATCTACCTAACAACCTAACTACGAGTTGTTAACTACTCGGTTAGGGGGTTATACCTTTCTTTCTTGAACTCCTTCGTCTTCATCTCTTGATGGTGTACGGATTGGCTTCACCCCGTCGTCTCCTTGCGCCGAAGATCGATCCACCCGAAAGCTTCTACCTTTGGCTTCTTCTTCGAACTTTGAAGAAACTAGTTCACTTCGTTTGCTAAACCTTGTGAACTAGAGTGAGTAGAGGAGAGTGTGATGGGATTTTCTCTATGGTTCTTGCTTCTCAACACATGAGACAAGTGAACCATAGACAAGGGAGAGAGCAAGAGGAAGAGGGTGAGAGCAAGAGAATGAGAGAGCTCAAAACCAAGAGAGAGAAAGATAATGAAAGAATGAATCTCTCTTTTCTCTTTCACCCTCTCATAATCCAAAAGCATCATGAGCCATAATGTTAATCAAGTATTATTATGTGATGGTTCATATCATGTCAAAGGCAATATCATTTCCATGCACTCATTTTGCAAACCACAACAAGCAAGCAAAAGTCTTTGCATGAAAATGACAACCATTGTGATGATGATGGTCAACTAGTCCAACCTAGTCAACCGGTCAACAAGTCAACAAAGTCAACCCCTCAACAACCATATCACTATAATACTTATTAATATTATTGCTAATTATATATCATATTCTTATTAGGGTTGAGCAAAAAGTCAATAGTCAACAGTCAACGGTCAACAACCCTAATGAGAATCCTCTGCCTCTGTCTCTCCGTCAACTGTGCATACACACCCGCATCCGCGTTCCGAGGAACATGAATACATACTGGATAAAACCAATCCCAAAGCGTACACTAGGATCTGGCTTAAACCAAAGCCCGCTAGTGTTAACTGTCCGGACACTGTACGTGCACAAGTGCACGGATGTGACCGGACCCTGTCGCAAAACCATGCGACCTGTCGCAAAACCGTACGACCTCTACTCTTTTGCCTAAAGGCGAATAGCTTTCTGTGTGGGACTCTAAAGACTCGACACTACGCTGGCAGTGGGTTTAACCACAGACCGCAAGCGGCACTAGCTGTGCGTAACGGTCCCCAGGTAGATGCCGACAAGAAGACTGACGAGGTGAAACCCATCTGAACTCCTACTGAGCCTGAATGTGACAATCTCCGTACAGTCCGGTCTGTTTGTCTGATACATCGCATGGCGGGCCTAGGGGGTGGTAAACGTCAGTCCACTAATAGCGGTACAAGTCGTGTCGAAGTGAAGCCCAATACACCATGAGATAACACTGGAAGCCTACCAGTATATCTCGCTTGCCCAGGCCAGGGACTACTCGTGTAATGGCTCTCCTAGACACAGCGCGATGTCAACCCCCAATACCGGGAGAGACGAATCCTGTCTAACCGTCACTGCCTCCATGTGCATCGGGACTGCACCCAAAAACTACCTGTTTGCATGACTCCTTTGAGCCGTGGTAAGATAGTAATCAAAGTGCAGTGGGAACACACTCGAGGCGAAGTGACAGTGTCAAGTTAGCGGAATAAGCTGTACTCATGTCACATGGGAACTGATAACTGACGATAGGTATAATACCAACCGGTCAGTTCCCGACGAGTCCTGTCCAGTGTACTCGTAACCTAACGAGCACCCGCATACTATCTCAAGTACGATGTACTGACGGCTGTGGGACAGACCGTCTCCCACTCTGGGACGAGAAGCGCATACGCTAGTCTACTCCGGAGTATCGATGCCCTGTCTCGATAGTCCTGCGACTAGGGACCTGCATAAGGATATGCTTATAGATTACCCCCACGAGTGTGACTGCCATCACAACGCTGGTAATCAAGCAAAGATCCTAAGGGCTCCACTAATGTGTATAGGTGATATACTAAAATAAACACATGTACACATTGAAGTAGAAACAAACCAAGTAGCATACTACCATTTTGAGCAAGATTGTCAATACAAGGTGAATATCCCAAGCTTCCATTAAGTAGTATACATACTAGTATGATACAGTAATGGCCTCTAGGGCATATACACTAACAACCTGGCCACAGGAGGGACAAAGAGGCAGTGGAGGATTTATCCTGCGTCTTGTCTTCTGGCAGTTAGGAGCGGTCTAGAGCCGGACCTAGGTGACCACTAGATTCTAGGGTTTTTGTTGCTGCATTTGTTGTGTCGCATCATTTTTTCAAAAATCCGTCCCTTTTTCAAAGAAAACACCGCATTCATTCATACCCCTAATTATAAGTCAACGCTGCCAATTGTTCTAACCCTTTTTAGTGCAAGATAGGCTGGACACGGGATTCTAGTGCCCGTTTAGTCCGCGTACCTCCTATCGACTCCGAAGTTGATATTTCTACATTTACCTTTCCTTTACCCACTACCACACCCACACCGATGGATCTGAATCCATCGAACTTCTTTAACCCTAATCTGCCGCCGTCCGTTGGTGCGCAGAATCCACCCCGCATCTCTCTCCAGGAGAGGTGCTACCCTATTCGAGGTCCTCTTTCGACCTGCTTATCCACACCACCAGCCAATGGGGATAATTTTGAAATTAAACCCCAATACATCAACCTTTTACCCAAATTCCAAAGACTCGAGACTGAGGACGCTTACGTTTTCATTACCAAATTTGAAAACGTATGCGCAATGATGGGTACGTCACAACTTTCAGTGGATGCTATGCGTCTACGACTTCTTCCATTTACTTTGTGCGATATAGCCGAGAAGTGGCTATATAACACTACCGCACACTCTATTATGAATTGGGAAGAATTCGTCGCTGCATTCCTTAAGAAATTTTACCCAATACAAAAGACAGCTCGAATCCGTAGCGAACTTAATCAATTTACCCAGCTCCCTACTGAACTATTCTCTAAATGCTTTGAACGTTTCAAGGATCTATTGGTTCAGTGTCCTCATCATGGCATCCCGAGATGGGATCTTTGCCGAATCATATATGAGGGCATTAACCCAAACACTAAACAGAACCTTGAGAACATGTGTCAAGGCACTTTTATGACTAAGGATGATGGGGAAGCGTGGAAGTTTTTAGAAGAGTTCGCTGAAAAATCACTACAGTGGGAGAGTGAAACCCAACCATTGAATAGGGGTGGCGTACACCAAATAGATGTGTCCATAGGTGTTGGAGCTGAGATGGCAGCAACGCAAAAGAAGCTCGACGGTATGAAACACAAATTTGCAGCAGCCTCCCTAAACCCAGTGTCGCTCCCCAAAACTGTTTGTGGGTGCTGTTCTGATCTGTCTCATTTAACGGAAGAATGCCCATTAAACTCTGCGTTTCAAGGTCACGAGCATTCAAATGCCGCATTTCAAAGACCTCGAAACGATCCATATTCTTCCACGTACAATCAGGGTTGGAGGAATCACCCGAATTTTGCTTGGAACCAAAACCAATCTCAAAACACGGTTCCAAACCAAAATAATTTCCAAAGGGCTCTTCCACCACAACAGCAACCACTTCAACTCACTCAGCACCCCTACCAGTCACAAAATTTCCACAACCAGGTCAACACTCCTGCACAGTCTAATCCTATGCAATTGACTGGTTCTGATGAATTCTCTCAATTCACTCAAACCATGAAATCGCTCTTGTCAAATTTCTTAGAGGTTTCGGCTGAGGTTAGAACTTCCGTCAGTGAGATAAAGAAAAACTCAGCGTCCCAAGCTGAGAGTATCAGATCGATGGAAGCTGAAATAGCACGTCTCAAAGCCGAAATGAGTGCGAGAGAAAAAGGGAAACTTCCATCTCAACCCCTACCGAATCCTAGGCATTACAATGTAAATGCCATCACAACGTTGAGATCAGGAAGAGTGCTGAACAACCATGTTGGGGAAGGAGTTGATGATATTGGAAATCAAATCAACACCCCGGCTGAGACCTTTCCTCACACACACACTTCTCCTTCTGATCCTTGTTCTTCTACCACACCACCTTCTCGCGAGCCTATTCTCCATTTCCTACTAGGCTCGACACCTCAGTATAGCCCTTCTAGTTCTCCACAGACGGTCCCCACACCTCTTTTGGGATCTCATCTACCCCCTCTTCCTTCTCCTATGATGGACCCGACGCTCATTGCGAAAGCTCCTTACCCGAATTGGTTAAGGGGTAATAGAACGAGTCCTCATATGGAGAAAATTATGAAAATATTCAAACAGGTTAACATCAACATCCCTCTCCTAGATGCGATTCAACAAGTCCCCGCTTATGCGAAAATTCTTAAGGACTTATGCACTAGGAAGAGGAAGACTCAAGTGCCGAAGAAGATCTTTATGTCTAATAATATTAGCACTGCTTTTATTCCCCAGCTACCAAAGAAACGTAAGGACCCAGGATGTCCTACAATATCGATTTCTATTGGGGGTAAAAACATAAATCGTGCTCTTTTAGACCTTGGCGCAAGTGTTAACCTACTTCCATATTCTGTATATGAGCAATTAGGGATTGGAGAGCTGAAACATGCTCACTGCACTCTCCAAATGGCAAACCGTTCAATCACCAAACCAAGGGGTGAACTAGAGGATGTGTTGATAAAGGTCGGGGAATTTTTTTTCCCTGTAGACTTCATTGTACTCGACACACAGCCTGTAGCAAACCCTTGGGGCCAAATTCCGGTGATTCTGGGTCGTCCTTTCCTTGCCACTTCCAATGCTGTTATAAACTGTAGAAATGGTTCAATGAACTTATCATTTGGAAATATGACCATTGAACTAAACATCTATAAAGTTGGAAGTCAGCCATCAGAACCCTCTGCTCATATTCTAGATGTGTGCTCTGTCCACGAGATCGCTCCCGATAATTGTGGAGCTGAGGAACTATGCTTTACTGATCTCGACGACATTACCACATCTCTATTTGATCTCACACATTATCTTAGTGAGGACACTTTTCCTACACTTGAGTCCTGCACTCCTGACTTTTCTCCACCCGAGTCTGTATCTTTCACAGGCTCTGAGCTTCTTTGTAATTCCAAAAATCACTCGATGATCCCTCCTTCTATCATTTCACCGCCTGAATTAGATCTAAAAATTTTACCTTCTCACCTTAAATATGCTTATTTAGGTGAGAATGAGTCTTTACCGGTTATCATATCCGCTTCTCTAGCATGAGAGCAAGAGAATGCACTTTTATCGGTATTGAGATCTAATAAAGAGGCGTTCGGTTGGACTATGGCGGACATCAAAGGGATTAGTCTCTTTATTGTTGAACATCATATACATGTGATGGATGATGCCAGACCAACCCGAGAACCACAGAGACGGTTAAATCCCGTCATGAAGGAAGCGGTGATGAAAGAGATCGTCAAATGCCTAGATAATAGTATTATATACCCCATCTCCGATAGCCAATGGGTGAGTCCTATACATGTCGTTCCTAAGAAATCCGGCATCACTGTTATTACCAATGAGGAAAATGAGTTGATTCAGACATGCGCCCAAACTGGGTGGCGTGTATGTATTGATTATAGAAAACTCAATGCTGCCACGAGGAAAGACCACTTTCCTCTACCATTCATTGATCAAATGCTGGAACGCTTAGCGGGACGAGAGTATTATTGTTTTATGGACGGATACTCAGGTTATAATCAGGTCCCCATCGCTAAAAAGGATCAAGATAAAACCACTTTTACTTGTCCTTTTGGTACCTTTGCTTACAGTCGTATGCCCTTTGGGTTATGCAATGCTCCCGCTACATTTCAGCGGTGTATGATGGGGATATTCTCTGATATGGTAGAGAATTTTCTGGAGATCTTTATGGACGATTTCTCGATTTTTGGAGACTCTTTTTCTGATTGCCTATCGAATCTTGACGCAGTTCTTACTCATTGCAAAGAGAAGAACTTAACTTTGAACTGGGAAAAATGCCATTTCATGGTCCAAGAAGGAATTGTACTTGGACATGTTATTTCACAGAAAGGCATTGAGGTTGACAGAGCTAAGATAGATGTCATTCAAAACCTCCCTCATCCTAAAAGCGTCAAAGATATTCGATCTTTCCTTGGCCATGCGGGCTTTTATAGGAGATTCATTAAGGACTTTAGCAAAATTGCTAGACCTTTAACTCTTCTCCTGGACAAGGATACGACCTTCCACTTGGACTCGGACTGTGAGACATCTTTCGACTCACTTAAACACTCACTCACTTCAGCCCCCGTTCTATCGTCTCCAAATTGGGACTACCCCTTTGAGCTGATGTGTGACGCATCCGACTTTGCAGTAAGTGCAGTCTTAGGACAGCACATTGAAAAGATGCCACACGTGATCTACTATGCAAATAAGACCCTGAACGATGCACAAATCAATTATACAACCACCGAAAAAGAACTTTTAGCAGTTGTATCTGCATTAGAAAAATTCAGGCCTTACTTAATTGGCTCACCTATAGTTGTGTATACTGACCATTCCGCCTTAAAACATCTTCTGGCGAAGAAAGATGCAAAAGGTCGACTAATACGTAGGATCCTTCTGTTACAAGAATTTGATCTTGTTATCAAAGATAAGAAAGGATGTGAAAACCTTGTAGCCGACCATCTTTCACGCATCTCTTCTTCCCTTGTGACCGTGCCGATCAATGATTCGTTTCCTGACGAACAAATCTTGAACGTATCCAACGAACCATGGTTCAGGGATATTGTGAACTATCTTGTCACGGGACTTATACCGAGCGATTGGTCAAAACAGGACAAATACCGTTTTCTATCCCAAGTAAAACACTTTTACTGGGATGATCCATATTTGTTTAAATATTGTCCTGATCAGATCATTCGCCGGTGTGTCCCGAAAGAAGAGTTCAAGAGTATTCTTTCTTTTTGTCATGATCAGGTATGTGGTGTTGGATATAGTGCCCTCAGAGTCAATTATTGGATCACAGGCACGTGATTATAATGATTGAGTGAGGACCTATGCCGGTAGGGCAGTCTTACTCGAGATGATAGTATGCTATCTGGTTTATCTTTATCATCGTGTACTGCTTTAGGTGACCTTACGAGTCGCTATTACACGTTGATAGAGCCCCTAGGATTCTTGCTTGACTACCAGCAGTATGAGGGAAATCATATACGTAAGAGCTGGAGTCTATAAGCACATCCTTAAAAGGTCCCTAGTCGTGGGAGTTTCGAGACAGGGCATCGATACTCCGGAGTAAACTAGTGTATACAGTCGAGACCCCGACGAGGGGCGGTGGCTGGTCTCACAAGCCACTGGTATCAGTTGGTTCACCTAAGATGTATACAGGTGCTCATTGGGTTATGAGTACACCGGACAGGACTCGCCGGGAGCCTGCTAGTTGGTATTATACCTGACGTCAGATAGCAGTTCCCTGATGACATGTGTACAGGTTAGTTCATCGACCTGAGATCTTCATTTGTCTCGTGTGAGTTCCCACTGTGCTTTGATTACTACCCTACCACGGCTCAAAGGAGTCGTGCAAACAGGTTTTAGTTGGGTACAGTCCCGAGCCACATGGAGGCAGTGAATGTATCTGCAGGGGTTCGTCTCTCCCGGTATTGGGGGTAAGGTCGCGCTGTGTTTAGGAGAGCCAGTACATAAAAAGTCCTTGGCCAAGGCAGGAGATTTACTGGTAGGTATTCCAGTAGTATCTCTGGGTGTTCTGGGCTACACTCCGACACGACTTGTACCGCTATTGAGGGTCTGAATTTTACCAACACCCTAGGCCCGCCATGCGATGCTCATAGACAAACGGACCGGACTGTACGGATATTGTCACTGACAGTCTCAGTAGGGTGTCAGGATGAGTTCACTCATCGACATCCCTTTTGGTCAATACCTGGTAGCCCGTCACGTATTGGCTTATACCTCTGACGTGCTAGTGGTTAAATCCACAGCCATAGTATTGACGAGTCTTTAGAGTCCACCACACTCAGTTACTCAGGTTTTGGGCGAAACGCTGTAGAGGCCGTATGGAGATATGGCAGGGTTCGATCAGATACGTGCGGTATTGCACGAATCGTGATCGGGCGATTTTTACTAACCGGCTTTGGCTTAAGCCGGATCCTAGTATTAGATAGTGTAGTTTTGTCTCTTTGCATTTGTGTTCAGTGGGAATACAAATGCGGGCATGTATTTGCAGTAGCGGGGTTTTCCTGTAATTTATTACGGGATCAGTTTTCTGAAGTTGCCAGTTTGCATTCCGTTCCGTCCGGTTTTCATTTGTTCCTTCACGGCCGGACCTTTCGATGGAAGGGGTTATTTGCACATTTGCAAATAACATTTGTGGAGGGGTTTTCTTGCACATTGTGGCTTCATGATATGACTATCATCATTATATTCCATTTGCATCATTTGTCTTGAATCAATTGAGAATGAGAAATGAGTGTGATATTAGTGTGACCTTTTTCTAATTGATTCATTCCTTTTTCTTCTCTTGATTAATCTTTTGTTTTTCCACCACCATTCTTTAGAAGGGGGGTCGGCCACTAGAGTGGAGTGAGAGAGGATCATTTTGTTTGGTGTGGCATTTTTCCTTCATTTCATTCTATGGTTGCAAAAAGGGATTAGCTTCAAAGCTCATTCTTTTTCTCATTCTCTTCTCAATTCCTCCATAGAAACTAAACCCCAAGAGACAAGTTTCATACACTATTCTACAGCAAGTCTTGGACGCGTCGGCTAGCCAACTTCGCGTCCGAGTTGCCTCGGTCTAGAGGTGGGAGCCCGTAAAAGACTTTGGCGATGTGGTGTCCTTTTCGACGAAGAGGTGACAGACGAAGTATCCGCGGAAGATCGGAGTGGAGACGAAGACCGAAGGACACGGATCGCTTGGTATAGCTTCTCTACTCTTTTCTAGTTTGCTAGTTGCTAGGTTAATGGCCCGATCCGGGTGAAAAGTGCGCGGTGGTGCCGGATTGCAAGTTTTGCAAAGTTTTTGTTTCCGCGTTTCCGGCGTCGAATCGACTGCCGGGGCACCGCCGCGGACTTACAATGGTATCAGAGCCGCGCCATTAACCATGCCTAGCTTGCTCTAGTATGTTTAGAACTTGATCGAACAAAAATCCCCAAAAACCGTATTTTCAATGCATTGTGTTTTCTGTCGAAATATTTTTTGCTCCAAAAATTTTTCAGGTTGTTTCAGAATACTGTGCATGAAATTATAAGAATTCTGGTAAAATTTGATACAGTGATCGCTTAGTACGGCCGCGGAAACACGGCCAAACCCCTGGTTTGGCCCCGGTTCCGTGGTGGTAAGGTGTCCTCACTGCACCAAAATTTCCCAGTAGGCTTTAGACTTGGAAATAGGGGTTTTGGGATATTATTTTTTGGGCTCATATTTTCTGTAAGTGCTACAGTGCTGCTTGGGGCCCACTTTGATAAATTTGTTCGATCGGGCTTTTTAAACATGCTAGTTCACAGTATTTACATTATATCTGCGACCGTGAATGTCACTCGATCGGTAAATCCAGTCTATTTGCTATAGCCCTTTTAGACGGACTTGCGAACGTGACATTCACGTTGATGTTCTGTGATTGTGCTGTGTTATTGCGGATCGGTCGTAGGGGATAGCCTGGATGCAATATTAGTACAGTTTTGTTTTATATGTTCATTTGTTATTGCGGAGCGAGCGTCCGACATGTGGACTGCCGTCACTGCCTGTTTGTATTATTCTTTTGGGGCACGACCAGGTTGCGGTCGATGTACCCGTTGTATGTATATTTTTACTTTCTGTACTAGGATTACCCCGTGGAGGGGTGCACGGATAGCCGGGTTCTAGAGGGCAACGAGCCCGCATCTCATGGCATTGAGACGGAGGGGGCTTTACTCTAGAATTGGCGGGCTGTTCGCTGCACTCGTAGGGGGTACAGGTTGGCCCAGGAGGGGTGCCCAAGTTACCGAATTCCGTGAAGTGCTGGGTGGTCCATTCACGTTGCTGAAAGGGGCTGCCTCGCTTCAGGTTTTGGCGGGTAACTTGCCGCGCCCGTAGGGGTTTAAGATTTTCATTGCACAGGCTATCCACACGACCAGGGGAACGTCGGGTTTCAGTAGCGGCTCTGTGAAACCCGGGGATCCCAGATATCTTTATTGTTCTGTGATGCTGTACATTTCTATGATGTTGCATTTTATTACGCCTTGAGCGAAAATTATATATTATATATATACTAGTAGATGTTGTATATGTTTTGCATCCGCGCTAGTCCAGTCCCCGCTCTGTCGTTAGTTAGCTAACCTAACGGGTGATGACGGGACCCAGTGGCGAATGCGGATGGCATATACGTACGTCATTATTTTCGTTCTTTGTGGTGTGATCAATTGATGGGACTGCGTTGATTTGGATCAATGCAAGTTAAACAAACCTATTCTGATGTTGTTGGAACCCTTTTTCAAAAAGCTGTTATTGCAAGGGCGTTCTCTTTTGTTTTGCATCGTGGTATTCAGTTGGAATATCCTGCTCCTCAGTCGATGAGGCAAGGGCCGAGATCCCTTCACCGGGAGTGACCCCTTGGACAGAAGTTTGCGTCAGGGAAATAACTTCACTATAGCCGATTGCTTTTGCTTTGCATCATGGTATTCAGTTGGAATATCCTGCACCTCATTGTACGGGGAAAGAGCCGAGATCCCCTCACCGGGAGTGACCTCTTTAGCAAAGGTTTTCGTCACTATATTTTTATAAAGCTATCAGTTCCTTCAACGATATCAAGTTCATTACGTTAAAGGTTTTCTCCAGAAACCATTCGTAGCTCTCCGTCATTTCAGTTAAATATTCGGTAGTATTCAAGCTATATATTTTGACCTCACGCCAAGGCATAGTGATTGGTAGCTGCCGGGTATTTATCTGTTGCATAGATAGATGCGTTGGTTTGGGACAGTTGTTCATACTATAATATTGCATTATTGTACTCCCCATTTTTCATTCATTTTATAAATAAACAGGTACTCTTGACGCATGTTTGTTGCATATTACAGGATATAGGTTCTTGGAGCGAAAACGGTGAAACAGACAAAAGATGATACAAAAATAGGGACTTTTGACCAACAAGTAGAAGGACCCTAGTCAAGCCTAGACAAAGAACAATTCACAAGTGTACAAGGCAACGCATGGTCCGAAATGTCAAAGGAAACAGTTAAAAGACCACTACAAGTTTCACTGAAGATCTGGAGAAGACCAGAAGCCAAAGGGAGAAAAGAACTATGGAAATATAAATCCCAAGGTATAATGAACCAACCAAGGAAGTTTGGTGAGATGATCTCACCAAAGGGCCGCGGAACCGCGGCCCAAGCCCACTAATGCCGCGGTTCCGCGGCCATTTAAAGCCCGTGTCGGTGTATTTTTCTTGTGTCGGTGCGTCGGTGCGGGTGTTGGGAATTTCCGTGGGCAAATCTGTAATTGCACATCTGCGAGAGTCTGTAACCCTAGTTTTCATGTTTTCCTATAAATTGTAATCTCAGATCTGTAAAACTCATGCCTCTTTTCAATCAATAAAATTCAGAATTGCTGGGAGTTTATTCAGATCTGTTCTATATTGCTTGGAGGGAGCCGTCAACCTAGTAAGTTAATTTCTGTGTTTTTATTCTCTCTTAATTAGTATGTTCTATCATCCCCTAATGAGCGAGTAATCTCCTCGCTTGTTAGGGTTAGCCTTAGGGAAAGGTTTGAGAGATGAGATCTCTCACCCCTTTCATGCCATCCACACCTAAGAGTTAGAACTCCATGCATGCACGCACAACCGCTCCCTACGGCATCCTACCCCTCGAGGTAACGATGAACCGTAGTATAAAGGGCCTGTTACGCGTGTTTTCCATGGGGGTTAGGGTAATTATCGATAAAGGAAGGATACGAATCTAGAGAAAGAAACATCTTCCCAAAAGATTCGGATCCACTTTATTGATAATTACCGTAACATCTAACAGATCTAAAATAGGGCAATGAAAGCGGTGAGGAAACCTTTAATCTCCAAACTTCCCCTAAACCTAACCCTAGCAAGACTTTAATTTAGATTAATTTAGTTTATTGATAGATCTAGGTTTTTTTAGACATAATAAATCAATCCAAACAACATTTGGAATCAACTCGTAAAAACACATTAAGAAAATTACACATCTCTGTGGATCGACCCGTATTCACCGGCTTGCTGCAAAGCGACGCCGTTTCTGATTACGGTTAACAAGTATTTTCATACGAATCAAATGGCGCTGTTGCCGGGGATGGCGTAAAATTTCTTTCTGTGTAATTTCGGGTTGATAAAATTTTATAAAAAAAAAATTATAAAAATCTGAAAATAAAAAAATGAATTTTATCAATTTTGATCTGTTTGAAGGGTTTATTTTTTGAATCTTGCAGGAACAGCGAAGAATCGCGGATCTGGAAATTCACAGAGGGCAAAAGAAAATAAATCATATCAGAACAGAAGGGAAAGATTGTAAGTCCATATTGCGATCCCCGGTTCTTACGGGGAGGCGGAAACGGTATAAAAATCAAATTTTTAGCGCAAGGGGCAACATGGACTAACAAAGTCGGGATCTTTTCCTAAACTAAAACTAGCAAACTTGCTAAAGAGAGTTAGCTACTCGGAAAGATGGTTATACCTAAACTTGAACTCCTTCTTCTTCAAACTTTGTAGAGGTTGATGGTTCTCTTCTCGTCGCCTTCTTCCGTCGAAGATGGATCCACCTGAGGGTTCAACCTTCGGGCTCTTTCTCGAACTTTGAGTGAACTAGAATCTCCGGCTTGCTAAACCCTTGATCCTAGAGTGAGTAGAGAGTGTCTAAGGGGTGCTTTTCTTTTAAGGAGAGGGATTCTCAACACATGAGAAGGATTCTCCTTTGGCTAGTGGAAGAAGAAGATGAAGTGAGGAGAGAGAATGATTATGATAGAATGAGCTATCTTTTTCTTTTTGCAACCATATCAAAAAGAAAAAGAATTATCTAAATAATAATAATTTAAATGAGAATAGTTGATGGTAGTTTTGGAATGACCACTATCATACTTCATTAAATGAAATGTAAGCAAGAATCAAGGAGCATCCTTACAAAGTAATGATGATGGTCAAACATTCAACCATGGTCAACAAGTCAACCATGGTCAACAAGTCAACAAAACCAACCATAACATAATTTCATTTAATTACTATTATTAATAGATATCTCACTAATTCATTAGGGTTTGGAAAAAGACGACTGTCAACTGTGCATACGCACCCGTTCCGAAACCCTAATGAAAAAAACCTCTTCCTCTGCCTCAAACAACTGTGCATACACACCTGCATTCTCGTTCCGAGGAACAAGAATACTGAGAGATAAAAGCAACCCCAAAACATATACCAGTATCCGGCTCAAAACAGAGCCCGCTGGCAATATCCATCCGGACTCCAAACGTGCACAAGTGCGCGGATGAGAACGAACCCTGTCGCAAAACCATGCGACCTCTACTCTGTTTTGCCCAGAGGCGAATACCCTCTGTGTGGGACTCTAAAGACTCGACACTACGCTGGCAGTGGGTTTAACCACAGACCGCAAGATGTTGGAGATAGTGCCCTCAGAGTCAATTATTGGATCACAGGCACGTGATTGCAATGATTGAGGGAGGACCTATCCCGGTAGGACAGTCTTACTCGAGATGATAGTATGCTATCTGGTTTACCTTTATCATCGTGTACTGCTTTAGGTGACCTGACAGGTCGCTATTGCACGTTGATAGAGCCCCTAGGATTCTTGCTTGACGACCAGCAGTATGAGGGCGATCATATACGTGAGAGCTGGGGTCTACAAGCATATCCTTAAAAGGTCCCTAGTCGTGGGAGTTTCGAGACAGGGCATCGATTCTCCAGAGTAGACTAGTATATACAGTCGAGACCCCGACGAGGGGCGGTGGCCGGTCTCACAAGCCACTGGTGTCAGTTGGTAAACCTAAGATGTATACAGGTGCTCATTGGGTTATGAGTACACCGGACAGGACTCGCCGGGAACATGCTAGTTGGTCTTATACCTGACGTCAGATAGCAGTTCCCAGGTGACATGTGTACAGGTTAGTTCATCGACCTGGGGATCGTCATTTGTCTCGTGTGAGTTCCCACTGTGCTTTGATTACTACCCTACCACGGCTCAAAGGAGTCGTGCAAACAGGTTTTTGTTGGGTACAGTCCCGAGCCATATGGAGGCAGTGAGCGGATCTTCGGGGGTTTCGTCTCTCCCGGTATTGGGGGTGAGGTCGCGCTGTGTCTGGGAGAGCCATTACACGAAGTCCTTGGCCAAGGCAGGAGATTTACTGGTAGGTATTCCAGTAGTATCTCAGGGTGTTCTGGGCTACACTCCGACACGACTTGTACCGCTTTTGGGGGTCTGACTTTTACCCACCCCCTAGGCCCGACATGCGATGCTTATAGACGAACGGACCGGACTGTACGGATATTGTCACTGACAGGCTCAGTAGGGTGTCAGGATGATTTCGCTCATCGACGTCCCTTTTAGTCAATAGCTGGTGGCCCGTTACGTATTGGCTTATACCTCTGACGTGCTAGTGGTTAAATCCACAGCCATAGTATTGACGAGTCTTTAGAGTCCACCACACTTTCGGTTACTCAAGCTTTCGGGCGAAATGCTGTAGAGGCCGTATGGAGATATGGCAGGGTCCGATCAGATACGTGCGGTATTGCACGGATCAGGATCGGACGGTTTTGTACTAGAGGCCGTATAGATATATGGCAGGGTTCGATCAGATTAGTGCGGTATTGCACGGATCAGGATCGGACGAACATTACTAGCCGGTTTTGTTTTAAGCCGGATCCTAGTTTAGTACAGTGTAGATTTTGTCTCTGCATTTGTATCCAGACGGAATACAGATGCGGGTGTGTATGCACAGTATCGGGGTTTTCCTGTAATTTATTATGGGACCAGTTTTCTGGAGTTGCCAGTTTGCATTCCGTTCCTGCCGGTTTTCCTTTGTTCTTTCCCGGCCGGACTTTTCCGATGGAGGGGGTTATTTGCAAGTTTGCAAATAACATTTGTGGAGGGGGTTTCTTGCATAAAGATTGATTATGATAGCTTCATATCTTTTACTCCATCACTTGCTTTAATGAGGGTATGGGTTTGATTAATGAATGAAGCATGGTTGATGTTTTCTTGTCTTTGGATGTGGTCACCTCTTGTTCCTTCCTACACTCACCTCCCTTCATGCTTCATAATCTTTGCTCCACCATTTTCTAAGTATGAGAGTTTTCATTAGAAAAGGGAGAAGAAAAAAGGAGAAGGAGAGAGCTTCATCTTTGAGAGTGTTTTTCATTCTTGATCTCTTTTCATGCTAAGAAAAATGCAAGCACCATTTTTCTTATCTTGTTTCCTCCATCATCTACAAATGGCAACAAACCCCAAAGTGAGACATGCACTCTACACTACACTTCCTACAGCAAATCTTGGACGCGTCGATTCGCCAGCTTCGCGCCCGAGTTGCCTCGGTATTGAGGTGGGAGCCCGTAAAAAACGCAGGCGATGTGGTGCCCTTTCCGACGAGGAGGAGACGGACGGAGATCCCGCGAGGAGATCGGAGTGGAGATGAAGACCGGAGGACTCGGATCAGTCGGTATATCTCTAACCCCTCTTCTAGTTAGCTTAGACTTGTTAATGGTTACGATCCGGGGTTTAGTGCGCGGTGGTGCCGGTTTGCTAAGTCCGCAAAATAAAAGTTTATCACCGTTTCCGCATTCCGGCGTCGGATTGACGGCCGGGACGCCGCCGTGCACTTACAGTGGTATCAGAGCCTCGCCATTAACTTCGTCTAGCTTCGTTTGATGTGTTTTTCAGTTCCGATCGACTAAAATTCCAAAAACCGTATTTTTCCTTCACATCAGTTTCTGTTGAAATTTTTTGAAGGCTAAAAATTTTTCAGGTGATCTCAGAATGATGTGCAGGGAGTTCTAAGAACTCTGAGAAAAAACGAGACAATGAACCCTCACCTCGAGCGCGGAACCGCGGCAATAACCCCCTTGTTGCCGCGGTTCCGCCGCAAGTTGGTGGGGTCAATGCTTCGTATTTTTCCAGTGGGCTTCTGGGCTTATTTTAGGGGTTTTGGAATATTAAAGTTGGGCCAATTATTTCTGTGAGTGCTACAGTTTTCTTTGGGGCCCACTTGTTAATTGTTTGATCAATCGGAAAATTTTAAACACATTTTCCACAGTATTTACATTATATCTGCGACCGTGAATGTCACTCGATCGGTAAATCCTGTCTAGTTGCTATAGCCCGGTTAGACGGATTTGCGAACGTGATTTTCACGTTGATGTTCTATGTTTATGCTGTGATGTTGCGGATCGGTCGTGGGGGATAGCCTGGATGCAATGCTAGTACAGTGTTGTTGTATTGTGTACATTTGTTATTGCGGGGCGAGCGTCCGACATGTGGACTGCCGTCACCGCCTGATTGTATTATTCTTTTGGGGCACGACCTGGTTGCGGTCGATGTACCCGGTGTATGTATATTTTACTTTCTGTACTAAGGTTACCCCGCGGAGGGGTGCACGGATAGCCGGGTTCTAGAGGGCAACGGGCCCGCATCTCATGGCATTGAGACGGAAGGGGCTTCACTCTAGGATTGGCGGGCTATTCGCCGCACTCGTAGGGGGTACAGGTTGACCCAGGAGGGGTGCCCAAGTTACCGGATTCCGTGGAGTGCTGGGTGGTCCATTCACGGAGCTGAAGGGGGCTGCCTCGCTTCAGGTTTTGGCGGGTAACTTGCCGCACCCGTAGGGGTCTAGGATTTCATTGCACAGGCTATCCACACGACCAGGGGAACGTCGGGTTTCAGTAGTGGCTCTGTGAAACCCGGGGATCCCAGATATCTGTTATATTCTGTGATGCTGTACATTTCTGTGATATTGCATTTTATTCACGCCTTGAGCGAAATATAATATATTGGTATATATATTATTAGATGTTGTATATGTTTTTCATCCGTACTAGTCCAGTCCCCGCTCTGCCGTTAGTTAGCTAACCTAACGGGTGATGACGGGACCCAGTGGCGAATGCGGATGGCATATGCGTACGTCAGTATATTTTCGTTCTTTGTGGTGTGATCATTTGATGGGACTGCATTGATTCGGATCAATGCAAGTTAAACAAACCTATTCTGATGTTGTTGGAACACTTTTTCAAAAAGCTGTTATTGCAAGGACGTTCACTTTTGTTTTGCATCGTGGTATTCATTTGGAATATCCTGCTCCTCAGTCGACGAGGCAAGGGCCGAGATCCCTTCATCGGGAGTGACCCCTTGGACAGAAGTTTGCGTCGGGGCATTAACTTCACTATAGCCGATTACTTTTTGCTTTGCACCGTGATATTCGGTTATGAATATCCAGCACCCCATTCTACGGGGAAAGAGCCGAGATCCCTTCACCGGGAGTGACCTCTTTAGTAAAGGTTTTCGTCACTATATTTTCTAAAAAGCTATCCGTTCCTTCAACGATATCAAGTTCACTACGTTAAAGGTTTTCGCCAGAAACCATTCGTAGCCCTCCGTCGTTTCATATGGGTAGTCAATAGTATTCAAGCTGTGTTTGTTGGCCTTAGTCAAGGCACAGTGTTTGGTAGCTATTGGGTATTCATATGCTGCATAGATAGATGCGTTGGTTTGGGACAGTCGTATAGCCTTGTTGGCCTTAGTCAAGGGCTTGTACGGGTGGGTTCAAATCAACCTGGATAATGACGTGTAGAACTTGACATGTGACTTATGATTTGTTGGCCTTAGTCAAGGTCATAAGAGCATGGGGTAAAAATCACATCGGGAGTTTCAAAAGAACTGAAACTTGCCAGATATGCGCATACCTTCTGGAGTGTGATACCGTGAGCGGATTCCGTCACGTTATCATGCGATGATAGTTGGATCCCGATTCCCACTGATGAGTTGGTTTACTCCTCGGGTGACCCCGACTAATTCTTCTTTCAGGTTTGGAGGAGAGTTTGAGGTACAGTGGGAGGTTTCCAGATTAGATAAATTGGTAACCATTCTGATCTTGGTTAGAGTGCACGCTGAGTGTTTCTTTTCTCTCTCTCTTGGCAGCGACCATTGACCCGACCCTAAGACTATGACTCAGTGACCAAGCTGACCGAACCTTCTTAACACAGGCTTTTGGATTGTCAGAGTTGCAAACCTCGTTGCCACTCCTACTTTTACCCTTTTCTCCGGGACACCCCGTATTACTACGAACGTCCACTTCCATTGGACAAAACCATCGTATGGTTAGATACGAACTCGAAGGAATTCGAGGATGGTTTCCGGTTCTGGAGAAAGCGGATAGGATTATTCAGTTGTCTTTTCCTTTTACCTTCTCTCAGGTTGTGAGTACTCCTTGGTTTAGGGGATAGTACACCTATTACGCAAATTGGATAGTCTTCTTTCAAACCTTAGGCTGGTGCCGACCGGTAGGGAATGAAGAAAACCAATTAGCATAACGATGGTGTGCAGAAGGTATTAAGATTAAGACAAAGCAAGGGATTAGTAAGAGGGCAAAGTAAATTGCAACTGATATTCACGACCAAACCAAATATTTCTTCGCCAATCCTAAATCACCTTTGTATTTCTCCAGGACACTCCGTATCACTACGAAGATCCACAGTTATTTGGATATTCCATCGTATGGTTATATACGAACTCGAAAGGAACTTGTTCCAGTTCGGGGATGGAATCTGGTCCAGGAGAAATAGGAATAAGGTTTATTCGGTTGTCTTTTATCTTCACCTTCTCTCGCATTGCGAGTGCTCCTAGGATTAGGACAGTACACCCATTATGCTTATTGGATAGTCTTCTTCCAAACCATAGGCTGGTGCCGAACAGTAGGGAAGGAAGAAAACCAATTGGCCTAAAGGGGTGTGCAGAAGGTAATGACTAAAGACATATAAAGGGATTTGGAGAGGTGGCAAAGAATTATACGGTTATAGTTGTGAATCTGGATAATGGTAGAGGCATTACTAGGAATACCAGAATACCCCATCGAAACATTTCAATGTTTCAGTTCAACTGTGTACTGTTAAAAGAAAACTGATTTCCCGATTAGACACTTGCTCCAGGGTATGTATTTACCAGGATGATTCTCACATCTGTATGGTTTTACAGATGATGAGTGGGAGTAAGTTATTGGGAATTGGGTGATCATCCTCATTATATTGGGATTCGTTGTAATCGGTGATATTTGAGGAGATCACCTGGGCTGTTTGCCGGTCGGCAAATATTTGGTTTTGAATATCCGCTGTTGTGCACCAATTTCAAATTGATATATCTGTACGTCTATTTTCATAGAGTGAGATATACCTTTTGATATTATGTCAATGACATTTACCTATATCAGTGGATGGTTAGGTAAGGAGCATCAAACAGCGGTGTAATTCTTCTTAACCATAAGTACAGTTTTCAACCTACGACACACAGTGAAAGAGTTGTCAGACTCAGCGGACTTATACAGAGTATTGTATGTTGTCCAGTGTCCATTAGGACAGAGGGGTTGGTCCTCATACTATATTCTGTTTACTTTTAACTTCTCTAGTTCTTAGACATGTGTTTCATGGAAACACAGAGTCTAAGTTTTGAGGAGTTATAGGTATTTGAATAGAGTAGAGAACCAGGTGTAGCAAGTATCGGGATTCTTCAAAGTGATCGAAGATGTAGATACTTGTGTATGGTATTCAGTTGATAGTAATGATAAAGAGAAATTGCTTCTCTTTCAGGTTACTCATAATTGGAAGCATTCCTAAGTTGAGTAACGCTGATCGGCCTCTCTCCATATAGTTGACATGCACTGGAGACAGTTGCATGATTTGAATCTGGTTCAATTAAATCAGTGCCTCTGGTTCTATATTGGATATAGTACAGTTCATATCTTAACATTGTTAAGGTACGGGGAGTTGTCCGGCTTATGATTAAAACCAGACTCTGGATAACTCAAGGCACGTTTCTGCAATGGCTATTTGTGGGTTGACCCAGGCTATGACGAGGGTTGACTTTCTACCATCTGGCAGATCAATAGAAATATTGTTCTAGACTCGCCACAGTTTTATTAAAAATGGTTATTTTTCAAAAACAGTAGTGGGAGTATGGTAGAACTGGAAGTGATTCCAGAACCGCAAACGATTACTGAAGATTTGATAAGGAACCTAAAGATTCAATCTGTTTTGACATTCCATTGGCCACTCCGCAGATATGGTGGGTAACTTCAGGCACCCGAGAGGTACTCCGGTAGCCTCAAGGACGGTGACAGGGAAGTTCTTGTTTACCCACACTTGCCATTGTTGTTGTTCCAGGCTGTGGGACCCGGCAGGAGGATGAGTATAGCGTCGTTCTAAACTAGCTTTAGAAGTGCACGTCTATATGACTCTGCCAGAGGGTTGTCGTAGTCAGTGGGAGCAGCGGAAGCATTGGTGGACATCAGGCTTATGTCTATTTATAGACTAAAGCAGATATAGCGGAGTTAGATCATCTGTTTCTGATGTGACAGTCATAGGTTTGACGTCATCAGAATAAGGGATGGATCTGTTGAGAAGGTAGTAGGAAGTGATATTCCTATACTACGATCGGTTATATTTTGGTCGTCACACAGTGGTTTCTCCACAAGGGATTTGGACATTATATCAGACATACTGGTTACTAGATCTATGGTTTTAGATCTAGATTTGGGTGGTTTCCCAATCAGGGTACTTTGACAGCATTCTAAGAGTATTTAGAATGGACGACTCCTGGCACGGTAGTGTACCTGCAGGTGATGGAGTCACCCTCTCTAAAGGTGTCTTATAGACTAAAGAGGAGAGGGATGCGCATGATTGGCAGATCACTTGCTTGGGCAATTGAGTCAATCATGAGATGTCAAGTACCACACCAGATGTTGTTCTTGCACTATATGCAATAAGTTGACATTGATCCAATCCTGGAGAAACAGTCGGAAGCAGTTTTAGGACATAAGTGAATGTTCTAGGGATATGATAACGGCTGCCTCCTTTAGGAGACGGTTATCACTCCAGGCTTCCAAGGTGACATGGACGACAAGGAGGTTGTCAGAGTTATAGTTTTCCCTCTGACGAGGGGCAGTATTCTGGACAGGTGATCCAGGCAGATACTGAGGGAGGCATGGCGCAGGATACTGATTAAGTTCAGTTGACGATACCGTCTAAGAAGTTTGGATTTGGAGTTCATTTATGAGCTCGGTCCCATCAGACATCCAGACATTCTAAGACAGGTATTGCTCATTTCGGGAGATGGCTTTCTCCGCGAATTTGAGATATAGAGAGACATAGAAAGAAACTTCAAAGCGGATCCACTCACTGAGGCTATTCTTCGAACGCAATAGTCTTCCAAACAGGATTTGTGAGACTGATTAGAAGAGGAGTTGGGTGTTCGGTATCACACGGGCTGTGAGTATGCGACATCGCAATAATTAGCCTTGAGTGCAAGTGGGAGATTGTTGGAGATAGTGCCCTCAGAGTCAATTATTGGATCACAGGCACGTGATTGCAATGATTGAGGGAGGACCTATCCCGGTAGGACAGTCTTACTCGAGATGATAGTATGCTATCTGGTTTACCTTTATCATCGTGTACTGCTTTAGGTGACCTGACAGGTCGCTATTGCACGTTGATAGAGCCCCTAGGATTCTTGCTTGACGACCAGCAGTATGAGGGCGATCATATACGTGAGAGCTGGGGTCTACAAGCATATCCTTAAAAGGTCCCTAGTCGTGGGAGTTTCGAGACAGGGCATCGATTCTCCAGAGTAGACTAGTATATACAGTCGAGACCCCGACGAGGGGCGGTGGCCGGTCTCACAAGCCACTGGTGTCAGTTGGTTCACCTAAGATGTATACAGGTGCTCATTGGGTTATGAGTACACCGGACAGGACTCGCCGGGAACATGCTAGTTGGTCTTATACCTGACGTCAGATAGCAGTTCCCAGGTGACAAGTGTACAGGTTAGTTCATCGACCTGGGGATCGTCATTTGTCTCGTGTGAGTTCCCACTGTGCTTTGATTACTACCCTACCACGGCTCAAAGGAGTCGTGCAAACAGGTTTTAGTTGGGTACAGTCCCGAGCCACATGGAGGCAGTGAGCGGATCTTCGGGGGTTTCGTCTCTCCCGGTATTGGGGGTGAGGTCGCGCTGTGTCTGGGAGAGCCATTACACGAAGTCCTTGGCCAAGGCAGGAGATTTACTGGTAGGTATTCCAGTAGTATCTCAGGGTGTTCTGGGCTACACTCCGACACGACTTGTACCGCTTTTGGGGGTCTGACTTTTACCCACCCCCTAGGCCCGACATGCGATGCTCATAGACGAACGGACCGGACTGTACGGATATTGTCACTGACAGGCACAGTAGGGTGTCAGGATGATTTCGCTCATCGACGTCCCTTTTAGTCAATAGCTGGTGGCCCGTTACGTATTGGCTTATACCTCTGACGTGCTAGTGGTTAAATCCACAGCCATAGTATTGACGAGTCTTTAGAGTCCACCACACTTTCGGTTACTCAAGCTTTCGGGCGAAACGCTGTAGAGGCCGTATGGAGATATGGCAGGGTCCGATCAGATACGTGCGGTATTGCACGGATCAGGATCGGACGGTTTTGTACTAGAGGCCGTATAGATATATGGCAGGGTTCGATCAGATTAGTGCGGTATTGCACGGATCAGGATCGGACGAACATTACTAGCCGGTTTTGTTTTAAGCCGGATCCTAGTTTAGTACAGTGTAGATTTTGTCTCTGCATTTGTATCCAGACGGAATACAGATGCGGGTGTGTATGCACAGTATCGGGGTTTTCCTGTAATTTATTATGGGACCAGTTTTCTGGAGTTGCCAGTTTGCATTCCGTTCCGGCCGGTTTTCCTTTGTTCTTTCCCGGCCGGACTTTTCCGATGGAGGGGGTTATTTGCAAGTTTGCAAATAACATTTGTGGAGGGGGTTTCTTGCATAAAGATTGATTATGATAGCTTCATATCTTTTACTCCATCACTTGCTTTAATGAGGGTATGGGTTTGATTAATGAATGAAGCATGGTTGATGTTTTCTTGTCTTTGGATGTGGTCACCTCTTGTTCCTTCCTACACTCACCTCCCTTCATGCTTCATAATCTTTGCTCCACCATTTTCTAAGTATGAGAGTTTTCATTAGAAAAGGGAGAAGAAAAAAGGAGAAGGAGAGAGCTTCATCTTTGAGAGTGTTTTTCATTCTTGATCTCTTTTCATGCTAAGAAAAATGCAAGCACCATTTTTCTTATCTTGTTTCCTCCATCATCTACAAATGGAAACAAACCCCAAAGTGAGACATGCACTCTACACTACACTTCCTACAGCAAATCTTGGACGCGTCGATTCGCCAGCTTCGCGCCCGAGTTGCCTCGGTATTGAGGTGGGAGCCCGTAAAAGACGCAGGCGATGTGGTGCCCTTTCCGACGAGGAGGAGACGGACGGAGATCCCGCGAGGAGATCGGAGTGGAGATGAAGACCGGAGGACTCGGATCAGTCGGTATATCTCTAACCCCTCTTCTAGTTAGCTTAGACTTGTTAATGGTTACGATCCGGGGTTTAGTGCGCGGTGGTGCCGGTTTGCTAAGTCCGCAAAATAAAAGTTTATCACCGTTTCCGCATTCCGGCGTCGGATTGACGGCCGGGGCGCCGCCGTGCACTTACACAAGCGGCACTAGCTGTGCGTAACGGTCCCCAGGTAGATGCCGACAAGAAGGCTGACGAGGTGAACCCTATCTGAACTCCTACTGAGTCTGAATGTGACATTCTCCGTACAGTCCGGTCTGTTCGTCTGATACATCGCATGTCGGGCCTGGGGGGCGGTAAAACGTCAGTCCCCCAATAGCGGTACAAGTCGCGTCGGAGTGAAGCCCAAAACACCCTGAGATAACACTGGAAGCCTACCAGTATATCTCGCTTGCCCTGGCCAGGGACTACTCGTGTAATGGCTCTCCTAGACACAGCGCGATGTCAACCCCCAATACCGGGAGAGACGAATCCTGTCTAACCGCCACTGCCTCCAAGTGTTTCGGGACTGCACCCAACCACTACCTGTTTGCACGACTCCTTTGAGCCGTGGTAGGGTAGTGATCAAAGTGCAGTGGGAACACACTCGAGGCGAAGTGCCAGTGTCAAGTCAGCGGACTAAGCTGTACTCATGTCACCTGGGAACTGATAACTGACGATAAGTATAATACCAACCTGTCAGTTCCCGACGAGTCCTGTCCAGTGTACTCGTAACCTAACGAGCACCCGTATACTATCTCCAGTACGACGTACTGATGGCTGTGGGACAGACCATCTCCCACACTGGGATGAGAAGCGCATACGCTAGTCTACTCCGGAGTATCGATGCCCTGTCTCGATAGTCCTGCGACTAGGGACCTGTATAAGGATGTGCTTACAGATTACCCAGCCCCCACTAGTGTGACTGCCATCACAACGCTGGTAATCAAGCAAAGATCCTAAGGGCTCCACTAATGCGTATAGGTGATATCGCAAAATAAACACATGTACACATTGAAGTAGAAACAAACCAAGTAGCATACTACTATATTGAGCAAGATTGTTTATACAAGGTGAATATCCCAAGCCTCCATTAAGTAATATACAAACTAGTATGATACAGTAATGGCCTCTAGGGCATATACACTAACAATCTCCCACTTGCACTAAGGCCATGTACTGGCATATCGAAGACCTATCATCTCGATCAGCCACTCGAACTGAGTCTGGGGTAGGGCCTTGGTGAATGGATCTGCAGTGTTTTCTTCTGAAGCAACCCTCCGAACCTCGATCTCCTTGCGATCCACGATCTCCCTGATCAGGTGATACCGCCTCAAGATGTGCCTGGATCTCTGATGGGACCTGGGTTCCTTCGCTAAAGCTATAGCCCCGTTGTTGTCGCAATACAGAGGTATTGGGTCAACAATGGATGGAACCACCTGAAGTTCTTTCAAGAACTTCCTCATCCAGACAGCTTCTTTTGCGGCATCAGATGCAGCGATGTATTCCGCTTCTATCGTCGAGTCTGCAACGGTTTCCTGTTTGGAACTCTTCCAACACACCGCCCCTCCATTGAGGGTAAAGACAAAACCCGACATGGACTTGGAATCATCCTTGTCACTCTGGAAGCTGGAGTCAGCAAAGGCCTCGATCTGGAGGTCTTTTCCGCCATACACCAAGAACATCTCCTTAGTCCTCCTCAGGTACTTGAGAATGTTCTTTACTGCTATCCAGTGTTTCTCCCCAGGGTTTGACTGATACCGGCTTACTACACTCAGTGCATAAGCTACATCAGGTCTGGTACACAACATCGCATACATTATAGAGCCTACCGCAGAAGCGTAGGGTATAATAGACATGCGATCCCTCTCCAAATCAGTCTTGGGAGACATCTCTTTAGAGAGGGTGATCCCGTGACAAGCCGGTAGGTTACCGCGCTTGGAATCTTCCATACTGAATCTTTTCAGTACGGTGTCGATGTACCTGGACTGTGAAAGTCCTAATATCCTCTTGGATCTATCACGATGGATCCGGATCCCCAGGATGTATGAGGCATCACCCAGGTCTTTCATGGAGAAGCTTTGTGACAAGAAACCCTTGACAGATTGTAGCATAGGAATGTCATTTCCTATTAAGAGAATGTCATCCACGAACAAAACGAGGAATACTACAGTTCTCGCTACAAATCTACTATAGATGCATGGTTCATCTGGATTTTTGATAAAGCCAAATTCCTTGACCGTCTCATCAAAACAGATGTTCCAACTCCGCGATGCCTGCTTTAGTCCATAGATGGACTTAAGCAACTTGCACACCTTTCCGCTGCTCCCACTCTGAATGAAACCCTCTGGCTGATCCATATAGACACACTCCTCTAAATTTCCATTTAGAAAAGCGGTTTTTACGTCCATCTGCCAAATCTCATAATCGTGGAAGGCAGCAATGGCAAGAAGGATCCGAATGGATTTCAGCATAGCCACTGGAGAAAAGGTTTCGTCATAGTCCAAGCCAGGTCTTTGACGAAAACCCTTTGCTACAAGTCTAGCTTTATAGGTCTCAACCTGTCCATCTACACCAATCTTCCTTTTGAAGATCCACTTGCATCCTACGGGTTTTACCCCGTCTGGAGCAATGTCCAACGTCCATACTTTGTTGGTGTACATGGACTCCATTTCGGTCCGCATTGCATCCAGCCATTTTACCGAGTCAATGCTCTGAACGGCCTGCTGGAAGCTAGTAGGCTCATCATAGTCTATGATGCAATCCTCTCTATCCCCGTCTATGAGAAAACCGTAGTATCTCTCGGGCGGATGAGACTGCCTACTACTTCTGCGGAGCGGCATAGGAATGTCCTGTTCTTTTGAACCTTCTGGTTCCACTAAGCTTTCAGTAATAGCTCGTGGTTCTGGAATTTCTTCCAGTTCTACTGTGCTCCCACTTATCTGGTTTTCCAAAAACTCAGTTTCCAAGAAGTAGGCATGACGAGAAACAAGAACTTTTTGTTCCTCTTCACAGTAGAAGAAATATCCCTTGGAGTTCTTTGGATATCCCACGAACTTACACTGTACTGAGCGTGCCTCGAGCTTGTCCGCATGCTGCTTTTTAACAAAAGCTGGACATCCCAAAGTCTTGATGTGACTGAGATGGGGCCTCTTCCCACACCACATCTCATATGGTGTAGTAGGCACAGTCTTAGTAGGAACTCGGTTCAAAAGGTATGCAGCTGATTCTAGTGCATACCCCCAGAATGATCGCGGTAACTCAGCGTTACTCATCATGGACCGTACCATATCCAATAGGGTTCGGTTCCGTCTCTCCGATACACCGTTGTGTTGCGGAGTGTATGGAGGAGTAAGCTGAGAGAGAATCCCGTTCTCTTTTAAATAATTCAGGAACTCGGCACTTAAGTATTCTCCACCTCGATCCGATCTTAGAATCTTGATACTTTTGCCGGTTTGTTTTTCTACTTCATTCTTATATTCCTGGAATTTTTCAAAAGCTTCGGACTTATGTTTCATTAAGAAGACATAACCGTACCTTGAAAAATCATCCGTAAAGGTAATGAAGTAAGAATAACCGCTTCGCGCATGTGTAGACATTGGACCGCACACGTCGCTGTGTACGAGTCCCAAGAGCTCGCTCGCTCTTACTCCGTGTCCAGTGAATGGAGTCTTTGTCATCTTTCCTTTGAGACAGGATTGACAAGTGGCATACGATTGATATTCGAACGGATCCAAATATCCTTCTGTATGTAACTTAGTCAACCTTCTCTCATTGATGTGACCCAGTCTACAATGCCATAAGAAAGTCTGATTGATATCTGGAGACTTTCTTTTGTGTGTATTCTGGACATTAAAAATCTGTGGTTGGTTCAATATGTATATACCATTGCTCAATGTACCTGACCCAATCAGAACTTGATTAAGGTGAATGTTTACAACATTACTTACAAACGCAAATTCATAACCTTCTTTAGAAACCAAAGATACAGAAATGATATTACAAGTTGCGTTAGGTACAAAAAAGCAATTACGCAAAACCAAAACATGCCCATCTGAGATTCCCAGGTGATAGTCCCCCACGGCTTTAGCATCCATGCTAGCTCCGTTCGCAACTCTGAGGGTCATGTCACCTTCCTTCAAAAACCTACGGTTTCTCAACGCCTGCAAAGAATTACAGATATGAGATCCTGATCCGGTATCCAATACCCAGGAAGTAGAGTTTATAGAAAGACAGTTTTCAATAACATACACACCTGAAGCTGAAGCCGCAACCTGCTTCAGTTCCTGTGTCCTGGCTTTCCAAGCCCTGCAATCTTTCTTCCAGTGTCCACTCTTATGACAATAGAAGCATTCTTCCTTTCCAACAAGCTTCCCCGCAATCTTTGTTGCCTTTTCCTTTCCCTTCGTACCCACTTTACTAACACCGCCTCTTGGTTTGGCGGGGGCTTTCTTCCTCTTTCCCTTGGCTTTCGCCTTGGACCTAGAGGAAGAAGATCCTCCTACAAACAAAGCGGGTGTTTCCCTACCCTTCTGTAGGGTGCCCTCTGCGCTCCTCAGCAGGTTGAGGAGTTCTGAAAGTTCAACTTCCTTTTCTTGTAAGTTGAAGTTCAGTATAAACTGGGCGTAAGTGGATGGAAGGGACTGGAGAATTAAATCCGTATAGAGTTCACTGTCCAACGTGGTCCCAAGTTCCGCGAGCTCCTCAGTGTAGCCAATCATCTTAAGCACGTGGTCCGCTACCGATGATCCGACGGCCAACTTTGTCGAAAATAACTTCTTCGACACTTCGTATCTTGCGATACAAGACTGCTCTCCATACAGTTCTTTTGTATGGAGAAATATGGACTCAAGGTCCATATTCTCATGCCTCCTCTGATGTTCGTTGTCCATAGAGGCAAGCACGAGGCACCTGGCCTTCGCGCAATCAATCTCCCAAGTCTTACGGATTTCCTTATCCGCGACGCTGGAGGTGGGACCTGGGACGGGGGGAGCTTTGGTGGTAAGAAGATACCCCAGCTTGTCGTAAGCGATTGCCAATTTGACATTCCTGAGCCAATCTTTGTAGTTTGGCCCTGTCAGTATGTTTTTATCTAGAAGTAACTTAAGTCCAGTCATTTCGAATTTGGTCGCTGCAGGGGGGAGAGAAGAAACACTTTAGCACGATGCTCTTGCAAGTTTAGAATGGTTTTTAATTTGTCTAAACAGGATGGCTCCCACTGTCTCTCGAATCCCTCCTCAAACCACAAAGGAAGGATTAGCTGGGATCAATCCCACCGCACAATACTTGCTTAACCGTTCAGCCAGGCCAGTGTCGGTACTTCGAGGGAGGTTTTCCAACGCTTTCGCGAAGTTCCTTAATTTAAGAACCTCTTTTCCCTGGGGGCGTAGCCCCGCTAACACCTTTCTAGGCACCTACTAGGTTTATAGCATTGATCGTTTAGTGAGAAATTTCCCGAGGAGTAGCATATACTCACAGTAGGATCGGGATCCAAATATCATCGTGTGACGAAAATGAAGGAATCCTACCATAATCATCACACTCCAAATGGTATGCAAATCTAGCAAGTTTCAGTACTTGTGAAACTCCCGATGTGGATTTTTGCCCCATGCTCTTATGACCTTGACTTTGGCCAACAAATCATAAGTCACATGTCAAGTTCTTCCCGTCGTTCTCCAGGTTAATTTGAATCCACCCGTACATACCCTTGACTTTGGCCAACAAGGCAGTACGAATGTTCCAAATCAACGCATCTATCTATGCTGCACATGAATATCCAATAGCTACCAATCATTATGCCTTGACTTTGGCCAACAAACACAGCTTGAATACTATTGACTATTCATGTGAAACAACGGAGGGCTACGAATGGTTTTGGTAAAACCGTGAATGTAGTGAACTTGATATAATCGATGGAACGAGATAGCTTTTAGAAGGAGTGGCTCAAGCTCCGCATTTAAAAGTTAGTTTTGAAAAGAACCGAGTGGTTTTTCGAAAGTTTTCCAACGACTTTAACTTGGTTTATTATCTTGCATTAGTTCTTTTAATACGTGATATTCTTGCATTAGTTCTTTTAATGCGTCCCATCATTTAATCCTACCATTGCAGAAAACAACCAAAATATGACGTACGCTTATGCCATTCGCATTCGCCGCGGGGTCCCGTCATCACTCGTTAGGTTACTTAACTAACGACAGAGCGGGGGCTGGGCTAGCGCGGCTGTAAAACATAAGCAACGCCTAAATATAAAGCAATGATAGACATTACAGATCACAGATGAATACATTGGATATACTAGCAATCCGCAATCCGTTCGAGCCTGCAACAAAAAGCGGATTACACGGTCGTGGTGAATAGCAAATACCCCACCCAAGACCCCTACGGGTGCGGCAAACTACCCGCCAAGAACCCGGTAGTTTGTGCACCCCTCCATGGGTCTATCCTAGGAGCAAAAACAGTAAAAAGAATTATACAATGACGGCTACAACCCCGACCCGGTTGTGCGGCCATACAAATAATATTATTACATCAATTTACATTTACAATGAATGAAAGAAAAACAAAAGCTCATCTCACATCCATCCCGGCTATTCACCCGCGACAGTCCAACACATTCATATACACAAACCATCATCAAACACAGATCACAGAGATGTATAACCCCGACTAATCGACTTATAGCGATTAGCCAACGTTCAATACATGCAAACATCACAGATATAACCATCATAGTCAAAGTGCAGTGAAGTTCGGAAAAAAATACGGAATTATAGGACCCCAAAAGTAAATTTCTGCTCTGGAAAATCTGGGCACATATAACAAATTTTTAAAATCCCAAAACCAACACAGAGACACACTGCACGAAACCCGATCACCAGAAGACACTAAACGGCGGCGGATCCGCGGCTCTAAGAATAGGTGAGGCCGCGGATCCGCGGCGGTTTGAACGAATTAGGGGATCGTTTTTCTTGGGTGTTCACACAAAACCCTGAGCCGAATTTAGGTGTATAACAAATCTTGTTTTGACCAGAAAAAATTTTAACAGAAACTAGGGTTTTGTAAAAGTTTGGTTTTTGGATTTTTCCGGTTCCGAACTTCGTTACACTTCACTACCAAGCTAGTTTAAGTTTAGTTAGGCTCTGATACCACTGTAAGTCCATATTGCGACCCCCGGTTCTTACGGAGAGGCGGAAACGGTATAAAAATCAAATTTTTAGCGCAAGGGGCAACATGGACTAACAAAGTCGGGATCTTTTCCTAAACTAAAACTAGCAAACTTGCTAAAGAGAGTTAGCTACTCGGAAAGATGGTTATACCTAAACTTGAACTCCTTCTTCTTCAAACTTTGTAGAGGTTGATGGTTCTCTTCTCGTCGCCTTCTTCCGTCGAAGATGGATCCACCTGAGGGTTCAACCTTCGGGCTCTTTCTCGAACTTTGAGTGAACTAGAATCTCCGGCTTGCTAAACCCTTGATCCTAGAGTGAGTAGAGAGTGTCTAAGGGGTGCTTTTCTTTTAAGGAGAGGGATTCTCAACACATGAGAAGGATTCTCCTTTGGCTAGAGGAAGAAGAAGATGAAGTGAGGAGAGAGAATGATTATGATAGAATGAGCTATCTTTTTCTTTTTGCAACCATATCAAAAAGAAAAAGAATTATCTAAATAATAATAATTCAAATGAGAATAGTTGATGGTAGTTTTGGAATGACCACTATCATACTTCATTAAATGAAATGTAAGCAAGAATCAAGGAGCATCCTTACAAAGTAATGATGATGGTCAAACATTCAACCATGGTCAACAAGTCAACCATGGTCAACAAGTCAACAAAACCAACCATAACATAATTTCATTTAATTACTATTATTAATAGATATCTCACTAATTCATTAGGGTTTGGAAAAATACGACTGTCAACTGTGCATACGCACCCGTTCCGAAACCCTAATGAAAAAAACCTCTTCCTCTGCCTCAAACAACTGTGCATACACACCTGCATTCTCGTTCCGAGGAACAAGAATACCGAGAGATAAAAGCAACCCCAAAACATATACCAGTATCCGGCTCAAAACAGAGCCCGCTGGCAATATCCATCCGGACTCCAAACGTGCACAAGTGCGCGGATGAGAACGAACCCTGTCGCAAAACCATGCGACCTCTACTCTGTTTTGCCCAGAGGCGAATACCCTCTGTGTGGGACTCTAAAGACTCGACACTACGCTGGCAGTGGGTTTAACCACAGACCGCAAGCGGCACTAGCTGTGCGTAACGGTCCCCAGGTAGATGCCGACAAGAAGGCTGACGAGGTGAACCCCATCTGAACTCCTACTGAGTCTGAATGTGACATTCTCCGTACAGTCCGGTCTGTTCGTCTGATACATCGCATGTCGGGCCTAGGGGGCGGTAAAACGTCAGTCCCCCAATAGCGGTACAAGTCGCGTCGGAGTGAAGCCCAAAACACCCTGAGATAACACTGGAAGCCTACCAGTATATCTCGCTTGCCCTGGCCAGGGACTACTCGTGTAATGGCTCTCCTAGACACAGCGCGATGTCAACCCCTAATACCGGGAGAGACGAATCCTGTCTAACCGCCACTGCCTCCAAGTGTTTCGGGACTGCACCCAACCACTACCTGTTTGCACGACTCCTTTGAGCCGTGGTAGGGTAGTGATCAAAGTGCAGTGGGAACACACTCGAGGCGAAGTGCCAGTGTCAAGTCAGCGGACTAAGCTGTACTCATGTCACCTGGGAACTGATAACTGACGATAGGTATAATACCAACCTGTCAGTTCCCGACGAGTCCTGTCCAGTGTACTCGTAACCTAACAAGCACCCGTATACTATCTCCAGTATGACGTACTGATGGCTGTGGGACAGACCATCTCCCACACTGGGATGAGAAGCGCATACGCTGGTCTACTCCGGAGTATCGATGCCCTGTCTCGATAGTCCTGCGACTAGGGACCTGTATAAGGATGTGCTTACAGATTACCCAGCCCCCACTAGTGTTACTGCCATCACAATGCTGGTAATCAAGCAAAGATCCTAAGGGCTCCACTAATGCGTATAGGTGATATCGCAAAATAAACACATGTACACATTGAAGTAGAAACAAACCAAGTAGCATACTACTATATTGAGCAAGATTGTTTATACAAGGTGAATATCCCAAGCCTCCATTAAGTAATATACAAACTAGTATGATACAGTAATGGCCTCTAGGGCATATACACTAACAAAGATCACAACAGAGCCACACAAATTTTTTGAGCCACTGTTCTCCTCATCCCGCCGCGTTTCCGCCGCATAAGGAGGCCCCACACCGCGGTTCCGCCGCGCCTTGGCCACGTCAGCGCATCAATTTTATATGGTTTGATCTCTCCTTCTCCCCTCTGCAACCTACAATATATCCACTGTGAAAATTTTCTGCAGGATTTCTTTGCGCTAAAAAAAAACTTTCTCCCCCTTCTAAATAACAGATTTTCTGCAGGTTTCTTTGCGCCGCGCTAAAAAAATTGATTGCAAGTGAATTTTATTGTTTTGCATAATTTAATCATACTTTAAGGGGCTAATTGACCAAACTCAGATTGGGTGGGGATTTCATCACCTTTCCCAGGACCCCAGAAAACACCTAAAGCATGTGCATTGACCACAATTAATTAAAAAATACTAGACTCAGACCTACGGACATTGAGCTCAATAGGAAAATGACTAGTATAGGCATCGACCGTTTATCCTAACTGACTTTGCGGTGTCTAGGCTAGTGGTTTTTAATTAGGCCCACAACTGTGGTTCCTTCCCACTTACCTGGCCGCAGTGTCGGTGAAGAGGCGGTTTGAGGTCCTATTTCTAGCCCTAGTTAGGAGCTGTCTAGCAGACCTAGGTAACCCTAGATCTAGGCCTGATTGTGCATGTGTGGTTGATACATTTGTGTCACGAGTCTCTTTTCAAAAACCTCTTTTGCAAAACTCTCAAATAAAAAAAAAAGAAAAATCTTTTCAAAACTTGAAACCCTAAAGTGATTGGAATTCTATCGAAACTCGATTCTCGATGTTTATCATTTTCTTGATTCTTGATTAGAATAGTGACACTTGAAACCATTGATAAAAATCTTGAATCATTTTCTTTGCTTTTCTTTTCTATTAAAATTTCGATTCAAACAAAGCAAGATACGAACGAATCGCGCAATCCCTGTGGACGATCCGCACTCACTAATGCGCTACAATCCGACACCGTTATTGATTGCGGTCAAAATATTTTTGGTTGTGATTTCTTACAAGTTTCTATAAACCGACAATGGAAAATAAGATCAATCAAATGGCGCCGTTGCCGGAGATCTTTTGATTCGATACTACACAACAAAAAATCATCAATCAAATGCATACCTTTTATGTGATGATTGGATCTCGATACCCACTGCGAGTAAGTGTTTGTAGGGTTCCTAGGCACACTAATGAGGTCTCACAAGGCATCAACCATGCCAATTTCAAATTTTACAGGTGCCGAGAAACCCTAACACGGATCGTTAACTAGAATTTTAGGCGACAAAGGAAACTAGTTAACAACTTAACTACAAGAACGGAAATACAACCTTTGTAGATCCGGTTCTCCATCTCCATAGCTCCATGATGAAGTCCCCTTACTGTCCAAATCAAATCCCGGGCTCTAGCGTCGGCTTCATCGGAGAAATGGGCGGGCTAGGTCATCGACTACGATGCCGAAGATGATCTACGTCGAGGCATCACAAGTTCAAGCTCCCACTTCACCAAGTCATAAAACTTGTGAAGAAAACACCCTATACTACTTGGCAAGAGGTAGAGGATGAAGAAATAGGAAGTGGGTTCACTTTAGAATTGGATTTCTCACTCCTTTTCTCACTTTGCCATTGTTGGTAGCAAGCTTCTTCATGTGAAGAAGAAGAAGAAGATGAAGATGAATATTATGATGAGTATCTCTCAAAAAGAAAATAAAAAGAATACTTATCATAAACCAACCATGGTCAAGTGTAGAGAATGAACTAGGGTTAAGTGGAATGGTTAGGGTTAAGCATGAGACAAAATGGTGACTTAGTCAAAGCTTCATGAAGCTTCAATATCAAACAAAGAAAGCCACCATTTTCTCTTTATCATTTTCTTTTGCCAAAATGAACAAAAGAAATAAATAAATGAATAAGTAAATAAACAAAACCCTAACCACTCATATAACCATGGTTTAATCTTTACACAAACTCAAGTAAGCATGTATCATCAAACATGATACAATCAAGTGCACAAAAGTATATCACATATACAACTTGTGAACTTCAAGTGAGAAAATCCATTTAAAGTGAACCAATACTAGTTAATGCAAAGTAATATATCAAATATATAATTATACATTAAATCATTAAATCAACACTTGATTTAACGATCCGGTCATATCGCATATGACCGACTAATATCCAATGCATCGGCTTATCGAATCAATCCTCGATTCGATAACTAGGTTATATCGCATACAACCATTCGATACATTCATCGCGAGAATAGAATACGGTATCACATACACGCATTATTCTCGGTCCCGCACATATCTCATATGCGCTCCTATTTCTTTTCGCTTGAGCCAGGAAACCTCTGTGTAGGACTCTAAAGACTCGTCAATACGCCGGCAGCGGATGATTATCATATCAAACACCCACAAGCCGCAAGCGGTCTGCTAAACGTAACGGCCATCCGGGTATTGAGCGATCAGAAGATCGACGAGCAAACCCGCTCATACTCCTGTGAATCCAACCAGTAACACTTACCGTACAGTCCGATCTGATCGTCTGATATGTCGCATACCTTGCCTAGGGGTGGTAAACGTCAGACCCCAATAGCTCGATAAGTCGTGTCGATATGAGGTCTATAACAATTCGAGAAACTACTGGTAACACTTACCAGTAAATCTCAGCAACCCTGACCAGGGATTTCTGGTTATAGCCAATCGAACACAGCGCAACATCAACTCCCTATACCGGGAGAGACGAATCCCCTCTTATCGCTCATTGCCTCCATGTGATTCGGGACTGTACCCAAAAACTACCGTTTTGCACGCCCTCTTGGACATGGTAAGGTGGAAATTAAAGCACAGTGGGAACCACACAACACTCTATGACGATCTCGGGTCAACAGACCACTCTGTACCAGTGTCACCAGAGAACTGCCATCTGACGTAAGGTATAATACCATCGGGGAGTTCTCGGTGAGTCCGTCCAGTGTACCCAGTCTCTACTAAGCACCCGTATATCATCTCTGATGTCAAACACCAATGGATATAGGATCATCCATCGCCCATCTGTATGGGTCGAGAAGGTATACGCTTGTCTACTCTGGTATATCGATGCCCCGTCTCGATATACCCACGACTAGGGACCTTGAAGGATGTACTTATGGACTACCATGTCCCCACTAGTATGATCTGCATCATAATCCTGGTAGTCAAGTACACATCCTAAGGGCTTTACCAACATGTAACAGAGAGACAAACAGTATACACGTTAAGGTAAAGAGTAACCAGATAGCATACTATCATGTCGAGCGAGAAAGTCCTCCCTATATATGTCCAAGCATCCACTACAATATACATCCTATGTATAGTAATGGCCTCTAGGGCATACATATAACTAACAATCTCCCACTTGCACTAAGGCCATCTGATAGCAGTGGTTGTAGTATCTCATACTCAACCATCCCAAAATAGTCTCTCTTTGGGAAAAGGCCTTTGTGAGTGGATCCGCCGTGTTGTCCTCTGAGTCTACTCTCCTGATCTCGATCATCCTGGAGATCAACCATCTCCATGATCAGGTGACACTGCCTTAGAATATGTCTGGATCACTGATGGGACCGGCGTTCCTTGGCATAAGCCACAACTCCATTGTCTCACAATGGTTGGAACGTAGTTCATCTCATGAACCAATATACACCCAAATAGCCTCCTTGGTAGTATCTTAAGTAGCGATGTATCCAGCCTTTATCGTCTAGTATGTCACGGTATCTAGCTTGGAACTCTTCCAACATACCGTCCCTCCACTGAGGGTAAAGACAATGCCTGTGACTGACATTCAGTCGTCATTATCACCCAGGAACCCTTCCAGTGATTCTCCCCAGGATCAATTGATACCATCTCACTACAACTAGTGAGTATCCTAACATCCAATTAAATCTATCTCATAGATCCAAAACTCAGGATTTAGGAGGTATCATTTTGATCCTATATGGAGAATCTTTGTGATATGCGGGGATCGACCGAGCGTAGCATAGAAAACTCCTTCCCTATCAAGAGTATGTCATCCACGTACTCTACGAGGATCGTCACCATACTCCCTACTACCTTTTTGTTTATACAAGTTTCATCTACCATTTTGATGATGTCAAACTCTTTGACTACTTCATCAAAACAGATGTTCCAGCTCCGCGATACCTGCTTTATCCTATAAAACATCTTGCACACGTTTCCGCTGCTCCCACTGTCTACGAAGCCCTCTGGCTGTGTACTTATAGACGCTTTCTTCCAAATCATCATTTAGAAAAGCAGTCATGACACCCAACCACCAGATATCGTAGTCATGGTCTGTAGCCGTGGTAAGTAGGATCTGGATGGACTTAAGCATAGATCCTTAGAAAAGGTTTCATTATGATCCATATCTGGTCAGTGATGCAAACCTTTAACAAGTCTAGCTTTGAAAGTCTTAACTTTTCCAACTACACCAAGTAATCTTCTCAAGATATACTTGCTCCTGATGGGGATTTAACCCTTCAGATATAGCAACCAAAGTCCATACTTTGTTGGTGTATAAGGATTCCATCTCAGATCACTAAGTATCCAGCCATTTTAACAGAGTCTCACCCCTGATGGCCAGCTCGAAACTAGTTGGGTCATCATCTCATGATACAATCCTCGCTCCCACTGTCATAGAGAAACAGAAGTATCTCTCAGGTGGGTGAGAAAACCCTACTAGATCGGCGGAGAGGCTGAGGTTCGTTGGTATCTTCTGAATCCTTTGGTTCTACCAAATCATCTGCTGTTGTTTGTATAGCTGGAACCTTTCCAGTTGTACATAACAGACCTTGCCTCGAGCTTGTCCGGATTATGCTTTTAGACATAGCCCGGACAACCCCAAATCTTAACCAACTTAAGATATGGGCTCTTCCCTTATCATATCACATATGAAATGGTAGGCAACTGATTTGATTTGAACCCTATTCAATAGGTATGCAGCTTCTCAAGTGCATAACTCCCAAAAAGAAAATAGGTAACTCAGTAGTACTCATCATAGAGCACACCTTATCATATAGGGTGTGATTGCTCCGCCCCGATATACCATCGTGCTATGGTGTATACGGAGGAGTAATGCTGAGAGAGAATCTCATTCTCCTTTAGAATAATCCAGGATTTCCGTGCTCAAGTATTCTCCTCCTTGATCACATGAAAGGACATAATACTTATACCCGTATTTTGGTTCTCTACTTCTAACTTATATTCTGTGAATATCTCAAAAGGTTCGGACATGTGTTTCAACAGGAATATACGTCTGAATCTTGAGAGATTATCAGAGAATGTAATGAAATACAAAGAACCAGTCTTGGCATATGTAGACAGGGGACCTACACACATCAACATGTATCATCCCAAGAGTTTACTAACTCTTTCTCTGTTTCCAGTAAACAGAGCTATGGTCATCGTATCTTTGTGACATGACTGGAAAGTTTCATAAGATGTAAATTCAAACAGATTTAAATATGCATCTAAATGTAACTTCAGCTAGTCAGGTCGCATTGATATGACCTAGTCTACAATACCTTAAGAAAAATTCGTTCATTTCTGAACTCTTCCTCTTGTGTGTGTTCTGTATACTAAGAACTGTAGTTTGATTTAGAACATCAATGCTTTTAGATAACGTGCCTGAACCGATCAACTTTTGATATAGGAAATGTTCAAAACATTATCCAACAATATAAAATTTTATCATTTCTTTACTGATAAAGAGACTGATATGATTTTGTATATCAGGTTCGGTATCTAATAACATTCGTTCAGAATCAACGTATTGGTAATACAGGGTGACAGTGACCAACAGACTTGGCTGCAACTCTTGCCCCGTTTTCTGCCTCATGAAACTTATCACCCGTTCTCAGTTCTCTACCTTTCAGTAGCCCTATATAACAGATTACATATATGGGATCCTGATCCGGTATCAAATACCCAGGATGTTGAGGATACAGAGAAACTGTTCTTTGTAATGAACACACCCGAAGGAGATGCATCATATGCACTTTCTTCGTTTGGGCGGCACGGGAATTCTGGTAATTCCCTAATTCCTGCTCGGTCTTATAACAATTATAAGTTGGAGCGGGACCAACGTTTTCCAGCTCAGTATAACAAGCGGGTTCGGTCAATACATCCGTATTATTATCTGGATTAAGGCGTGACATGGTCGCTACCAGGAGAGAGAGAGAAGAAAACACTCAGCGTGCGCTCTTGCAAGATCAGATTGGTTATTATTTTATCTAATCAGGATGGCTCCCATTGTTTTTTATCAAATCTTCCTTCAAACCCTAAAAGGAAAGACTAGCCAGGATTAATTACACACTACAAGTTCGCCAATCTTTCAGCCAGGCCAGTGTCGGTACTTTGAGGGAGGTCCCCCGTGCTTTCGCACGAACCTAATTAATGTAAACCTCGTTTTCCCAGAGGCGTAACCCCGTTAACACCTTTCTAGACACCTACTTGATCGGCTAATTGTAATGTGTAAAACTCTCCCAGGAGTAACAATTACTCGCAGCGGGTATCGGGATCCAACTATCTCATAGAAGGTATGCAATCTCATTGCAAATTTCAACACTTGAAATTCCCGATAATATTTTGCCCCTAGCGTCCTATGACCTTGACGGAGGCCAAACTACCCATAGTCCGCTAGTCAAGTTCAACCCGTCATTTCCTGATTGAATTAAACCCACCCGCACGACCCTTGACAGAGGCCAAACAACGCCGTACGAATACCCTAATCTAATCGCATCATATGCTAGCAGATAAGCACTAGTTAGCTACCGTACACTACGCCTTGACGGAGGCCAAACTACCGCAGCACGAATACTAACTAGTACTTATCTGAAATGACGGAGGGCTACGACAGGTTTTTCTGAAAACCTATTGCATAATGAACTTGATATCGTTGTAGGATCGAATGAATTTTGAAATGGAGTGTTTTTGCGGCTTTTCTAGTTTTGCTAAAGGAGTCACTCCCGGTGAAGGGATCGTCGGTCCTTTCCTCGTCGAATGAGGTGCGGGATATATCATATATATCACTGTGCAAAGCAAAAACTTTTAAAAGCAATCAAAAGACAAACCGAGTGTGTAGCATCTGCCAGTTATTGCTAAAGGAGTCACTCCCGGTGATGGGATCTCGGTCTTTTCCTTATCGAATAAGGTGCAGGATATATCATATATACCTCTGTGCAAAGCAAGAACTGTAGCTACCTGTTTTATTTTTGAAATTCAATTCTACAACATCTTTAGGTTTCTTTTACTTTCATTAATCACATTAATGAAGTCCCATCATTTAAGTACCTAAACATCACAGATAAATACGACGTACATTTATGTCATCCGCATTCGCCTTGATGTCCCCTCGTGCACCGTTAGGTTAGGTAACTAACGGCAGAGCGGGGCAGGGCTAGCGCGGGTGTAAAACATAAGTAACGCCTATATAATATATCATATATACTATATACTGTATCTATCACAGAACATCACATGATCACATCACAGATATCGCAGCAGAAGAATCATATGAAATATTGGATATACTAGGACGTCCGTGTTTTCAATACGAGCCAGTATAAAACACGGATTCCACGGTCGTGATGAATAGCCAAACCCACACCCCTAGACCCCTACGAGAGCGGCAAGCAACCCTACCAATTCTAGAGTTAGGAGACTCGGACTCGACTCCTCGAGTTGGTCTCCCACTGGACTCCAAAACCCGGTTACTTGTGCTCCCCTCCTTGGGTCTATCCTAGTGCGGAAAAGTAAATAATATACAAAGGATGACATCTTCCGCAACCTGGAAGTGCCCCAATAAAAGAATATTACATACAAGTTTTTACATGAATGAAAATGAAAAACACTCATCTCACATAAAAACCCCGGCTATTCAAACACGACGATCCAATATAACATATCCAGCAACACATAACATCACATGTCATCAACGTAAGTAAATATGTCCATCCCAATTGTCGTTGACATATAGCAACGAAACCGGCGATATCACATATTACACTTACGGTCACAGAAAAGAAAGTGTAAAACTACAACAGTTGGAATCCGCAACCACCTCAGACATCGCATACCTGACCAAATGAATTCTTTAGACATCGCATGCCTAACAATTATAAACCCCGCATTTTAGTCTCAAAATCGAAAACACTTTTCAATACCAAGTCGGGCAATTCAACAGGATTCCCGAAATTTGATCGAATGCTCGTCGCAAACTTCAGTAGACGGTCGCACCCCCGATACCGTCGACGAAGTGCACCAAGCCGGAACACCGCTACCGCGAGCACCCGGACGGATGCTTTCGGCGACGGGGTTCTCCTACAGTCACTTGGTCGGGGCTATGGAGTGAGGCTGTCTATTAAGTTTACCCGGCGAGTATCCGCGTACACTACGTGATTGCGACGGACTTTTGATCACATCAAAATTCCGTGGCAACCGATCAAGTGAGACTAAACTGCTATGTTTATAACATTCATTCAGTTATCTCAGAACTTCTTGTGAATTCCAATTATTGTATCGCATTCCAGATAAATAGAAAATGTTAAACTTTCCGATCGAACAGTCAAACACCCAAGTTTTCCCGAAACAGATCATCACATGAAATAAGTTTAAAAACATCCATTTCATGCCTCAGTACCAACGGTCCAGCCGTAGAAGGGTCAAGCCAACGCCTCACATGTGGCACGCCGTACTGCCCCAAACCCGAAGGTTCAAAGGGCAGTTCAAGACGGTCACATAATCGAGTTAACGTTTGTTGTCTTCTAGAGGGTCCATCGCGTTACTTGCACTACTTAGAATGTCTTTAAACCATGGAAAAATCCAACACTTGGAAATTTTCCGGCAGGGGAAAAATGGGTATTTAAATCCGGTCGAACTTTTTAACAGTTTCTAAAAATATCCGGAAAAACATAAACGAAGTTAAATTATCCGATCAAATTAATGAATCCCCAATAAAACCCTAGAAAACTCAACACTTGAATGGAATTAAAAAAATCACATAAAAAATTGCCAAGAAAGGACCTAAGAATAAATATATGAAATTTGAGGGACTAAGTCCAAATTTGGGCCGCGGAAGCGCCGCCAAACCCCTGATTTGGTCGCGGTTCAGCGGTCGAATTATGGAATTAGGGGCCCAAACTTCACAGTAATTCTTAGTTTTTCCTGCTTACTTTTCTGCATATTTTTAATTCTCAAAAATCCACGAATTACAAAAATGTACAGAGAGCATTTTAGGGTTTGGGTTTCGGTTCGATCGGACTTCTAATTCTGTCTACGCATCGCCTAAGGCTCTAGGTAGGCTCTGATACCACTGTAGGGTTCCTAGGCACACTAATGAGGTCTCACAAGGCATCAACCATGCCAATTTCAAATTTTACGGGTGCCGAGAAACCCTAACACGGATCGTTAACTAGAATTTTAGGCGACAAAGGAAACTAGTTAACAACTTAACTACAAGAACGGAAATACAACCTTTGTAGATCCGGTTCTCCACCTCCATAGCTCCATGATGAAGTCCCCTTGCTGTCCAAATCAAATCCCGGGCTTTAGCGTCGGCTTCATCGGAGAAATGGGTGGGCTAGGTCATCGACTACGATGCCGAAGATGATCTACGTCGAGGCATCACAAGTTCAAGCTCCCACTTCACCAAGTCATAAAACTTGTGAAGAAAACACCCTATACTACTTGGCAAGAGGTAGAGGATGAAGAAATAGGAAGTGGGTTCACTTTAGAATTGGATTTCTCACTCCTTTTCTCACTTTGCCATTGTTGGTAGCAAGCTTCTTCATGTGAAGAAGAAGAAGAAGATGAAGATGAATATTATGATGAGTATCTGTCACGACCCAAAATTGGCCCGTGACGGCCCTAATACTACGCAACGCCTAAAGACGCAACGTAGTAAAAGAAAGCCAAATCCAGAAATCTAAACCATGAAAAATACGGAAAAGATAATATAAGTTTTGAAACAATTGAAATCGCAACCCAAATTCTTTAAAAGTCTTACTTTCTTTCTTTAAAGTTTTAGCAACACCCCCTTTTTGTAAAGACAAGTCAAGATGAATGTAACACAAAAATAATGACAGTAGAGAAAAAGCTGTATATAAAAGACATCAATCCACAATAATATACATAACGTCCTCACCAAGTCTCTATGTCCACAATACACTAGTAGATGGAGAGTACAAATACAACGAATATACAACATGAAATACAGATATCCATCTAACCCACCTAAGCAAAATGGTACTGTGAGCTGATGCGGTATCTGTAGCAAAAGATGGTAGCTGGATAGCTGAATGGGGGAATAGCCTGCCTCGACTACTCTGGGGAAAAACCTGAAACACCTGTAGCACAACGGGGGTGAGTTGCCAACTCGTGAATAGTATAAAACATATGCAGGTAATCGCAGGAATGCACGTACAGCATGAATCTAAGATATGCGATTACAATAATAATATGTCATGCAATGCTGAAATAAGGAGAGTACACTAGCAGGTACAATCAATATGCGAAGCGATAGTAACATGACAATAGTATGAACTAACTATGCAATAGAGATATGAGAAAGCAAATATGCAACTATCATAAGGGTACACTACAAGTACTACCAATATATGAATCTGTGCATAAGTAGGTAAAAGTGAGGTATGAGGTGGAATATGTCATTTCCCACGGAAACCTGACGTCGTGGCAGGATCACAATCCAACAAGATACTCCAATCCCAAATCCTCAAACCAGCCCCCACATTGGGCATTCACATCATATAAGTCTCACATCTCCTCAATGTACAATATCGAGTAATCTCCTATATCCCGAATGTACAAATCACCAATCACATAGGTATATCCAATGTCCAATCCCAATGAATCACCTAGTATCCCAAGTCCAATCTCAAGTATGTTTCTAGCATCCTAAAGGTATATATATGTACATAAATAAATATGATGGGGGCAATACACATATATTAGCGTCCCATTCCACTAATATTGGTGTAAGGGTATATATAACAACGGCTAAATCCCCTGTTATATATACAAAAAGGGGTTAAAGAAATATCATGAAACCGTGTGCCAAGCATCGACACAGAAATCCTCGTATATCGGGCTCCGTCAGTCCGGATCAGCCCACGGGGTCTGTCTGCGGTATCGGCCCTCGGCCCCGCCGGTACAGATCCTCCCGCATCCATCTCTCGACTCTGGCCAGTAGCCTCCGGACAACTGCCAGGTCCAAACAATCACCGGTAGGTACTCGCCCGCCTCCAGGCTCAATCGGCAAACCCATCGATCTTCTTGCCGAGGGGAACCATACCGGGCCCCACCATGTACTCTCACACGGCAACCACACCTCGTATGGAGTAGATAATCAGCACCGATAAAACTCATGGGGGACGCTCAAATATCATATCAAGGAAACCGGGTTGTTACATGTATGCATAATTTCATGAACTCCCGCGGTTCCCAAATCCCGAAAACATCATATAAAATCCAGATAAACAATGCATAAATCCAGGAATAAATGTATGCGATATATCTGAATGCGAGCAGGTAAACACAAGTATATAGCTGAACCAGATGTATGCGAAATCATGATAAGGTACAGCTAAGTAACATCAGTAAATATGAATATGCAACAACAACTGAATATGTATCTAACATACAGGTGTAGCAAAGTATAGGTATCTACCTATAGGAACTGATGTCGTATACCCCCCTGGGTATAAGTAACATATGTAGGAAATCCCTCCCGGTGTAGGTAAAATATGTAGGAGGTATACCTGTAGCTGTATCGCAAGTGAAAATATACCTATCACTAAAGGTATGATACACTATAGGTATACCGATAAGCTAGGTGTCAAGTGTGACAAGCAATGGTAGCTATAAGGGGTAGTGTGTGACATGGCAATTATTGACGGCGTGTGTGTAGCATGCAATCCGTGCTCGTGCAACATGAACCGTCAATAATGTGTGCAGTGTCCTACGGCTGCTAGTCACAGTATATAACTATATCAAAGAAATGCAGTAAGGCGCAATTCTACAATGACGTAGAATGTGCGACAGGTAATTGAATCCTAGCCCAGACGCATAACGCCATGCGGGCGATTCCCCTGTAGATGTTATATCTACTCACCTACACTCCACGCTAGGTGAATCTTATCATCTGCTCCCCCTGTAGCCGTGTCCGTAGTCCCTGCCTGCAAACCTGCAAATAAGATATGGAAATCACATATAAGTCAAATATCCCGCGAAACGCGATATCGAATCGAAACGAGAAACTCGCGTCGCGAACTAAACGCGCGTGTGCATGATACGGTGAATCGTGTGTGTACGCGTCTAAAACCATCGCGACACGCCGCGATACGCTGGATCACAGAACCCACTCACGTATCGCGCGTATCGCGCAAACACAACGAAACACAAAAGCGACATATAGTCCCAGATTTTCCTACAGGCAAGATATTACAAAACTAGACATGTCAAAGACCTAGAAAACACAGCAGGGAGCCCTACACCAAAACCCCAACACCCCATCCCCCTTCTGGGCCGCAAATTGCGGCCAAAATGAGGAAATTGGCGGCCTGGGTTGGGATTCAGGGGGTCGTGCTCTGGTGGTGGTGTCTAGACTTAGGTATCATGTCCCAGTATTCTCAATTTTGTTCTGTAGGGTCCGGGTCCATAGCAGATTCCAAAAGTCACTAATATCACTTTAAAACACCAATTTTGCACAATAAGGAAAACCTATGGTATTTTAGTGTAATCTGGCTATTCCTCAGTTGAAGTGGCCTTGTTAACACTTAAATAAACTAGGTTAGCTAACACAATCATCAATTTACCAAAATTCCACTTAAACACCACAATTAAGCATAAAACTAGCAATTTAGCACTAATCGAAGCAATTAACACACAAGCTACACAAACAAGCAATAGGGTTCAGAAATTATACCCTATGGGATCCTAGAGGCTGGTGACAAGGTGTATGGAGGGGGTGAGAGCTTCTGCAAGTGCTGAGCTCCTTCTAGTGTTGCTGCTGCTGTAGTTGCTGCTATTGTTGCTGTTGTTGTTGTTGTGTTGTTGTTGTTGTTGTTGTTGTTGTGTTGTTGTTGTTGTTGTTGTTGCTCCCAGCTGCTGCTGCTGCTTCTGCTCTCTCAGGTGAGTGTGTGTGTGTGTGAGAGTGTGAGGGAAATGAGAGAAAGAAAAAGAAATGGAGAAATGGGCACTCACCAAAGGCCCCCTTCTCACTCTCTCTCTCATAATGAGGCATGGGCAAAGCCATGATGCCCATGCTCACTCTCTCTCCAAAGTCAACAAGAAGTCAAACAATTTAAATAAAAACTCCATTACAAATTCATTTTAAATAAAATCAACCATCATGCTTAAAACCCACTATTAACAACCATAACTCTTAAACTAATCTTAAGACAAATAGTTAGCTAACCATGATTGCTAATCATGTTTAACCCCAAAAACAACCCTAGTTATCATGCACAAGTGTGTGTGTGCCTAATAAAATTCTAATAAAATACACAATAATTAGGATAAAATATTTAAAACTTAATTTGGTAAACTTTTTTATTAAAAACCATATATTAAAATATAATTAGCTACAAAACACATTCTAAGGTGTTACAATCTCCCCCCCCCCTTAAAAGAAATTCGTCCCCGAATTTAAAAATATACTGATACGCGTACCTTCAAAGGGAAGATTAAAATCCTCAAATCTCGTTCGCAGCCTCCCAAGTGACTAACTCACTATACGGCTACGTCCAAGGAAACCCTTCACAGATGGCAAGACCCTTGACCGATGTTCCTCCACCTGCCGAGCCATTAACACACATGGCTGCTGGTGAACGAAAGATCGCGTCCAGCTCAATGGTCTGATGCCAAATCATGTGAGAAGGTCAAGAAGGTAGTTGTAAAATATCATCACAAGGAATACGGGGTGAAAATCCAATAATCTGGGCGGAAGTGCCAAATTGAAGGCAACGAAACTAACTCGGTTATAGGATCTCAGAAGGACCTAAATCCTGGGATAAGCTTCCCAACATCCAGCACGTCGTTCATCGGAAAGTCCATAGGAAAACATGATCTGTCCCTGCGAACTCGAGTCTATGACTATTACAGTCGTCATATGACCTCAGTTCGAAATGGACAATTCTCATCCTGACCTAACACAACTGGACTCACTCCGAAGTCTCTAGACTAGCTGGGGTCCAAAGTCCTACTTACGCAGAGTCAGAGAAAACAACAGGTTGGCGATCGACACGACCTAACCCTTAAGCCTAAGGGTGGCCAATTGGAGTGTCTCCTGATAACTGCTATCGAAGGAGAACCCTAACAATGGCGAGTGACGATCCCCAATTACTGCCAACAAACAAACAAACACACAAACTTAACAAAACAACTGAGCAAACTGAGTATAACCGGATGACAAGAATCCGAATGGAGTCACACCCTAACTAACTGGGTAGAAACCATAACGGAATTCATGGAGATCTGCTCCCATTCCTTCTTCGGAACGGTAAAAAGATTGCAATTCTCCAGCCGGCCTCAGATGCTCGACCCAAAGCACACAACAAGACAGACACTTGAAACGAAACCTGAAACTTCTCTTTACATCCCTGTCCACTCGTAACTATCTCACAAGTCACACCAAAGCTGGTGGAACTTGAATGCATACTGAGAGTTGACTGATATGCTTACTCTAGGATTGCACGTCCCTACTTAGCACACCATTGTCACAATTCAAGGCCTCCGAATCATTACCCAGCCGAGTATGCTCAAGTACCTCTGACGTACGAGCTTCGACGGGCGGTGTCTCGCGAAAACGATTTAAGGAAAGTGGTCGGGCGCGGACATGAGCAAGCTGTCCCCTCCGTAGAGACGAACTAAGCTATACTCGACGATCACACAAGAACTGTAAATCTGCAGAAGACCATCACAACAATCCAAATCTGCTGCAGGAAGATGTACATTAAGCTCTAGTGGTCCGTGGAAAAATCTGACACGACTCTCAAGCAAGTAGTGTCTCCAAATCTCCAACGCAAAACCACCGCGGCCATCTCCAGATCATGAGTGGAATATCCTTCTCGTACTTCCTCCAAACGTAGGGAAAGCAAAAGCGATATCTCTATAGTGTCGCCTCAGTACACCCTCGAGCCCACTCAAGAAACATTACAGTTAAACCACGAAGTCGCCCGAACCAAAAGCAAAGAAGGACTGACGCAGTTGCTAACTGGATCTTCAACTGCTGAAAACTCCGTACACATGCCTCAGTCCAAAGAAAAGAAACCTCCTTACTGGTCAATTCAGTCGACGGTGCAGCACTACTCTAGCAATCCTTCATGAAACGGCTGTAAAAACCTGCTAAGACCAAGAATCTGCGGATCTTAGTCCTGCACACAAGTCTGGGCCTAAGCTGTACGGCTACGAACTCCCTTGGAACCATACGAAACCGTCTCCCGTGACTACAAGACCTAGGAGTCAACACAAACAAGCCTGAAGAAACACTCCGAGAATTTAGCAACTGCTGGTGCTCTCCCAGCATCTGCATAACAAATCTTCAAGCGCTACTCCTGTCCCTCAAGACACATTAAGTAGACCAGGGTGTCGTAAGTAACACAACAGAAACTGGTCGAGGAACGGCCAGCAAGAATCTGGTTCATCACATCTACGAATGCTGCTAGGGCGACAGTGAATCCAACGACTCACCAAAACACACAAAGCCCGTAGCACGCACAAGGCAGTCTTCGGAATGCCATCATCCGAATTCGCAATAATGATGACCCGATCCCAAACACACTTAGAAAATGTCTCGCAATCTGGAGCTGATCGAAGAAATCGTCACGGCGAGGTGAAGGATACCTATCCGCACCATAAACCGGTTCAATTGACGATCCGTCGATACGCAACCCTAAACTGCCGTCTTTCTCCTCGACGAACAGAAATAGGAGTTTCCAAAAGCGAAACACTCAGACGCACAAAACTCCCCAAACCCAAAACTCTGCAGCTGATCCTTAAGCTCCCTCAGCTTCGCCGGCTCATCCGGAACAACGTCGGAAAAAACTCTCGCACGAAAAAAGCCCGGTCCAACAATCCTACTGTGGCTCCGGTATCACGAATGAACGCCAAGAATCCACGACATCTCCTCAGTAGCCGACTGGCGAAAAAGGCTGAATTCAAGCTGTGAGAGGCGGCACAACTATCCACCTGCACAACAAGAACTGACTTGCCGGGAAAAACAAAAACCTAACTCGTTTCCTCACGGTAGTCCACAGACGCCTAACACGTAGTTAACCAGTCCGTGCCCAGGAGAACGTCAGATCCAACATCTCTAGAAGGATCAAAACGACGGACGAATCTCTATCTCCTATCCGATTGGCACGAAACTGAAATACGTGTCGCGCAACAAAAGGATCGCTGACAGAAGTTAAAACAACTACTACTAAACTACCCAACAACGATACAAGCAAGAAACAAACAAATACATCAAAAGAACATAAAACTCAAGGTACCTGAAAGCTCCATATTGGACGTCTGCGCGTCCCGATGAGTAGAAGCAAACTCCTGCGTCTGCACTCCACTCGCAGCTGGATGAACTCCTCTGGTAAACTGAGCCCTCTGAGCGAATCTTCCACGTCCACGGCCTCTCTGAAAACGATCACGACGAGGTGCTAAGGAACAATCCCTGACGAAGTGCTGAAGGCTCCCGCATCGAAAACATCCACGTGCTGACTGCTGACCATCCTGGGGGTAAGAGCTGAACGACTGTCCTCGTCCTAAGCCTCTGCTACTCCCACGACGGCCACGAAATATGTCTCGATGACCAACCCTCTGTCCCTGGGCTGATACGCTGGTACGAGTCCTCCACTGTCCTGGAATATGTGTCTCGTCAACTGGAGCTGCAACCACTGGTGCTATGTAGGTGACGGACTGCTGCATGCTGACTGTAAGGGACAGCTGAGTAACAGGGGTGACAACCTCCTGTCGTAGCTCCCGAACGACGTCAACTAAAGAACTCATCGTCTGGCGGAACTCCTGCATCTCTACCAAAAGTCTATCCATGGTATAGGTCGTAGGCTGATCCATCTGCACCTGTGCAACTAGAGTGCCATCCTGGTCAGTACTCGACTCACCCGAGCCAACTCTGACCTCGGCTCTCGCTGCATCGCTCTGAGTCCCCATAGTCATCGGCGGCAAGGCTACAAATGGATATAAGATGAGATTCGATAAGAATGAGGAATTCGAATCTCAAAGATATGAATCATCAAGGAAGGAATGTCAAGCAAATTGTACTTAGGTCACTTAATGCGAAGTACCGCGCTGTGGGTATGCTGCAGACATACACACACTACGTTACTCTGCTTAAGCTACCTACTCCATCATACTAAGGTCATCCTACACTCCGAAAGGTAAAACCTAACGCTCTGATACCAATTTTGTCACGACCCAAAATTGGCCCGTGACGGCCCTAATACTACGCAACGCCTAGAGACGCAACGTAGTAAAAGAAAGCCAAACCCAGAAATCTAAACCATGAAAAATACGGAAAAGATAATATAAGTTTTGAAACAATTGAAATCGCAACCCAAATTCTTTAAAAGTCTTACTTTCTTTCTTTAAAGTTTTAGCAACACCCCCTTTTTGTAAAGACAAGTCAAGATGAATGTAACACAAAAATAATGACAGTAGAGAAAAAGCTGTATATAAAAGACATCAATCCACAATAATATACATAACGTCCTCACCAAGTCTCTATGTCCACAATACACTAGTAGATGGAGAGTACAAATACAACGAATATACAACATGAAATACAGATATCCATCTAACACACCTAAGCAAAATGGTACTGTGAGCTGATGCGGTATCTGTAGCAAAAGATGGTAGCTGGATAGCTGAATGGAGGAATAGCCTGCCTCGACTACTCTGGGGAAAAACCTGAAACACCTGTGGCACAACGGGGGTGAGTTGCCAACTCGTGAATAGTATAAAACATATGCAGGTAATCGCAGGAATGCACGTACAGCATGAATCTAAGATATGCGATTACAATAATAATATGTCATGCAATGCTGAAATAAGGAGAGTACACTAGCAGGTACAATCAATATGCGAAGCGATAGTAACATGACAATAGTATGCACTAACTATGCAATAGAGATATGAGAAAGCAAATATGCAACTATCATAAGGGTACACTACAAGTACTACCAATATATGAATCTGTGCATAAGTAGGTAAAAGTGAGGTATGAGGTGGAATATGTCATTTCCCACGGAAACCTGACGTCGTGGCAGGATCACAATCCAACAAGATACTCCAATCCCAAATCCTCAAACCAGCCCCCACATTGGGCATTCACATCATATAAGTCTCACATCTCCTCAATGTACAATATCGAGTAATCTCCTATATCCCGAATGTACAAATCAACAATCACATAGGTATATCCAATGTCCAATCTCAATGAATCACCTAGTATCCCAAGTCCAATCTCAAGTAAGTTTCTAGCATCCTAAAGGTATATATATGTACATAAATAAATATGATGGGGGCAATACACATATATTAGCGTCCCATTCCACTAATATTGGTGTAAGGGTATATATAACAACGGCTAAATCCCCTGTTATATATACAAAAAGGGGTTAAAGAAATATCATGAAACCGTGTGCCAAGCATCGACACAGAAATCCTCGTATATCGGGCTCCATCAGTCCGGATCAGCCCACGGGGTCTGTCTGCGGTATCGGCCCTCGGCCCCGCCGGTACAGATCCTCCCGCATCCATCTCTCGACTCTGGCCAGTAGCCTCCGGACAACTGCCAGGTCCAAACAATCACCGGTAGGTACTCGCCCGCCTCCAGGCTCAATCGGCAAACCCATCGATCTTCTTGCCGAGGGGAACCATACCGGGCCCCACCATGTACTCTCACACGGCAACCACACCTCGTATGGAGTAGATAATCAGCACCGATAAAACTCATGGGGGACGCTCAAATATCATATCAAGGAAACCGGGTTGTTACATGTATGCATAATTTCATGAACTCCCGCGGTTCCCAAATCCCGAAAACATCATATAAAATCCAGATAAATAATGCATAAATCCAGGAATAAATGTATGCGATATATCTGAATGCGAGCAGGTAAACACAAGTATATAGCTGAACCAGATGTATGCGAAATCATGATAAGGTACAGCTAAGTAACATCAGTAAATGTGAATATGCAACAACAACTGAATATGTATCTAACATACAGGTGTAGCAAAGTATAGGTATCTACCTATAGGAACTGATGTCGTATACCCCCCTGGGTATAAGTAACATATGTAGGAAATCCCTCCCGGTGTAGGTAAAATATGTAGGAGGTATACCTGTAGCTGTATCGCAAGTGAAAATATACCTATCACTAAAGGTATGATACACTATAGGTATACCGATAAGCTAGGTGTCAAGTGTGACAAGCAATGGTAGCTATAAGGGGTAGTATGTGACATGGCAATTATTGACGGCGTGTGTGTAGCATGCAATCCGTGCTCGTGCAACATGAACCGTCAATAATGTGTGCAGTGTCCTACGGCTGCTAGTCACAGTATATAACTATATCAAAGAAATGCAGTAAGGCGCAATTCTACAATGACGTAGAATGTGCGACAGGTAATTGAATCCTAGCCCAGACGCATAACGCCATGCGGGCGATTCCCCTGTAGATGTTATATCTACTCACCTACACTCCACGCTAGGTGAATCTTATCATCTGCTCCCCCTGTAGCCGTGTCCGTAGTCCCTGCCTGCAAACCTGCAAATAAGATATGGAAATCACATATAAGTCAAATATCCCGCGAAACGCGATATCGAATTGAAACGAGAAACTCGCGTCGCGAACTAAACGCGCGTGTGCACGATACAGTGAATCGTGTGTGTACGCGTCTAAAACCATCGCGACACGCCGCGATACGCTGGATCACAGAACCCACTCACGTATCGCGCGTATCGCGCAAACACAACGAAACACAAAAGCGACATATAGTCCCAGATTTTCCTACAGGCAAGATATTACAAAACTAGACATGTCAAAGACCTAGAAAACACAGCAGGGAGCCCTACACCAAAACCCCAACACCCCATCCCCCTTCTGGGCCGCAAATTGCGGCCAAAATGAGGAAATTGGCGGCCTGGGTTGGGATTCAGGGGGTCGTGCTCTGGTGGTGGTGTCTAGACTTAGGTATCATGTCCCAGTATTCTCAATTTTGTTCTGTAGGGTCCGGGTCCATAGCAGATTCCAAAAGTCACTAATATCACTTTAAAACACCAATTTTGCACAATAAGGAAAACCTATGGTATTTTAGTGTAATCTGGCTATTCCTCAGTTGAAGTGGCCTTGTTAACACTTAAATATACTAGGTTAGCTAACACAATCATCAATTTACCAAAATTCCACTTAAACACCACAATTAAGCATAAAACTAGCAATTTAGCACTAATCGAAGCAATTAACACACAAGCTACACAAACAAGCAATAGGGTTCAGAAATTATACCCTATGGGATCCTAGAGGCTGGTGACAAGGTGTATGGAGGGGGTGAGAGCTTCTGCAAGTGCTGAGCTCCTTCTAGTGTTGCTGCTGCTGTAGTTGCTGCTATTGTTGCTGTTGTTGTTGTTGTGTTGTTGTTGTTGTTGTTGTTGTGTTGTTGTTGTTGTTGTTGCTCCCAGCTGCTGCTGCTGCTTCTGCTCTCTCAGGTGAGTGTGTGTGTGTGTGAGAGTATGAGGAAAATGAGAGAAAGAAAAAGAAATGGAGAAATGGGCACTCACCAAAGGCCCCCTTCTCACTCTCTCTCTCATAATGAGGCATGGGCAAAGCCATGATGCCCATGCTCACTCTCTCTCCAAAGTCAACAAGAAGTCAAACAATTTAAATAAAAACTCCATTACAAATTCATTTTAAATAAAATCAACCATCATGCTTAAAACCCACTATTAACAACCATAACTCTTAAACTAATCTTAAGACAAATAGTTAGCTAACCATGATTGCTAATCATGTTTAACCCCAAAAACAACCCTAGTTATCATGCACAAGTGTGTGTGTGCCTAATAAAATTCTAATAAAATACACAATAATTAGGATAAAATATTTAAAACTTAATTTGGTAAACTTTTTATTAAAAACCATATATTAAAATATAATTAGCTACAAAACACATTCTAAGGTGTTACAGTATCTCTCAAAAAGAAAATAAAAAGAATACTTATCATAAACCAACCATGGTCAAGTGTAGAGAATGAACTAGGGTTAAGTGGAATGGTTAGGGTTAAGCATGAGACAAAATGGTGACTTAGTCAAAACTTCATGAAGCTTCAATATCAAACAAAGAAAGCCACCATTTTCTCTTTATCATTTTCTTTTGCCAAAATGAACAAAAGAAATAAATAAATGAATAAGTAAATAAACAAAACCCTAACCACTCATATAACCATGGTTTAATCTTTACACAAACTCAAGTAAGCATGTATCATCAAACATGATACAATCAAGTGCACAAAAGTATATCACATATACAACTTGTGAAGTTCAAGTGAGAAAATCCATTTAAAGTGAACCAATACTAGTTAATGCAAAGTAATATATCAAATATATAATTATATATTAAATCATTAAATCAACACTTGATTTAACGATCCGGTCATATCGCATATAACCGACTAATATCCAATGCATCGGCTTATCGAATCAATCCTCGATTCGATAACTAGGTTATATCGCATACAACCATTCGATACATTCATCGCGAGAATAGAATACGGTATCACATACACGCATTATTCTCGGTCCCGCACATATCTCATATGCGCTCATATTTCTTTTCGCTTGAGCCAGGAAACCTCTGTGTAGGACTCTAAAGACTCGTCAATACGCCGGCAGCGGATGATGATCATATCAAACACCCACAAGCCGCAAGCGGTCTGCTAAACGTAACGGCCATCCGGGTATTGAGCGATCAGAAGATCGACGAGCAAGCCCGCTCATACTCCTGTGAATCCAACCAGTAACACTTACCGTACAGTCCGGTCTGATCGTCTGATATGTCGCATACCTTGCCTAGGGGTGGTAAACGTCAGACCCCAATAGCTCGATAAGTCGTGTCGATATGAGGTCTATAACAATTCGAGAAACTACTGGTAACACTTACCAGTAAATCTCAACAACCCTGGCCAGGGATTTCTGGTTATAGCCAATCGAACACAGCGCAACATCAACTCCCTATACCGGGAGAGACGAATCCCCTCCTATCGCTCATTTCCTCCATGTGATTCGGGACTGTACCCAAAAACCACCGTTTTGCACGCCCTCTTGGATGTGGTAAGGTGAAAATCAAAGCACAGTGGGAACCACACAAGACTCTATGACGATCTCGGGTCAACAGACTACTCTGTACCAGTATCACCAGAGAACTGTCATCTGACGTAAGGTATAATACCATCGGGGAGTTCTCGGCGAGTCCGTCCAGTGTACCCAGTCTCTACTGAGCACCCGTATATCATCTCTGATGTCAAACACCAATGGATATGGGATCATCCATCGCCCATCTGTATGGGTCGAGAAGATATACGCTAGTCTACTCTGGTATATCGATGCCCCGTCTCGATATACCCACGACTAGGGACCTTGAAGGATGTACTTATGGACTACCATGTCCCCACTAGTATGATCTGCATCATAATCCTGGTAGTCAAGTACATATCCTAAGGGCTTTACCAACATGTAACAGAGAGACAAACAGTATACACGTTAAGGTAAAGAGTAACCAGATAGCATACTATCATGTCGAGCGAGAAAGTCCTCCCTATATATGTCCAAGCATCCACTACAATATACATCCTATGTATAGTAATGGCCTCTAGGGCATACATATAACTAACAGTGTTACCCCTGAGAGAGTTTTGCACTTTACAATTAGCTAACCTATTAGGTGTTTAGAAAGGTGTCAATGGGGTTATGCCTCTGGGAAAATGGGGTTTACTTTAATTAGGTCCGTGCGAAAGCACGGAGAACCTCCCTCAAAATACCGACACTGGCATGGCTGAACGGTTAGCGAACTTGTAGGGTGTAATTAATCCCGGCTAGTCTTTCATTTTAGGGTTTGAAGGAAGATTTGATAAAAAATAGTGGGAGCCATCTTGATTAGATAAAATAAATAACCAATCTGATCTTGCAAAAGAGCGCACGCAGAGTGTTTTCTTCTCTCTCTCTCCTGGAAGCGACCGTTACATGCCTTAATCAAGATAATAATATGGATGTATTGACCGAACGTGCTTATTATACTGAGCTGGGGAACGTTGGTTCTGCTCTGTCTTATAATTGTTATAAGTCCGAGCAGGAAAAAGGGGAATATCCAGGATTCCCATGCTACCCAATCGAGGAATGAGCATGTTGATGCACCTTCTTCAGGTGTGTTCATTACCGAGAACTGTTTCTCAGTATACTCTACGTCCTGGATATTAGATACCGGATCAGGATCCCACATATGTAATCTGTTACACGGGCTACAAAAAGGTAGAGAACTGGGTTCAGGTGATAGTGCAATTGTTGCAGCCAAGTAATTTGGTAAATATCACCTTGTATTAAATACATTGATTCTGAACGAATGTTATTACATACCGAACCTGATATACAACATTACATCAGTTTCTTTATTAATTTAAAGAAAGATATAATTTTGTATTACTGGATAATGTTGTGAACATTTTCATTAATCAAGAGTTGATTGGATCAGGCACGTTATGAAATAGCATATATGTTCTAATGGACGAGGAAATGGATTCTTTGAAGAAGAACCGTACATGGGATCTCGTGAAGCTGCCCAAGGGTTGGAAAGAATTGCTTAATAGGTGGGTGTACAGGATTAAAGATGAGACTGATGGTGTGAAGCGGTACAAGGCTCGTTTGGTAGTCAAGGGATATGCACAAAAACAAGGTATTGACTATCAATAGATTTTTTCCCCTGTGGTGAAGATGACATCCATTCGGGTAATCCTTAGTATTTTGGCAGTGGAGGATTTGCATTTAGAGCAGCTTTACATGAAGACTGCGTTCCTTCATGGCGATTTGGAGGAGGAGATCTATATGATGCAGCCACCGGGATATGAGGAGAAGGGGAAAGAAGATATGGTGTGTAACCTGCGAAAGAGCTTGTATGGCATCAAGCAAGCTCCTAGGCAGCGGTATCTCAAGTTCGATCGGTTTATGCTAGAGACGGGATTTGTGCGGAGTGAATCAGATCACCGCGCCTACGTTCAAACTTTCAAGGACAGAAACTACATTATTTTGTCATTGTACGTGGATGACATGTTAGTAGCGGGTCCGAATTTCGAGAAAATTCAAAGTTTGAAGAAGTTGATAGCCGAAAAACTCGCTATGAAGGATTTGGGAGTGGCGAAGGAAATCTTGGGCATGAAGATCATTCGAGATAGGAAGCGGCGGAAGCTGTGGTTATCGCAAAGGGACTATATTGAGAAGGTTTTGAAGCGGTTCAATATGGAAAAGTCAAAACCGGTGAGTACGCTCTTAGCGAAGCATTTCAAACTCATGAAGGAGTTATGCCCGACAACTCAAAAGCAGAAGGATGAGATGGCGAGAGTACCATATGCTTCTGCAGTGGGGAGTTTGATATATGCGATGGTGAGTACGAGACCAAACATTGCGCATGTAGTGGGAGTTGTTAGCAGGTATATGCAAAACCCGAGGAAAGAACATTGGAATGCAGTAAAGTGAATATTGAGGTATCTTAAGGGTACGTCTAGTCACTGCTTATGTTTTGGGGGTGACTCTCTAAAAGTGTATGGGTACGTTGATGCGGACTATTCGGGAGGTCGAGTTAGTGGGAAGAGCACAATGGGGTACGTATTCACGGTTGGGGAAACGACAGTGAGTTGGGTCTCTCAACTGCAAAAGGTGGTGGCATAGTCAACTACAGAGGCAGAGTACGTGGTGATCACGGAAGCCAGCAAGAAGATGATATGGTTACAAGGGTTACTTGAAGAATTGGGAAAGAAGCAAGATTTCAACACCTTGTGGAGCAACAGGCAAAGTGCGATACATTTGGCAAAGAATCCGGCATATCACTCTCGAACGAAGCACATAAAAGTGCGGTACTACTTCATTCGTATAGCGATTGAAGATGAGGAGTTGACATTGCATAAGATCGCTGGAGAAAAGAATCCGGCGGATATATTCACCAAGGTCGTAAACAGAGATAAGTTGAATCTCTGTTACAGATTGGTGAACCTTTCCATAAAAATCTGATGAGGAGAGAGCAGCAGCGGAATTGTGTGAAGTCTACTAGCGTTGGGAATTAAGACGAAAGAAATCTCTAAGTGGGAGAATATTATGTTGTAGAGAATCTTCCTAAAGATTATAATGAATTTGAATCAAGTTAATTGGAATTAGTTGTAGGGATTTATGTTAATATTTACCTAAATTCCAAGTTATCTTTAAAAGCTTATGGATATATATGGATATATATATATCATAGATTAATTAGATTTTGTGAAGATTTAAATTAATCTAAGTTTAAATTTCACATTATCTACAAGAAAGCCATTCACCTATATAAATAATTGATTAGTAAATCAATTATGTATGCATCCACCCAAAAAAATGGAGAAACCACGTTAATTTAACATAGGCTTATTAAAGGGCAGCGGCTGTGATATTAAATTAATTTCACAAGGCCAAGATGAATTAATTTGAGAGATCATTGTATTGAGAGGGTGACGGCTAATAGAGAGATTTGAAAGAAATCTCCTAACGTTGTTTGTAAACTTGATTCAAGAATTTAGTAGGTATTTGCAGATTCCACTCTACCGGGAACTAGCCATACGGTAGCTGAACCCCGTCAACAAATCCTAATGCCTCTCTGGTTTGCGATTCTATATTATTCTCGCACTTATTTATTTATCTTTTGTTGATTAATTGTGTGATTGTTGTTATTGCGTGATTTGGCTTGTCGCGAGCATTGTTTCATGAATCGATTTTCTCCCAACAATTCGGATGCATAATGTTCATATTTCTTACAATTATGATATTGAACATAAGATTTGTTATCTTTCCATCCGCCATACGCTCCTCCTCTTCCTCGGTCTCTTGCAAAATGAGAATCTTGATCTCGCTCGACATTATTTGCGTTTCTTCCTCGTCCTCGTCCTCGTCCGCGTCCTCGACCTTGATCTCTACCGTTCTCTCCATTTGAATTTTCACCATACTCTTTTATATTGAGTTTTTCATGCAAAACTTGCTCCACCGGTTCATTCTTCTTTAGGTATCTTTCTGCAGGGTTACCTAGACGGCTGCTGGGTTTCGGGAGGTATCGTCCATGCCGTTTTCAAAATTTTGTCGTACTAAAGAACCCTAACCCTAGAATCTTAACTAGAGATTTAGACGAACTATCAATGCAAACAACTTTACATCTAAGTGAATGAGGAATACAACCTTTTTAGACCGGTCCTTCACTTCTAAAGCTCCATATAGTAGTCCCTTCGCTCCAAATAGTGAACACCCGAACTCTAGTAAGGGTTCACATGAAGAAATGAACAAGCTTGCTCGAAGTCTTTGAGGCCGAAGATAATCTACGTCGAGGAGACTCAAGCTCATACTACCTCTTCACTAATGGTAGATTAGTGAAGCAAACATTCTAAACTAAATGGCTAATATAGTAGAGGATAATGAAGTAGGAAATTGGCTCACTTTAGATTAATTTTTCTCACAATATTTCATCACCATTTCAAAAGCTAGAAAATTTTTCCATGAGGAAGAAGAAGATGAAGTGGAGATGAGAATGAAACTCATGAGGTGAGAATAGCAACCATGGGTGAGTTAGTGTCATACTCTAACTCATATAGAGAATAAACCATGGCTAACATATAATGGTTAGGTTAATAAATATCTACAAGTAAAAAAAATTTGTGGACTTGATCAATGGGTCCACAAGCTTCAACCATGTGACTTAATTCCATCTAATTTTGATTAACTTTAAATAAATAAAACCCTTCATTATATCAAGCATGGTGTGAGTCTCATACACCCATGTCACATGTGGCATCAAGCATGACACAAATGTTGTACATTAATATATATCACATATATACTATATGCACACAAGTGAGAAAAAGAAATGTTTAAGTGAGCTAATATTAGTTAATGTAAATTAATATATCACATATTTAATTATACATTAAATTATCAAATCAACACTTGATTTAATAATCCGGCGATATCACATACAATCGACTAATATCAAATGTAACAACTTATCGGATCAACACTTGATCCGATAACCCGACTATATCACATATAACCGACTGATATCACATATCACGAGAATAGAATGCGGTATCACATACGCGCATTAATCTCGGTCCCGCACATATCACATATGTGCTCCTACTTCGTTTCGCATGAACCAGGAAAGCTCTGTGTAGGACTCTAAAGACTCGTCAATACGCCGGCAGTAGGTCATGATCATATCAAACACCCACAAGCCGCAAGCGGTCTGCTAAACGTAACGGTCACCCGGGTATTGAGCGATCAGAAGATCAATAAGCAAGCCTAGTCATACTCCTACGAATCCAATCAGTAACACTACCGTACAGTCCGGTCTTTTCGTCAGATATGACGTATATCGCAACCTGGGGGCGGTATAACGTCAGACCCCAATAGCCTGATAAGTCATGCCGATGCAAGGTCCATAACGGTTCGAGAAACTACTGATAACACTTACCAGTAAATCTCAGCAATCCTGGCCAGGGATTTCCTGTTATGGCCAATCGAGCATAGCGCAATATCAACCCCCAATACCGGGAGAGACGAATCCCCTCTTATCGCTCATTGCCTCCATGTGACTCGGGACTGTACCCAAAAACCAGCTTTTTGCACGATCTCTTGAACGTGGTATGGTGGAAATCAAAGCAAAGTGAGAATCACACAAGACTCTATGACGATCTCGGATCGACAGACTAACCTGTACCAGTGTCACCAGAGAACTGCTATCTGACGATAGGTATAATACCATCTAGGAGTTCTCGGCGAGTCCGTCCAGTGTACCCAGTCTCCACTGAGCACCCGTATACCTTCTCTGATGTTAAACACCAATGGATATGGGATTATCCATCGCCCATCATATGGGTCAAGAAGCTTATACGCTAGTCTACTCTAGAGTATCGATGCCCTGTCTCGATACTCGCACGACTAGGAACATTTGAAGGATGTACTTACTGACTACCTCTTACCCACTAGTATGATCTGCATCATAGTCTTGGTTGTCAAGTACTCATCATGAGGGCTTTATCAATATGTAATAGAGAGACAATAAGTGTACATGTTAAGATAAAGTGCAACCAGATAGCATACTATCATGTCAAGCAAGAAAGTCCTCCCTATATATGTCCAAGCATCCACTACAATATACATCACATGTACAGTAATGGCCTCTAGGGCATACATATAACTAACACTTTCCACATGAATTTGGATATACCCCATAAACTCATCGATCGTCATGATATCCAAGTCATTGGATTCCTCAATGGCTACAACGATATAATTATACATCGGATCAAGAGATCGAATTATTTTCTCCATCACTCGAACATCATCAATATTCTCTCCATTTCACTGAAGCCGGTTCACTATCACCAATACTCTGTCAAAATAATTCTCGACAGATTCTTCTTCTCTCATTTTTACCGTTTCAAATTCCCCTCGAAGAGATTGTAATCCTACTCTCTTCACTTTCAGCATTCCTTGATAGAATTTTTGCAGAATATCACACGCTTCTTTCGCGGTTTTTACACCCGAAACATTTTCAAAGACCGATTCATCAATCACTTGAAAAATTATATAACGCGCTTTGCTATCTTTCTTCTCTCTTTCTCCGAGAGCTTCTTTATCGACCTCCGATAAGGCCGTAGCATCTTGCGGCTTTTCAAAGTCATTCACCACAATCTCCGTCAAACATTGCGAACCCAACAACACCATCATTTGAATGCTCCAATTATCATAATTATCTTTGTGAGCCGAGGAATTTGAAAGCTCACCATATTGTTATTTTCCATTTTGAAATCCCAATTGATCTAGGCTCAGATCTTAAACTTGATTTAATTGAAGTTATTTGGAGTAATTGATATTATTTAGTAGTAGTAATGAGAATAAATGGTATAAGTTATGAGTATGAAGAGTCGTGAGCATTAGTATGGTCAATAAACGATTTATTTGTTTTTAATTAGTATTATAGTGAGTTAATGCATTTAGTGCATTGAATGTCATGGGTCATAAGTTATTATGATGCCTAGTATGTATATATATATATGGGTTTGTTAATAATGAAAATGCAATTGATATAATGAAATATATATGAGTTTTTGCCTCTATCGTATTTAATTCCGAATTTCTTTTGATAATTGTATCATCCTCCACTACTATGAACATGGTCTGCCCCCACGGTTGGAACCGTAAGGGAAAACCACTGTCCCTACGGTTCTAATTGTAGGAACAAAATACGTAGGGGTAGATAAGTGCCTTACGGTTGTAAATTTGCTCTTACAGTTTCCAACATAGGGGCAATTAGTTTTTTATTTTAAAAAAAATTTATAATATCCTGTCCTTACTGTTTGAACAGTAGGTGCAAATTATTGCCACTACGGGTCTTACCGTAAGAGCATAATTTTATACATTTTTAAAAAAATATTTTGATATGGGACAAACTTATTCCCTCCGGTGGAACCCGTAGAGGATTATGTTTCCTTTACGGTTGGAACCGTAGGTACAAACTTTAATTTTTATTTTAAAATACCGCCTACTGTTTTTTGTCCGCCCTTTACATAATAATATATCACACGCTGTATGATATACCTAAATACAAAAATATATAAATGACGTCCCACACATAATATATAACGAAATACAGAAATGTAAAAACACAAAATAAACAAACACAATACAAAATCATGATCATAATTATCAGATACAACAACCGATATTCAAAATATACAAAATATCGCAAATATAATACAGACATCCTACAAAAATCTTAAAAATATTAAAAAAATCACTGCTGGCTCAATCCAGATACTCCTTCTCTAAGTATCTAGCACATCTGGTGAAGCCGGTTCGGATGTTGATCTTGGAAAAAGTAACTTGTAATGAATGAAAAAAGTAAAGAAAATACCCATAATAACACTCACCACACAGCAACGCCGACGACTTAGGTTACAAGACTGTATAATGAGCCCAAATCTCGCATTGCATGAATCTTCCTTTTTCTCTTGATCATCTTTTCTTGTCTTAAAAGAAGGTTCCTCCATCATTTTATTAGACGATCAGCACCGACCATCTTGATCTTCATCATTTGATATGTGATACACCAAATTTCATGTGATTCTAATACCTTTTCACCGTTGATTTAGTTAGTGCAAATTAACGGTTTAGCGACAATAGAACTTTTTTGCATTGCTAAATCAACGATAGAAAGATGTTAGAATCACATGAAATTTGATGTATCTACATATTAGATGATGAAGATAAAGATAGTCGGTGCCAACCGTTGAATATAATGATGGATTGTGTATATTTTGCCGCCAGCTAACGAAAAAAGCCTCCTAGAGGCTCTTTCCTTCATTATTCTCTTAAAAATATGTGTTTGGATGGTGGTTTTGCGGTTATATCAACTTTGGAGTAACAGGAGTTTTCCATACTCCAAAATAAAAGCCAAACATAATATGGTTTGAATTTTAAGTTAAGATAACTTTATAAAACTCATGTTATCTAAACTTCTTTCCCGAACATGATCTAAAACGGTACCATAACAACCCAGATTCAAATCACATTAATTGTGCTTTGCAAAAAATAAAATAAAAATTTGTCGAAATCATATATGAAAGGTGTTTCATATATCGTATACGGTCTATATGGCTATCTTGGTCTAAGGAAAAAAAAATATCGGTTTTGTTATATGGCGTGAGATCTCGACACTATCGGATTTGCTGGATACGAATATCATATTGGATAAGAGTTTCTTATGTCATATATGGCTCAGATCGCAGAATGTGTTGATGAGATTATATGAGAAAGGCATGAATTCAATATGAATCAGTAAAGCAAAAGCCAAATCCAACCAATGTTTGTGATGCAGGAGTAAAACAATGTGTATGGGATTGAAAAAGGGAGCAATATTTCGAAGAAGATGTGAATGATTTAATTCAGCCACAGTTGTTTGCATTTGGTGAAGGGGTGTGGTTTAATTGATTTGAATTATTCTAACCAAGCAAATAATATGAGTTCAGATTTCATATTCGGCTCTTTTCTATATGCTTGTCATGGATTTCAAAGATGCATAGATGAGGAACAATAATAAAAATCACAGCCAGGGAATTCAATATAAATAAATGCAGCAACAAGTATAAGAAAAACAATTGAAGTTTCAAATTTTTTTAAAATTTTAAACACTAATCATGGTAAAAGAATAATTGAATAGCTATTAGAATTACTCATTGTTTACTACTCTATCTAGAATTACCTATTAGAATTACTCATTGTTTACAACTCTCACTACATTTAGCCACAAAGGATATACTAAACCATTCATTGAAACTGATACATGACAGGAACTTTTAAACAAAGGGGGGAAATGAGCGGCAACGGCTCAGAGGAGGCTTATTTTGTCTGGTCATGTGTCAGCATAACAAAACCATCCGCCTCCAGAGAAGAAATCGTAGTTTCTCTCTTGTTCACAACCTGCAACTCCGGCTCTACTGTATCAAGCATGATCTGACAATCGAAAGGCGGAATTTAAAAGAATCAAATAAAAAATAATTCTCTCATAATCAAACAACATCACAAAAAAGCAATAATCAAGTGGGAAACCAAGAGACTTGCGGCGCACGGATATTTTTGGTACTCTTGACAGCAAAGTTTTTTCAAGGTTTCCTGGAATTTCCACATTATCCACATTATCCAATACAATACCTTCCACAATATCAAATACCCAAATTTATATCCAATTATCATTAATAAACAACTGATTTTTTTTAATAAAAAAATTAAAAAATTGGGACTGGCAGAGCTCTTGGCTGCAAGAAGATTTACTGTAAGCGTGTGATTCTGAGAAACAAAGAATCTTGAAATTATTATGCCAAAGTAACACACAGAGCTCTCTCGACTTCTCAATTAAGCAACAAATCTTGAATTTCTACTCGCATAAATATCGATAAAATTCTCAAATTTCCAATAAAAAAACATTACTAAAATTTATTTTTAAAAAAACTGCAACCAAATCAAGTAAGCAAACTTGAACAAATAGAAAGGGATCCGTCACCAAATTGCTCGAAAACCCCGCATTCGTCGCCGATGCGCAGGTGAACACTGGATTCGCCACCGGCCAAGCCTCGCTCTCGTTCCTCCACACATTCCACTGCTCAGATCCCCAAACCTCAATCAATTCCGAAAAATAAAAAACCCTAAAAAATCAAAACTTTCAGATACTTGCATCATCGATCGGCCTCAAATCGAGCGGCGAAGGAGGAGCTCGGGTTTAGGAGTCGAGGAGGAGGAGGCGGCGGCGGCAGTGGTGGAGGAGATGGGAGCGGACAGTGGAGAAGGGTGGGGAGGAGACGGTGGTGGTGGAGACGGTGAGGGAGCTGGATCGTGGCGCTGCTCCTGAGGTCGAGCTTGGTCGAGGAAGACGAAGATAAGAAAGCTGAGAAGGTGGTGGTTTGAGGAGGGGGGGAGGAGGGGATGAGGCGAAGGAGGGAAAGGAAGTGAGAGATCTAGGGTTAGGAGAGAAAGGGGAATATGGAGTATGGTGTTTTATTTTTTATTTTTTAAATCCCGCCTTTGCCACTACGTTTCCCACAGCAAGTAGGGATTCTCTGCCGGTATCGCAGAGACAACTCCAAAGTAAAAAAAATTTTGTAAAGTTTGTCACTACGGTGGCAACCATAGGGCAACCCAAAATTGGCCTAACAGTTTTTCCTACTCTTAAGGACAGGCAATCTTTACACCAGTACTCTCCACGGATCAAACCCACCATCACAAATTAGCCCTCTTTGGTCTCTGGATATGATATTCGTATCCAGCAAATCCGATAGTATCAAGATCTCATGCCATACAGCAAAAGCGATATTTTTTTTCCTTAGACCAAGATAGCCATATAGACCGTATACGATATATGAAACACCTTTCATATATGATTTCGATATCGTATCGCAATCCCTCATGATACTATAACACCTACGTTCTTACACGCACACATGACTATGTATATGAAGGGCCTTCTTTTTTCCAGAGTTCTTTTGCCTAATTTCTCTTCCCACTTGGTGTGCTCCCACTAATTAAGCAAATTTTTTTTTATTTTATTTTTTGCAATGCACAATTAATGTGATTTGAATCTGGTTTGTTATGGTACCGTTTTAGATCATGTTCGGGAATGAAGTTTAGATAACATGAGTTTTATAAAGTTATCTTAACTTAAAATTCAAACCATATTATGTTTGGCTTTCATTTTAGAGTGCCGACTCCAAATCTCGCAATCTCACTTGCTGTGATGGTATCCATCCTCTCTCTCTGAGTATTGGGCAATGGCCAACAAGCAATTAATGATATACAACAGGCTGTGAGTGAAATTGGTGTTTTTAAATGTGCGTTTTATTCTTTTAAAATTCTTTGTGCAATCTCAAAACACAAATTAATGAACAAGGATAAATCTTAAGACAATAAGTGATATCAAGTGTTATAACCTTGTTCTTAATAAAAAAAAATTTAGGAAGGACATGCTCCCACATTTTTACAAACACATTGGCTACATTATAACTACATTGCAAACTGAAACAAGAATTGTTTGCGTAGATTAAACATATATTTTACCCACAAACTCATATTTAAGAATATAAAACTACATATAATTAAAGAAATTGAAGTTTACAAATTCGTGGGTTGTGAATTGAGTGAGGTTCAAGACATATCCAGCACGAATTAAGAAACCACAGCATCTTAATTCCTCATAATAAAGCTGAAGTATATCAGAAGAAAGGAAAACAGGCAGTAAATCATACAATTTGCCCACTAGAAAATTTCTTTCTCTTTGGCTGTCTCCAAGGAAACGAAATAGAAACATTATATAATAATTTAATCTCATGAAAGTAAGTTTAAAGTAACTGGCCTATTAGCTCAGTTGGTTAGAGCGTCGTGCTAATAACGCGAAGGTCGCAGGTTCGAGACCTGCATGGGCCATTTATTTTAATTTTTAATAATACCTTTTGTTCTTAAAATTTAACCGAGGTCCAAAGCTGCAACTTTCATTTTATGCATTATGCAAGCAATACCTTATTCGAGTGGGTGGGCTTTCATTTTAACATTTTTGTCCTTCAAATTTAACCTAGGTCCAAAGTTGCAACTTTCATTCTATGCAAGCAAGACCTCATTCTTGTGGGTGTGCTTTTGTGATATTGGAGCTGGCTGGATTCAATAGTGATCTGACCAAATTTTTCATAAAATATTTTCAAATTGTATTTGTAGCAATCAAATTATTTTTAAGTTATTAGTATAAGATAACTTACTCTTTTAAGATTTTGGTATAAGCAAAATTAATCTTTCTTCTATGAAAACGGATAATTTAATAGATTTTTGTGGTCACCTTAGAGGTTAATAGCTAAACGAAAAAGCTTATCATCAAAGTGAGACTAGTGTTTTGCCAAGGGCGTTTGTGTCTAAAATTATACACTAACAATTATGATAAGCGTGCTTCTTGACCAGTTCACCAGTCGCTACATTTAGATATCCCACCTTATTCTCAAACCTGATGCCACGGTTGATTGGTGTAGGATTCCTATCGACGGCAGCAAGGTTTCGGGAGGTATCGTCCATGCCATTTTTAAAAAATTGCCGTTAAAAGAAACTCCAAACTAGAATCGATAATTAGAAAATAATACGTAAACTAATGTAAACCATTTACATCTAAGTGAAATAGAAATACAACCTTTGTAGATCGGTCCTTCACTTCAAAAACTCCTTGTAGTAGTCCCCTTCGCTGCGATCATGTTGCTCCCGGACTTTTGGACGGCTCCATGAGAAGAAGGCAACGGTCTTGCTTGAAGTCTTCGAGGCCGAAGATGTCTACGTCGAGGGGATATGAACTCAAGCTACCACTTCACCAAAATGAAGCAAACACGCTATACTAAAGTGCTAATCTAGTAAAGCATGGTGAAATAGGAAGTGGGCTCACTTTAGAATTTCTTTTCTCATAATATTTCCTCACTTGGATCAAACCCTACCAAGCTTTTCTTTTGGAGGAAGAAGATGAAGAATGAAAGAAGAGAATAAATTAATCCAAAAATGAGATAGTAACCATGGGTGAGTGAGTATCATATACAAACTCATGTAGAGACATAATCATGGCTAATTATAGTGATTAGGTTAATAAATATTCTAAGTAAAACAAAATCGGTGGATTTTGTCAAAGCACTCACAAGCTTCTACAAGCTTCATGCTTTGAACATTTATCCACTAATTTTGTATTTACTTTGAATATTAAAACCCCCACCATTATAATTAAAATGGTGTATGTCTTATACACCCATATAGTGTATATCAACAACCATGACACACAAAAAATAAACAATGCACATTAATATATATCACATATATATTACATGTACACACAAATGAGAAAAGAATGCTTAAGTGAGCCAATATTAGTTAATGTAAATTAGTATATCAAATATACAATTATACACTAAATTATTAAATCAATACTTGATTTAATAATCCGGCTATATCACATATAACCGATTAACACTTAATGTACCAACTTATCGAATCAATACTTGATTCGATAACCCGGCTATATCACATATAATCGGCCGATACAAAAGTCGCGAGAATAGAATACGGTATCACATACACGCATAATTCTTGGTCCCGCACATATCACATATGTGCTCCTATTTCGTTTTGCCTGAGCCAGTAAAACGTCCATGTAGGACTCTAAAGACTCGTCAATACGCCGGCAGTAGGTGATGATCACATCAAGCACCCACAAGCCGTCAGTGGTACTAGCTGGACGTAACGGCTACCCGAGTATTGAACGATCAGAAGATCAGCAAGCAAGCCCGCTCCAACTCCTGCAAAAGCCTAACGGTAACACTACCGTACAGTCCGGTCTCCTCGTCTGATATGTCGCATATCAAGTCTAGGGGTGGTAAACGTCAGACCCCAATAACCGATAAGTCATGCCGATATGAGGTTCATAACGGGTCGAGAAACTAATGGTAACACTTACCAGTAAATCTCTAACCCAGCCCTGGTCAAGGACTTCTCTGTTATGGCCAATCGAACATAGCGCAATATCAACCCCCAATACCGGGGCAGACGAAACCCCTCCTATCGCTCATTGCCTCCATGTGACTCCGGACTGTACCTAAAAACCACCGTTTTGCACACCCTCTTGGACGTGGTAAGGTGGAAATCAAAGCACGGTGGGAATCACACAAAGACTCTATGAGGATCTCGGGTCTACAGACTAACCTGTACCAGTGTCACCAGAGAACTGCCATCTGACGTGAGGTATAATACCATCTGGGAGTTCTCGGTGAGTCCGTCCAGTATACCCAGTCTCCACTGAGCACCCGTATATCATCTCTGATGTCAAATACCAATAGATATGAGATCATCCATTGCCCATCTATATGGGTCGAGAAGCTGTACGCTAGTCTACTCTGGTATATCGATACCCCGTCTCGATACACCCACGACTAGGGACCTTAAAGGATGTACTTATGGACTACCATGGCCCCACTAGTATGATCTGCATTATAGTCCTGGTAGTCAAGTACACATCCTAAGGGCTTTATCAACATGTAACAGAGAGACAATCGGTGTACACGTTAAGGTAAAGAGTAACCAGATAGCATACTATCATGTCGAGCAAGAAATTCCTCCCTATATATGTCCAAGCATCCACTACAATATACATCTCATGTATAGTAATGGCCTCTAGGGCATACATATAACTAACAATCTCCCACTTGCACTAGGGCCATCTGATAGCAGTGGTTGTAGTATCAAATACTCAACCATCCCATAAAAGTCTCTCTCTGGGAAAAGGCATTTGTGAGTGGATCTGCTGTGTTGTCCTCTGAGTCTACTCTCCTGATGGAGTGCCGTCCATCTCGGTCGTGGTGTGTGGTGGGGGAAAAGAAGATGAAGACGTACCGACTTCGGTGTCGATAGCAGAAACGCGGACAAGACGGGCACTAGGATCCCGTGTCCAGCCGAGCATGCACTAAGCGGGTTTAGTGCAAGTGGCAGCGTGCGTGATTTTAAAATTGGCTTGTTTTTGAAAAAGTGGGACTCAAGACAAATCACCCTAAGATGCACAAGCAACCCTAGAACTAGTTTATTTAAGAGGAGAAAAAGAAAGGAGAAGACTAAGCACACTTTCGTAGGCAAACACGATTGCACTGAGCACGTGCAACAAGCCGTTAAACCTCTAGGTGTCCCTAGTAGGAGGAGTGTTGTCTCCTGAAAGTTTTCAGCGGATTACACCCACAAAATCCTATAACAAAAGAGAGATGGTGAAATTTACATATAAAGATAAGAACCATATAAGAAAGACTTTGAAAATAAGAGTTTCCAAATATACTAGCTTTTCAGTTGTCATGAACCCTATCTTAATAGTCATGAAAAAATGTTAGAATTCACATCATCGCTCAATAAAACATCGTCTTTATTCTTCATTCCTACCTTTCGTCCAAATATTGATCATATAACCCCACGTGTGTGTAAAGAATATCCCTACACTCGGAGAATTCAATTCAAGCTATCATACTCTTGTCCATCTGCCGCGGTACTTTTTAATTTGATGAATATTTAGATTTGCTCACACATTTTCATGCGACCGTTAATACTTCTTGAGGTATTAACCGACCGATTACTCATGTGCTTGCTGATTAGGTGATAATATTTTCCTCGTCTTGCACCACCTAAGGCTTAGCAGTGACTCCCAGACCAGTTGGCCTTAGGGCACTAGGTGAAGAGACAGCCTCGCTATATTTTTTTGTCGCTGCCTTGGCGATACAAAACCAGTGTTCATTTTTTTCTTTCGCCATTTTTATATTTTCTTCATTTTTTTTTCTTCATACTTTGGCTTTTAGACAAGAGCATTTCAAGGTATCCTCTACTATCCCGAGTTTCAAGACGTGTGTAAGTGCATATAGTAGGGTATCAACATTCAAATGTTTGGCTTGCAGAATAGAAACTATTTTTCAGATTTATTTTTATCCTCACATTAGTGACTTCCTTCATCTTACTAACCCTTGGGACAACAGCTCATAACTACTTATTACCAGTTCGTTTAAGAAAACTTCTAATTTTCTTGGTTTTCTTAAACTATTCCTATCTTTTGGATGTAATTTTTCACTTTCTACTCTTTTGTTATAAAAGAAATTTTTTTTTATTTTTTTTTAAATTTTCGAAAATGTTGTGCTTATGCAAAAATATTTTTCAGATTGATGTGTAAATAAGCACAAACCTCCCCCAAACCTGTTTACAGCAGTGTCCTCACTGATATCATCTGTTAAGCTCAAAACCTGTAGACTTGGGAGGAAATTATTAATGGGGGCAAAAATATATGAAAGTGAAAATCCTCCCCCAAACTTATTTTAGGCTCACAATTTTGTCAAAATCATTTTCTTTCAAAAGCCAAAATATACCACCCCCCCTAAAACTTGAGTTAAACTATTTCAATCTTTTTAAAATCACATGAGGGGGTCAAGGTTATTGGTCAATGCCAAGCTTTGTAAAGACCGAAGGTCAACACCAACCATTCAAAAATTTTATCAATGAAACACCAAGGCTGGTGGAAGAACATGTCACCTTTCGACGTGAAGAAGTGGTGAGGTGATAAGAGGTGTAATGGAAAAGGATTGCGTCTCAATTTGGAGAGACGACACAGTGATAGTAATGATGGATTACTCGCATTATCATGATTGTCCAAAAGAAGGGGTGGAGGTCCAATTTCATCATCTTGGAGTTGATTCATCTCAACACCCGTGTCTTGTAAAAATGCGAGTTCATCAGCGAAAATTTCCTCAAAGCTTTTATCGATAATCCGAAGAATAATGTCATCAGAGAAAATGGGGTGATCGTCCGACTCTATAAAAAGTTCCTCATCAGTGTTAGATGTTGACCCGGACAACTCGGTGGAAGAGTCCGTGTCAAGCAACAACATATGAAAAGAGTCAGTATCATGAGGTTGATCAAATTCGCTGCTGTCGACATCCATTAATTCGACAGAACACACATGAACATAGGGTTCGGAGGGTTCACTTCCCAACTTGTAAATGTTAAGCTCAATTGACTTCTTTCCAAAGGATAGGGTCATAGAGCCGTTTCTACAATTGATTACAGCGTTGGAAGTGGCCAAAAAGGGTCGACCGAGTATCACCGGGATTTGATTGTGTGGGTTTGCCACAAGTTGTGTATCAATAACGATAAAGTCCACAGGGAATATGAATTCCCCGACTTTGATTAACACATCCTCTAGCTCACCCCTAGGTTGGGTGATAGATCGATCGGCCATCTGAAGAGTGCAATGCGCAAGTTTTAACTCTCCGATCCCTAATTGCTCATAAACAGAATACGGAAGCAAGTTAACACTAGCACCTAAATCGAGTAGAGCACAATTGATATTTTTACCCCCAATAGAAATTGAAATTGTAGGACTTCCGGGGTCCTTTCGTTTCTTGGGTAGTTGCTGTGTAAAAGCAGTGCTCACATTACTCGCAAGGAAAACTTTTTTAGGTACTTGAACTTTTCTCTTCCTAGTGCACAAGTCCTTTAGGATTTTCGCATATGACGAAACTTGTTGAATAGCATCTAGGAGAGGAATGTTTATGTTAAGTTGCTTAAAAATTTCCACAATCTTCTCCATTTGTGGACTTGGTCTGTTGCCCCTTAACCTGTTTGGATAAGGTGCATTATCAATAAGGGTTTGGTCCAACATTGAAGAGGATTGTGGGGACGGATTCGATCCCAAAACTGGAGTGGGAATCGACTTAGATAGATTTGGCGAAATGGGCGAAGGGTTCGAGCCTTGGGGAAAACGGAGAATAGGCTCGGGTGAAGGTGGGAGACTAGACGAATTAGGGGAAGAAGAAGAAGCTGCGGTATCATTCGTGTCACTAACATCAAATTGCTCATCCACTCGGTTATTCAGCACTCTCCCCGATCTCAACGTAGTAACGGCATTCATATTATGATTTTGTGAATGGCCAGGATTCGGTAGGGGTTGAGATGTGAGTTTCCCTTTCTCTCTCACACTCATTGCGGCGTTTAACTGTGCGATTTAGTTTTCTAATAATTTAATACTCTCACCATGGGAGGCAGAGTTTTTCGTTATGGTATCAATAGAAGACCTCATCTCAGCCGAAATTTGCATGGATTGTTTCATGAACATATCCAAAGTTTGTGCAAGTGAGTTGTCAGTACCGGCCACTTGTGGTGTAGAAATGTTGGCCGGATTTTGGAAATTCTGTGACTGAAAGGGGGGTTGATTCTGTGGTTGTGGTTGCTGTGGAGGAGGTCTTTGATAATTGCTTTGTTGGTTTTGGTTCCAAGCAAAGTTAGGATGATTCCTCCATTCTTGATTGTACGTGGAAGAATAAGGGTCGTTTCTAGGTCGCTGCTGAAAAGCAGCATTAGCTTGAAACGAAGTATTCATAGGACATTCTTCCGTTAAGTGTGACGGATCCGAACAGCAACCACAGATGGTCTTAGGAAGCGTGACCTGATTTAGGGAGAATGATGAGAACTTCTTTTCAATAGCGTCGAGTTTCTTCTGTATCGCTGCCATTTCGGCTTTTACTGCGATAGAAATATCGAGATGGTGAATACCTCCCTTAGTTGAAGGTGGTCTTACGCTTTCCCACTGCAACGTGTGTTCAGCAAGGTCTTCCAGATATTTCCAAGCTTCACCGTCATCTTTAGACATGAAATTGTATTGACACATTGTTTCAAGCATCTGCTTTGTCGCTGGATTAATGCCCTCATATATAATTCGGCATAAATCCCATCTATTGATTCCATGATGAGGACATTGGACAAGCAGATTTTTGAAACGTTCAAAGCACTTCCAAAATGGTTCATTGGGAAGCTGGGTGAACTGGTTGATCCCGCTCCTAACACGGGCAGTTTTATGGTTTGGGTAAAACTTCTTAAGAAATGCTATTACGAATTCATCCCAACTAGTGATAGAGTGTGCGGCAGTATTATAAAGCCATTTTTATGCCAAGTCGCACAGTGTGAATGGGAGAAGACGCAAGCGCATAGCATCGACAGTCAACTGTGAAGTACCCATCATTGCATATACGTTTTCGAATTTGGTGATGAAAACGTACACGTCTTCCGACTCAAGCCCGTGAAATTTGGGCAGCAGATTGATGTAGTGGGGTTTAATTTCGAAATTATCCCCGTTAGGTGGTGGAAGAGATAGACAAGTGGGAAGAGGACCACGGATAGGATAGCATCTCTCTTGGAGAGAGATGCGCGGTGGATTCTGCGCACCTACGGGCGGTGGCAGCATGGAGTTATATTCTGATGGAGTGCCGTCCATCTCGGTCGTGGTGTGTGGTGGGGGAAAAGAAGATGAAGACGTACCGACTTCGGTGTCGATAGCAGGAACGCGGACAAGACGGGCACTAGGATCCCGTGTCCAGCCGAGCATGCACTAAGCGGGTTTAGTGCAAGTGGCAGAGTGTATGATTTTAAAATTGTCTTGTTTTTGAAAAAGTGGGACTCAAGACAAATCACCCTAAGATGCACAAGCAAACCTAGAACTAAGGTCACCTAGGTCCAGTCTCTAGACCGCTCCTAGACTTCCAAAGGACAAGCCGCAGGATCAATCCTCTACCGTCTCCGTACTACCCTTGTAGCTAGGTAAGTGCCAGGTAAGTGGGAAGGAACCACGTCGTGGGCCTAATTAAAAACCACTAACCTTTGTCACACTTGCCTAGGCACTACAAAAGTAATGCGGATAAACGATAGATTACCCACGACCTTCTTCTGTCCTTATTGAGCGCGACAGTCCTTAGAGTCTGGTCTAGATATTTTTTAAATTAATGAAGGGTTGATCTATATGCTCAGTCTGTGATTTGTGGGGCTTAGGAAGGGTGATGAAATCCCCACCTAATCTGGATTTGGTCTTTGTCCCTTAGAGTCCGTAGTAAAATATGCAAAACAAAACCAATCACAAAACTTTTGCAAAAAGACTTTTGAGCGGCGCTATTTTGCAAAGAATCCTGCAGAAGATAGATTTTATTGGATTTGAGAGGAGAGAGAAGGAGTTAAGAAAGATACCAGAGAAGTGTGAAACCCTAGATCTCCTATTTCCTCAAGTCCGTGACTCCAGATTCCCTCGCAAAATTCACACACAAATCGTTAAATATGCAATTTGCAGTTTTGTTAATGATATGAATCGTCTAAGAATTCAACACAAATAGTAAGAATATAAAAAATTACGCACGTATCCCCGGCAACGGCGTCATTTGATTGATACGAAAATGTGTTTTTGTAGTTAACCGCAATCAATAACGCTGTCGCATATAGCTAGACCGAGATGAGTACGGGTCGTCCTCAGGGAAATGTTGAACCTTTTACTTTTACTTTAGATGTGTTGAGAAAGAGAGGAGGAAGAAAGAAGTTTATAGAATGGTTTCTAGATCTACGTTAAACAAGAATGTAAAATATAGATCTGGATTATTTTAGAGATGTAGATAATATAATAAGAGGGCTTGTAGGGTTCGTTAGGATTTAGTAGTTATGGACGATTAATTAAAAGTTACCCTTTTTATCCATTAATAGATTTAGAGCTAGAACGACGGTGATACGTGTAGATTAAGGTTTCTGGAGGGAAAAGGAATCCCACTCTTAACCCTTATCTCGACACGGAACTCCGTTCATATCTAGCCTTTACCAAAACAATCATTAATCTAATCTCTAATCGCGGTCGGAACTAGCAAAGAATTGCTAGCGCGCCCGATTAGGATGTTAATGATTCTTTTGATAAAGTTCCTAAACTTTATAGGACTTAAAAAGGGTTTAGTTATTTTCATCATCCATTAGCCTACCCTAATCCTACGAACCCTAACAAGCAGAGAATTACTCGTGCATGTTAGGAGAAGAAGATGAAAAGACAGAGAGGGAAAACATAATGTAAAATGCAAAAAAGAATTAAATAAAATAACTATCTTTATTAATCAACTTGAACAATCTACACTTTTATTCCGTAAAATATGATTACAAATACTAGTTTGCTTCTCGATCTTTCCTAAGGAGGTAGTCGAACAGTCGATGATCAGCCTGGATGCGTGAGCGTCTGGAGCTTCGTGATCTCTTTGGCTTGATAAATTTTCCACGAGGCTCTCGGTGCCTTTTTATAGTGCAAAGCCAGAATCTTTTGGTTGAAAACTTAGTAAAATATAGCATAGATTCACCTCCCAAATTTTTAGCAATTGATCCCTCTAGAATGCCGCGGATCCGCGGCCAACATGGGGGTTTGGCCTGGTTCCGCGGCCAATGGTGTAGATCTCCTCATCATCTTTTGGGTGCTCTGTCCTTGTGACATTTGGCGATCCTTGGAACCTTCAGAACTCAGAAATCTTCTCTCGGTTGCTTCCAGACTTGGTCTCCAAGTTTTGATTCTTAATTAGGCAAGTCTTTTTCAACAACTTGATTTCCTTGATAAATTCTGCATAACAACTTGGAAAATTCTGCACAATAATCTCAAATAATATTTAGTAGACTTAGTTCTACTAGGATTTGGTCAATGAATTTATTTGCATACATTTTCCTACCAAATGCTAATTAAAATATATTAACACCTGGAAAATGGTGTTTTTACACATAAACCCTCATATGTATAATATATTATAATAAAGTCCTTTTTTAATATGAAAACGGTAGGAAAAAGCAGTTTTATCAACTGAACATCTCCTAACCTCGATCCTCTGGAGATCATCCATCTTCATGATCAGGTGATACTGCCTTAGAATATGTCTGGATCACTGATGGGACGGGCGTTCCCAGGCATAAGCCACAACTCCATTGTCACACAATGGTAGGAACGAAGTTCATCTTATGAACTAATATACACCCAGACTGCCTCTTTGGTAGCATCTTTGGTAGCGATGTATCCAGTCTTTATCGTCTAGTATGCCATGGTATCTATCCTAGAACACTTCCAACTTACCGTCCCTCTACAGAGGGTAAAGACAATGCCTGTGACTGAGGTTCAGTCGACCTTATCACCCTGGAAGCTATCCACTGATTCTCCCCAGGATCGATTGATACCCTCTCACTACACCTTGTGAGAATCCTAACATCCATTTAGATCTATCACATAGATCCAAAACCCTGAAGCTAGGAGGTATCACCTTGATCCTATATGGAGAATCCATGTGATAAGAGGAGATTGACCGAGTGTAGCATAGGAAACTCCTTCCCTATCAAGAGTATGTCATCCTACGTACAGTACGAGGATTACCACCATACTTCTTACTACCTTTTTGTATATACAAGTTTCATCTACCATTTTGATGAAGTCAAACTCTTTGACTACCACATCAAAACAGATGTTCCAACTCCGCGATGCCTGCTTTAACCTGTAAAGCAACTTGCACACATTTCCGCTGCTCTCACTGTCTATGGAACCCTCTGGCTGTGTACTTATAGATGCTTTCTTCTAAATCACTATTTAGAACAGCAGTCATGACACCCAACAGCCAGATATCGTAGTCATGGTATGTAGCAGTGGCAAGTAGGATCCGGATGGACTTAAGCATAGGCCCCAGAAAAGGTTTCATCATTATCCAAACTTGGTTGATGACGAGAACCTTTTACAATAAGTCTTAGCTTTGAAAGTCTCAACTTTTCCATGTACACCAAGTAATCTTCTCAAGATATACTTTCTCCTAATGGGGATTTAACCCTTTAGATATAGCAACCAAAGTCCATACTTTGTTGGTGTACATAGATTCCATCTCAGATCGCATAGCATCCATCCATTCTTACAGAGTCCCCACTCTTGATGGCCTGCTCGAAACTAGTTGGGTCATCATCTCATGATGCAATCCTCGCTCCCACTGTCATAGAGAAACCAAAGTATCTCTCAGGTGGGTGAGGAACCCTACCAGATCGGCGGAGAGACTGAGATTCGTTGGGAGCTATTGAATCCTCCGGTTCTACCAAATCATCAGCTGTAGTTTGTATAGCTGGAACTCCTTCCAGTTCTACCTCATGACCACAAAATTCTTTCCAAAATAAATTCCTTTTCTAAAAAGGTGGCATGCCGAGAAATAAAACACCTTTTGTTCCTCGGTGTGGTAGAAGATATTCCCTTGCGAATATTTGGGATATCCAACAAACTTCCACAGAACTGACCTTGCCTCGAGCTTGTCCGGATTTTGCTTTTAGACATAGGCCGGACAACCCCAAATTTTAACTTACTTTAAGACATGGGCTCTTCCCATACCATATCTCATATGGAGTGGTAATCACTGATTTGATTGGAACCTAATTCAATAAGTATGCAGCTTCACAAGTGCATAACCCCAAAAGGAAATAGGCAACTCAGTAGTACTCATCATAAAGCACACCATATCACATAGGGTGCAATTGCTCCGCCCCGATGCACCATCGTGCTGTAGTGTATACGGGGGAGTAATGCTGAGAAAGAATCTCATTCTACTTTTTTATAGTCCATGAACTCCGTGTTCAAGTATTCTCCTCACTGATCTCATCAAAGGACATGATTGATAGAGTTTTTGCGTGCTTAGTTTACTACCGCAATCAAGACGGTTTCGCTTGTAGCTAGCCGTTTGAGTACGGGTCATCCGCAGGGAGATGGGAATCTTTTTCTATGTGCTTTAACGAGTTAAGTCCAAATGTCCACGTTTGTTTGAGATTAACTATGTGCTAAAATGTTATATAAAGAGAGCTTGTTAGGGTTAGGATTAGGTTAGTTTGAGTTAGGAGTCGCTCACTTCTTTCGTTGCCACTTTTAATATCGGTGTTACGGTAATCGGCAACAACGGGGATTAGCACGACTAGGAAGGAACTTGCGAGTATAAGCTAGGCTTTCCAAAGCTTAGGTTCTTCCTTTTGGTGCTTGTCCGTCCGTTCTTGGCTCTTAGCCTTAACCTCCAGTTAATTCAACCACAACCGGTCTCACTAAGGAATCACCGCTATCATGTAGGATAGGGTGTCGTAGGGAGCGGATTGTGGTTCAATTAACGGGAGTCCGAATTAAGATATTAGGCAAGGAAAGAGTGGGAGAGATTTCCTTCTCTCAAACTTTCCTTATCCTACCCTAACAAGTAAGAAAACTACTCACCCATTAAAAGAAAAAGAAAATACAACAAAAGGAGGAAGATAGAAAGAAAGAGGTTAGAAGATTACAACTAGCTATTTGAGACCTCACCTTGGCAAGGATCAAGCTTAAGCATCATTGTTGTTAAGGATAAAGAAAAAGAGAACAAGAAAGAAACAAACAACAAATAACAACAACTAGATTAGCAAATGAAAATACATGCAATTATAATTAACAACATAACAAGACAAGCATGATAACAAAAAGAACTCTTTTATTCATCACTTCACTCATGAAACCTCACTACAAGATTTTAATGGAGAAAAGATGAAAAGAGAAAGAAGAACTACAAAATATATCCTAAAATTTTACACAAGAATAAGCACACTTGGCTTGGCAAGTTCTGGGCTATTTATAGGAAGGAAACTGAAACCTTAGGGCCACATTCTGACCCTTCATGAAAAGACCCAACTACCCCTGAAAAAGTTCCATCTGACGAGCCTATATGGCCGCGGATCCGCGGCCTAGACCCCATGTTGGCCGCGGATCCGCGGCCATCTAGGTGAGTTAGCTCCTCGGTTTTTGTGGGATTCCCTGGTTTTATGTACTCTTCAGTGTGGTATATGTTGTTTCTGAGAAGCTCTTCACAATTTTTCCCGAATTTCAGCAGATCAAAAAGTGATGTGATGTGGATCTTTTGCCATGATTTTTCTTGAGCTCCGCGTAGACATGTTGGATCTTGTGTTGACATTGTGCTTTGTGTATGAAAATGACATCGATTTTCCATTTTATCCCTTAAACTGGTGTGCGGCAACATACGGATAGAGAGCGGAGACCCGTGTTTTATCTGTGGTTGGCAGTAATCCGGAGTTTGTCGTGCTTTTCCATGAATTTTACTGTTTAGAGCTGAGAACCTGTATCCTGCAATTAACTAGCAAACACGGCTCAAGAGTACCTACCGATAAGCAATGTGATAAAAAATGGGCGGTATAAAAATGCAAAAATCTGATATGAACAAATACCCTCAAACTTATCATTTGCTCGTCCCGAGCAAAGCCAATTTATTCACAAAAATTCCTAACCTCACTTTCGTAGGGAACGCGATTGCACTGAGCATGTGCAACAAGCCGTTAAACCTCTAGGTGTCCCTAGTAGGAGGAGTGTTGTCTCCTGAGGGTTTTCAGTGGATACTACCCACAAAATCCGGTCAAGCTAGTTTTGCAAAATAACTATGATTCAAACCCTAAGGTTTTGTTTCAGAAAATAACAATTCTATTATCCTAAGTCTAGACTATCGAACCTTTATTTTTCACACCTCGCTTCTTATTTAACTTAAGATTTTATATGTCTTTACGTGCAGTGCAAATAGTGTCGTTAAGTTCCAGAAGGATCGATTAAAGTCATCATGTCACAAAATAAAGCCCAGATAAAATTTTTAAAAGGATCACATAAGTTTTATAAGGAGTTAAGTATTTTTCAAGTTTCGTTTTCCAGCAAGGTTTCAATTTCAGAATTTCTATCTTCCTTAACAGGAAACTAGGTCTTATTTTTCACTCCACATTTTTCTTGTTTTCATTTCATACATACCTCTGTGAACGTGCAATAGTCTTTATCATAGAATAAAACCTTCATATCTCCGCTAGAAATATTTTTTTATAAAAATCTGTCTTTTGTCAAGATTATTCTCACACAAAGAACCGTTAGGAATTTTAACTCGGAGAGAATACTTGCTTGACTTTGTTTTAATCTGGACTTTCTAGGCTTCTTAACGAGCTTTGGGCCAATGCACCTAAACCAGTTGGCTTTAGGGCATTAGGTGTAGAGACACCCCAGCGGACTTAATTACTCAAGTTACCTAGGCCCAAAAACAAAAGACAATTTAGCGTGAAAATCATGATGATTCAATACGAACAGAGATATAACCGGCAGTTCAGTTATTTTTTTGGATAAAAGACGTGTTTTGTGGGTTTGGTGTGTAATCATTCCAATCAAGTTTCAGATGGGTTATTTTTTCAGAATTAGTTCCAATTAAGGCATCAATAACATCCCTTCATATTCACTTCACTTCATAAACTATTCTTGATATTACTTATTTCAGAACAAACCAATTTGATCCTCAGAAAATAATTTATCCATTTAAAAGTTTTTAGACATAATAGACTTGTCATCTAATTTCCAAAACTTACAATACGTGTAGTGTGATGTAAAGACGTATATCAGCTATAGTTAACTTCAAAGGAGAGTTATCTTTCAGATTTTCAAAATCTAAAAATAAGATTTAGTTATTCTTATCTTATCAAACAAAACCGTCGAAATGTTGAATCTGAGTTCTCCTACTAGCTAACTTGACAGAAAAGTTTTTATGTTTTTAGAAAATTTTCTGATTTTTATGGATTTTATGGATTTTAGTATGCAGATGCAAAAATATACATATGAATGCGAAGGTTAGAAATGCGTACCGAGCGTACCCCCAAACTTAAACTGGACAGTGTCCTTACTATCATTGCATGAAGAGATCATTGAAAGGTCAAAATTGTCGGTTAGATATACACAATTTTTTTGGTTTTTGTTTTTAAAGAAAAGAAAAATAGTAAAAATGGAAAAGAATATCCACAAATATATACAAAATGGTATATACATACCCCCAAACTTATTTAGAACAGTGTCCACTGTTTTGGCTGGATAACCGAAGTTTGGTGGTAGGCAGAGAAAGATTATGCAGGGTAAACCGGCTCCTGTAAGACCAGGAGCTCCTCTGTTGGTTCGGCGCTAAGGTACGGTTTTAGTCTGTGTCCGTTTACTTTGAAAAATGAACCGTCCTTTGGATTCTCCAAATCCACAGCGCCATGCGGATACACATTCCGCACAAAATATGGCCCTTTCCAGCGAGATCTGAGCATACCTGGATGGAAATGTAGCCGGGTGTCGTAAAGTAATACCTGTTGACCAGGTGCGAATGTTTTGCGCAAAAGGTGTTTATCGTGAAACACCTTCGTCTGGTTTTTAACGACAACCGCGTTTTCGTAAGCCTCATCCCGAAGCTCGCTCAATTCATTCAACTGCAGCTTCCGATGGCTGCCCGCGTCTTCGGAAGACAGATTCAGCTCCTTTATCGCCCAAAATGAGCGATGCTCTATTTCCACAGGGAGGTGGCAAGCCTTTCCGTACACAAGCCGATATGGAGACATGCCAAGATCAGTTTTATAAGCAGTTCGAAATGCCCAAAGGGCATCAGTGAGTTTTAACGACCAATCTTTACGGTTCATGGAAACCGTCTTCTCCAGTATCTGCTTGATTTGCCGATTTGAAACTTCGGCTTGCCCACAGGTTTGGGGGTGGTAGCACATAGATAGCTTATGATTATTGGAATATTTCCGCATCAAGGCCTCGAAAGTCTTATTGCAGAAATGAGTTCCATTGTCGCTAATGATCGCTCGGGGGTGCCCAAACCGGGAGAAAATGTTTTCCTTAAGAAATCTAACGACAACCTTGTTATCGTTAGTCCGGCTGGGCACAGCCTCGACCCACTTAGAGACATAATCAACAGCGAGAAGGATGTACAAGTGTTAGTTATATGTATGCCCTAGAGGCCATTACTGTACATAAGATGTATATTATAGTGGGTGCTGGGACATATATAGGGAGGACTTTCTTGCTCGACATGATAGTATGCTATCTGGTTGCTCTTTACCTTAACGTGTATACTGATTGTCTCTCTGTTACATGTTGGTAAAGCCCTTAGGATGTGTACTTGACTACCTGGACTATGATGCGGATCATACTAGTGGGGACATGGTAGTCCATAAGTACATCCTTCAAAGTCCCTAGTCGTGGGTGTATCGAGACGGGGCATCGATATACCAGAGTAGACTAGCGTATACCTTCTCGACCCATACAGATGGGCGATGGATGATCCCATATCCATTGGTGTTTGACATCAGAGATGATATACGGGTGCTCAGTGGAGACTGGGTACACTGGACGGACTCGCCGAGAACTCCCAGATGGTATTATACCTCACGTCAGATGGCAGTTCTCTGGTGACACTGGTACAGAGTAGTCTGTTGACCCGAGATCGTCATAGAGTCTTGTGTGGTTCCCACTGTGCTTTGATTTCCATCTTACCACGTCCAAGAGGGCATGCAAAACGGTGGTTTTTGGGTACAGTCCCGAGTCACATGGAGGCAATGAGCGATAGGAGGGGATTCGTCTCTCCCGGTATAGAGAGTTGATGTTGCGCTGTGTTCGATTGGCTATAACAGGAAATCCCTGGCCAGGGTTGCTGAGATTTACTGGTAAGTGTTACCAGTAGTTTCTCGAATGTTATAGACCTCATATCGACACGACTTATCGAGCTATTGGGGTCTGACGTTTACCACCCCTAGGCGAGATATGCGACAGATCAGACGATCAGACCGGACTGTACGGTAGTGTTACTGGTTGGATTCACAGGAGTGTGAGCGGGCTTGCTCGTCGATCTTCTGATCGCTCAATACCCGGGTGGCCATTACGTTTAGCAGACCGCTTGCGGCTTGTGGGTGTTTGATATGATCATCACTTGCTGCCGGCGTATTGACGAGTCTTCAGAGTCCTACACAGAGGTTTCCTGGCTCAAGCGAAACGAAATAGGAGCGCATATGAGATATGTGCGGGACCGAGAATAATGCGTGTATGTGATACCGTATTCTATTCTCGCGATGAATGTATCGATATGGTTGTATGCGATATAACCTAGTTATCGAATCAAGTATTGATTCTATAAGCCGATACATTGAATACTAGTCGGTTGTGTGCGACATGACCGGATCATTGAATCAAGTGTTGATTTAATGCATATTTATATATTTGATATATTACTTTGCATCAACTAGTATCGGTTTACTTAAGATGGATTTTCTCACTCGGATGTGCGCATTGCATATGCGATATGATTTTGTGCACTTGCTTGTATCATGTTTGATGATACATGCCTTTTGGTTAAGTGTAAAGAATTAAACCTTGGTTAATGAAATGATTAGGGTTTACTATTTCCTTATTCATTTATTCATTTATTTATTCTTTTGGAAATAGAAAAGCAAAAGAGAAAAATGGTTGCTTTCTTTGTTCTTTCTTGAAGCTTCATGAAGACTTTGACCAAGTGACCATTTTGTCTCATGCTTAACCCTAACCATCCCACTAACCATGATTTATTCTCTACACTTGACCATGGTTTGGTTATGATAAGTATTCTTTTTGGAATTAACTTATCATATCATTATTCTTCTTCTTCTTCATTTCTTCAAGTGAAGAAAGCTTGCCTCCATCAATGGCAAGTGATGAATTAGAGTGAGAAATCCAATTCTAAAGTCTACCCACTTCCTATTTCTTCATCCTCTACCTCTTACCAAGTAGTAGAGTGTGTTTCCTTCACAAGTTTCTTGACTTGGTGAAGTCGGAGCTTGATTTAGCGATGCCTCGACGTATATCATCTTCGGCATGGACATCGATGACCTAGCCCGTCCATTCTCCGATGAAGCCGACGCTAGAGCCCGGGATCCGTCTTGGACAGCGAGGAGACTTCATTGCAGAGCCGTGGAGGTGGAGCACCGGATCTACAAAGGTTGTATATCCGTATTCTCATAGTTAAATGTTAACTAGTTAGCTTTTTCGCCTAGTTTTCTAGCAAACGATCCGTAGTCGGGTCTCTCGGCACCTAGAATTATCGAA